>CM053026.1:268671368-268941368 GCA_028564925.1 Lithobates sylvaticus
GTAGGATCAAATAGAGAGGGATTACATTTATGGCAGGATCAAAGAAATAAATTGAAAAGGGGAATAAAAAAAAAAAAAGGGGAATAAAAAAAAAAAGGAGAGAAAAAGAGGAAAAAATAGAAGGCAGAAAAACGAGCACAGAGGGAACCTACTGGGACAGAAAGGCAGATACTGAGGCAGGTGACAATGAAACTAAAGATGGGATAGGATGATCTCATTTGAGAAATAGATCCACGTCCCATCTGTGGTTCATGCCTGTGGGGGTACGTGTCCAACAGGAAAATCCACTTGACTTCCTGTTCCAGTAGCCTTCTGTGCCTGTCTCCTCCACGTACCGACATTTCGATTTTTTGAACTGCAGAGAAAGAGCCTTCCATGTTACCATCATGTGTAAATTTAAAAGGGTTTAGATATATTGGATAACCTTCTCTCAATACTGCTCCGTTATAATGTTCACTAATCCTTGTGCGAAGGGGTCTGGTGGTGCATCCTACATATTGTAATTTACAAACATTACATTCTATCACGTAGACTACATATAGTCCTTGATAGGAAATACCTTATTATGGTACGAGGTGATAGACTTGTGAGTCTTATTATGTTTGTTACAATACCTACAAGTATCCAAACCACAACTATACAAGCCATTAATACTGAGCCACGTTTTGGAAATAGTGGTGGTTTGATGTAGACTGGGCAACAAAGAGTTACCTAAAGTTGTAGCACGACGGCAAGAGAAATTGCACCCTTTAGACAGCACATCTATTAGGTCCTTGTCACCATAAAGAATGGGAAGATGTTTATAACAATCTGTTTGATCTGATTAAACTCTCTGGAAAAAGTGGTGACAAAGGTAAGGGAACTCCTGTCCTTGTTCTTTTGATATTTATGTTGTATATATTTTAAAGAGCAAGGGGATGTCTCTCTATTATGTAATAGATTGTTCCTGTCCTTCTCTGAGGCTATGGAAATGGCTCTATTAATATGCCACTTCTGATAGCCTCTATCCCTTAGTCATTTTGAGATGTTAGAACATTCTAGCTGAAAACTTTCTGGGGTGGAGCAGTTGCGCTTAGCTCTAATAAACTCACCCACCGGGATGGAACGAATAGTATGGGGTGGATGACAGCTAGAGGCCAGAAGTAAGGAATTTCCGGCAGTAGGTTTGCGGAAAGTTTTAGTATTTATAAGGCCAGTGCTAGGGTCACCCCTGAGTGTGATATCTAGAAAATCAATTACGATCTTGTTGCTCACATAAGAGAATTCAAGATTAAGGCTGTTATTGTTGAGGTATGAGACAAAAGAAGTTAAAGAAGAATCAGCATGGTCCCAAATTAAGATCAGGTCGTCTATGTATCGCCCATACCAATGGATATGGGGTGCATAGGTGTTGAGGTGTGAAAAAAGAAAACATTCTTCCCACCATCCCATGTACAAGTTAGCTAATGAAGGAGAAATGTTTGCTCCCATGGAGGCTCCACAGCATTGTACATAGAAGGAATCGTGAAAGAAGAAGTAATTGTGTTGTAATAAAAAGGAATACACTCACATACACATATGCAAACTCCATTGGCCTATCAGGTTAGTGTCACAGAAAATTAGCATATTTAATTGGTACCACCAATAATATAAGTGGTTAGTGACTACACCTGTTTTTAGCCAACATGAGAAGGGGGAGAGGAAAGAAAGGCAATATAAAAAGTTATTTTGTTGAGCCAAGAGGAAGTGTGTAGAAAAAATGCTACATGAAATATTAGGACCTTATTGCATCAAGGGAGAAAAGTATTCCTTAGAAGAAGATGAAAATGCAGACTTATGTTCAAGTAAAATTTGTTTTAATTTCTCAAGGTTTCATCCGCAAATCCTCATCTCCTGCTGGTGCTGATTTCTTCTTTGTGAAGAAGAAGGGTGGTGAACTGAGACCTTGTATTGATTATAGGTGTCTCAATCGTTTCACGATTAAAAATGCCTATCCGATTCCGTTGATTATGGAGTTATTTGACCGCCTCGGTCAATAAACGTTTTTCACAAAGGTTGATTTGAGAGGGGCATACAATCTCGTGGGGATTAAGGAGGGCGACGAGTGGAAAACTGCGTTTAATACCAGAACAGGCCATTATGAGTACCTCATAATGCCTTTTAGCCTTTGTTACACCCCAGCAGTTTTCCAGGAATTAACGATGTCCTCCGAGATTTGTTGTAGTTATGTTATCCTCATATTTTCCAAGTCCCTGGAGAGCCACCACACAGATGTCTGTCGTGTGCTTCAGAAACTAAGAGAGAACCATCTGTATTGTAAATTGGAGGAGTGTGAATTCCATCGTGAACAGGTTAAATTCCTGGGTTATGTCATTTCCACTGTTGGTTTTTCAATGGACCCAGAGAAAATGTCAGCAGTCCTACAGTGGCCCCGACCCATAGGTTTACGTCCTCTGCAGCATTTTCTTGGCTTTGCCAACTATTATCGGAAGTTTATTTGTAACTTCTCGTCTCTGGTCAAGCCCCTGACTAATACGTCCAGAAAGGACCGTAACCCACAGAGTTGGTCTCCGGAGTCCATTAAGGCCTATGATAGTCTCAAGGCTACCTTTGTTTCTGCTCCTGTGTTGGCACATCCTGATCCTATGTTACCTTTTATCCTTGAGGTTGATGCTTCTGAGACCTTAAGTTGGCGCCTTTCTGTCTCAACGTTCTACCTCTGAGAGCGCTATGCATCCTTGTGGCTAATTTTAAAAGAAATTGTCACCTGCGGAGTGCAATTATGAGATTGGTCACAGAGAGCTGTTAGCAATCATTTTAGCCCTGAAAGAATGGAGACATATCCTCGAAGGTACCACTGTGCCTGTTATCATTCTTACTGACCATATGAATCTCACATTCTTGTCTGAGGCTAAACACCTCTCTCCCAAAAGGGCAGGATGGGCTCTTTTCTTGTCAAGTTTCAATTACATTGTCTCATTCTTACCCGGTACTAAGAATGTAAGGGCTGACGCTCTGTCACAACTATTTTCCTCCACTTCCAAGATGGAGTCGGTTCCGGATCCTGCGATTCCTCCTGATCGTATTCTAGGTATGATTCGCACCAGTCTCACTTCTCCTTTGGGTGACAAAATTCTTGCTGCTCAGGTCCATGCTCCTCCTGAGAAATCTTGTGACCGCTGCTTTGTCCCAGAGAGTCTCTGTACTGCCGTGCTCCAGACTTACCATTCTCCCAAGGCTGCTTGCCACCCTGGGAAGAATCAACTCTTTTGGGCCATTTCCCAACAATTCTAGTGGCCTAGTCTACGTGCTGATGTAACCGCCTTTGTAGCTGCCTGTTCCGTGTGTGCTCAGAGTAAGACTCCACAACACCTTCCAGTGGGCCTCTTACAACCCACACCCAATGGAGAGAGGCCCTGGACCCACCTGTCTATGGATTTTATTGTGGAGTTAGCCAACTCCCAGGGCAACACAGTTATCCTTATGGTGGTTGTCCGGTTCTCGAAAATGTCTCATTGTATGCCCACTTATAAGGAACTGGCTTCCATTTTTGCTCGGGAGATCTTTTGCTTACATGGGCTACCCAAGTTTATTGTCTCGGACAGGGGTAGTCAGTTTGTGCCCCGGGTTCTGGTGAGCATTTTGTGCACAGTTGGGAATTTAGCTTGCATTCTCCTCTGTGTATCACCTGCAGTCTAATGGGGCCACAGAACAAGCCAATCAGTCCTTGGAGCAATTCCTACATTGCTATATTTCTGACCATCATAACAACTGGTCAAACCTCTTACAGTGGGCAGAATTTGCTCACAATAGTGCCTTGAATTCTGCTTCCCGATTGTCCCCGTTTATGACGAACTATGGTTTCCAACCTTCCATGTTGCCTGACTCATTTGTTCCACAGAGTATTCCTGCGTTAGAGGAGCATCTCCATGGTCTTCGTTCCACTTGGGTACAAGTCCAGGAGGCTTTGCGACATGCTAATGTTAGATACAGACTCCATGCTGTCCGCAGACTCCTGCCTGCGCCTTCCTACCAGGTTGGGGACAGGGTCTGGCTGTCATCACACAACTTCCGACTTTGTGTTCCCTCTCTGAAGTTTGCACCTCAGTTTATTGGGCCTTTCCGTATTCTTCGCAGGATTAACCCAGTGGCTTACACATTAGACCTTCCTTCTAATATGCGTATCTCTAATGTATTTCATGTCTCCTTATTAAAACCTTTGGTCTGTAACCGCTTTACCACCTCAGTGCCTCGCCCTCACCCTGTACAGGTTGAGAACCATGAGGAGTATGAAGTACAGTCCATTGTTGACTCCTGTAGGTTCTGTAGGCGCATACAGTGCCTGGTGCATTGGAAAGGATACAGTCTGGAGGAACGCTCCTGGGTCTCATCCTCAGATGTACATGCCCCTGTCCTCCTCTGGGATTCCTATAGACGTTTTCTCCTCAGAGCCTGGTGGTCCTCTGAGGGGGAGGGGAGTAGTTGAGGAGGGGGTACTGTCAGGGGTGGGCTCAGAGGGAGGAAGGCCATTCCTTCCTCTGAGCTGGCTGCTCAGCTGTCGCTAATTTCCAGCTCCTATCTCTCCACAGTGACTCACCTGTTGATATCCTGCTCGTCAGTCCTGCCTACTTAAGCTGTCCAGCCCAGATGATCTCTGCCTTTGTCTTGGTCAACATCACAGAGACTATCTCCTGCGTTTCTGTTTTTTTTATCCTTAACTGCTTGCTTCCTACTGCATGAGAGTATTGGGTGGTTGGCTTCCCCCAGGGACTCACATGCCCTTTGATCCTTCCCCCTCCTTTTTTTCTTTTCTTTCTCCTCTTGCCCTCCCCTCTCTGCCTCTGTCCATCTTTTCTCCATCTCCAGTTTTTTTTTTGCAATGCCCTTTACGCTTTATCTCCTGAGCCCCCATCTTCCTGTCAATGGGATTTTATCCTTTCTGGTTCTTTTTATTTCTGTTTTACCTCTACTAACCTTATTGAGAGGATTCTTGGACTTACATGTTTGCTCCTCTTCTGGGTAAAAAAGGTTATGTAGCTATAATTGATTAAGACAAAACGTATTATTGTGTTTTACGCCCTATGTGGTCAGTCTCTGCAGCTCAATTGACCCATGTTACTTGTATTTGTGTTATTGGCAATTCTGCTGTTTCTACTCATTCCTCTTAAAAGTTCATTCTATTGGTAGCCTTTTTGTGATGTACTTACCCTGTACGAAATCTTAAAGAAATTGCAAAAAAGTGCAATTGGTGTCACTGACCTTTCCCCTACATTAAAACACAGGGCATGGAACATCTGCTCGTCCTGAATACCCATCCACCTCCTTTTCCAGGTGCTGTACCCAAATGTTGACTTACCAGCTTCAGGCCCAGATGTGTACTGCAGGTCACCATCACAAAGAAGAGCGAGGCAGCAAATAATCCATATCCTTACCTCTACACAAACCGAGGGTGGATAGACCGTGTAGACCATGTAATATCACCATGTTATATCATCAATAAGTTAGTATGTATTTTCCCTTTTGACGAGTAGAGTAGGAAATGGACAGAAAGGGAGTACTTTGACGCAGTTGGCCAGCTTAACCACTTCCCGACCGCCCCCTGTATATATACGTCGGCAGAATGGCACGTACAGGCAGAAGCACGTACCTGTACGTGCCATTCTTCAGGCGGTTGGGGGGTCCGATCGGACCCCCCTCCGCCGGCGGGGACGGTCGGGATGGCTTCAGAAGCGATGCGGGACGAGGTAACGGCCAGTCGTTTCTGGCCACCCCCTCCCGATCGCTCTGGCCAATGGGATTCGTCCGCTTCCTTCCCCTTCCTGTGTAATTGTAAACACAGGCAAGGGGAAGTGATGTCACGCTCCTCGTGTCGGTCTTTCTGACCGGGACGCGGAGCTGTGAAGACATCAGGTTAGTGCACCAACACTACACTGACACCAGGCACACATAGGCACATATTTCACCCCCCTGTCACCCCCTGATCACCCCCCAGATCACCCCCTGCCCCCCCTGTCACAGTGTCACTGATTGCAGTGATCATTTATTTACTGATCACTGCATTTAGTGTCAGTGTGACTGCAATAACTGTCAGGGCAGTTAGTTTTAGGCCCCTTTAGGTCCAAGGTAGCCCCCTACCCCCCCCCAATAAAGGTTTAACCCCTTGATTGCCCCCTAGGTAACCCTTTCACCCCCTTTTGCCAGTGTCACTAAGCGATCGTTTTTTTGATCGCTCTATTAGTGTCACTGGTGCCGCTAGGTAGCCAGTTTTTTTTTTAGGTAACCGCCAGGTTTATATAGGATTATAAATAGGTTTATAGGTCAGGTACCCCCATATTACAACCTAAATAAAGGTTTTAACCCCTTGATTGTCCCTAGAGTTAACTCTTTCACCAGTGATCACAGTATAAGTGTCACTGGTGACGCTGGTTAGCCAGTTAGTTATTTAGTTATTTAGGTTCCCCGTCAGGTTTTTATATAGTGTCAGGTACCCCCATATATTACCTAATAAAGGTTTTAACCCCCTGATTGCCCCTAGTTAACCCTTTCACCAGTGATCACCGTATAACTGTTACGGGTGACGCTGGTTAGTTAGCTTGTTTTTTATACTGTCAGGGCACCCGCCATTTATTACCCAACTATCGGTTTAACCCCCTGATCGCCCGGCGGGTGATATCAATTAGGTTTTAGGGTCAAATAAGGTCTGCGTCGCCCCAGGTTAGTGCCAGTACCACAAACACCCACGCGCAAAGCATACACCTCCCTTAGTGGTATAGTATCTGAACAGATCAATATCTGATCTGATCAGATCTATACTAGCGTCCCAGCAGTTTAGGGTTCCAAAAAACGCATTGTTAGCGGGATCAGCCCAGATACCTGCTAGCACCTGCGTTTTCCCCCTCCGCCCAGCCCAGCCCAGCCCACCCAAGTGCAGTATCGATCGATCACTGTCACTTCCAAAACACTAAGCACACATAACTGCAGCGTTCGCAGAGTCAGGCCTGATCCCTGCGATCGCTAACAGTTTTTTTGGTAGCGTTTTGATTCATTCGCCAGCAGCCTAGGAGCTTTTTTTCCTGTGAATCTCACTAGTGTACTACTAAATTTAGAGCCCAAAATGGCAAATCGCAAGTACACTAGTGAACAGGCCTACTTGTTTCTGAGTATGTCAGATAGTGAAGAGGAGGTCACTCATCTGTCACAATCAGGCTCAGAATACGATCCAGTAGACGACAGCGGCTCCATGACAGATAGCTCTGGCGACGAAGGTGAGGTCCCTGCTAAGGTCAGGCGTACCCGATCTTCTGATGTTGTTGAGGTGCAGGAACCGCAGGTCTCTCGTATGGAGCAGAGAAGTACTAGCGCCGCTATTCCTTCTGGTGAACTGGCAAGCACCAGCGGCCTAGTACACCCTGGACGTAGTCAAACCAGCACTGCAGTAACACTTGGTGACGTGGCGAGTCCCATAAGTGCAGTTCAAGCTGGCGAGGTGGCAAGCACAAGTAGTGTCCCGCTGCCACCAAGAAGAAGACAAAGGCAGGTCCGTCGATCACATAGTGTCCTTCCTGCAGAATTCGCCAATCCTGATTGGGTGCCCACCACTTCTGCAGAACCCGTACTTCCCCCATTCACTGGCCAACCCGGTATTCAGGTGGAAACAGCTGATTTTAAGCCATCCGATTTTTATTCGCTGTTTTTCACGGAAGATCTCTATAGATCAATTGTGGACCAAAGTAATATATACGCTGGTCAACACATCGCCGCTAATCCCCAAGTGCCTTCCCTTGCCAGAGATTGGAAACCAATTACGGTTTCCGAATTTAAGACCTTTCTGGGCCTTTCCCTCAACATGGGCATACACAAATTCCCGACTCTGAGGTCTTATTGGTCCACCTCACCGCACCACCATATGCCCGTGTTCTCTGCCTCCATGTCCAGGGCACGATACGAGATGATTTTGCGCTTCATGCACTTCAGTGACAATGAACTTTGTCGTCCTCGTGGAGACCCTGAATTTGATCGGCTCTACAAAATTCGGCCCCTCATAAACCACTTCAACCAATGTTTTGCAGCCTTGTTTACGCCCAATCAAGTTGTCTGCGTTGACGAGTCCCTGATTAAGTTTTCTGGCCGCTTGTCTTTCAAACAGTTCCTTCCCAGCAAGCGTGCCAGATACGGGGTCAAGCTCTACAAGCTCTGTGACAGGGCAACAGGCTATACGTGGAGCTTTTCGGTTTATGAGGGAAAAGATAGTCACGTAGAGCCGGAGAACTGTCCAGATTACATAGGGAGCGCTGGCAAGATAGTGTGGAACTTGGTGTCACCCTTATTCGGAAAGGGGTACCACTTGTACGTGGACAATTATTACACGAGCGTGCCACTGTTTAGTCACTTGTTTGATCATCAGATTGGAGCATGTGGCACCGTGCGACCTAATCGCCGGGGCTTTCCCCAGCGGCTTGTAGATTCCCGTCTTAGGCTGGGGGAGAGAGCCTGCTTGAAGTGTAATAACTTGCTCGCTGTGAAGTGGAGGGATAATAGGAATGTTTTCGTTCTTACCTCCCTTCATGCAGACACGACAGTCCAAATTCGTACGGCGGCTGGTGTTGTGACGAAACCCCTCTGTATCCACGAATACAACCTTAATATGGGGGGGGTGGACCTCAACGACCAGTTGTTGGCGCCGTACCTAGTTGTCCGTAAGGCTAGACGCTGGTACAAAAAAGTGTCTATTTATTTATTCCAATTGGCTTTGCTGAATGCTCATGTGCTATACGGAGCTTCAGGCGGGACGTTACCCTTCCTTGAATTCCAGGGAGCGGTTGTCATGGAACTCCTGTATCCAGGCGATTCCACACCTCACCATCCCCTACCAAATGCAGTAAGCCGGCTGCATGAGAGGCATTATCCTCATGTCCTCCAGAGTACCCCTACCCAACGAGCCCCCCAAAGAAGATGTCGTGTCTGTACCAAGCGCGGATTTAGGCGTGACACCCGTTATTATTGTCCACGCTGTCCTGACAATCCTGGTCTCTGCGTTGGTGAATGCTTTGAACGCTACCACGAACTAGTGAGGTTTTAGCGTAGGGTACAGCATTTCACAGGCTAGGATACACTTTCACAGGGTCTCAAGAATGCCATCGCATTTTGAGACCCGACCGTTGCAGTTAAAATTATAGTTACAGGGTCTCAAGAATGCCATCGCATTTTGAGATCCGACCGTTACAGTTAAAATTATAGTTATAGTTTAAAAAAAAAGTGTAAAAAAATAAAAATAAAAAAAAAAAAGTACAAAAAAAAAAAAACCCCAAAAAAAATATAAAATAAAAAACCAAAAATAGTTGTCGTTTTATTGTTCTCTCTCTATTGTTGCTCTTTTTTACTCTATTCTATTCTGCAATGTTTTATTATGTTTTATCATGCTTGCTTTTCAGGTATGTTTTATTGTTAACCATTTTTTTGTTTTCAGGTGCGCCATTCAGTTGCAGCGCGGATTTATTTATCTTGACAGCAACAGCGTTTGCTCCCACGATACATAAAGCCGCGACTCCAACACTGTAGGAGGTGATTTCACCACCACAGTTAAAAAAAAGAGCATATATGCCGAAGCATGGGGGCAGCAGAGGGCGGAGGAGCGATTTTGCTCCTAATGCCACGTACATACGGTCGAAAAAAGTCCGACCATGTGTACGTGGCATAACTTTTTTGCGGGAGGATGCCCCCATGCTTCGGCATATATATATTTTAGGCACCGGTTGCGTTAACAAAATGTTTTATTTTTTACTATGTTTTTTTTTTGGTATTTGCTTTGCAGGTATGGTATGGTAAGGTCTTACTGTTATACTCTAATGTTACTTTGTTTTAATGTTAACCATTATTTGCTTAGCAGGTACGCCATTCAGTTGCAGCGTGGATTTATTTATCTTGACAGCAACAGCGTTTGCTCCCACGATACATAAAGCCGCGACTCCAACGCTGTAGGAGGTGATTTCACCACCACAGTTAAAAAAAAGAGCATATATGCCGAAGCATGGGGGCAGCAGAGGGCGGAGGAGCGATTTTGCTCCTAATGCCACGTACATACGGTCGAAAAAAGTCCGACCATGTGTACGTGGCATAACTTTTTTGCGGGAGGATGCCCCCATGCTTCGGCATATATATATTTTAGGCACCGGTTGCGTTAACAAAATGTTTTATTTTTTACTATGTTTTTTTTTTTGGTATTTGCTTTGCAGGTATGGTATGGTAAGGTCTTACTGTTATACTGTAATGTTACTTTGTTTTAATGTTAACCATTATTTGCTTAGCAGGTACGCCATTCAGTTGCAGCGTGGATTTATTTATCTTGACAGCAACAGCGTTTGCTCCCACGATACATAAAGCCGCGACTCCAATGCTGTAGGAGGTGATTTCACCACCACAGTTAAAAAAAAGAGCATATATGCCGAAGCATGGGGGCAGCAGAGGGCGGAGGAGCGATTTTGCTCCTAATGCCACGTACATACGGTCGAAAAAAGTCCGACCATGTGTACGTGGCATAACTTTTTTTGCGGGAGGATGCCCCCATGCTTCGGCATATATAAATGGTGCATGTATGCCCATCATTAGAAGTGGGTGGATGAAGGGAGGTATTCTAATGGTGGGCATACCCACCGCGCCATTGGGAAATTGGGAAAGCATTTTATCACACCGATCTTGGTGTGGTCAGATGCTTTGAGGGCAGAGGAAAGATCTAGGGTCTAATAGACCCCAATTTTTTCAAAAAAAGAGTACCTGTCACTGCCTATTGCTATCATAGGGGATATTTACATTCCCTGCGATAACAATAAAAATGACAACTAAGAAAAAAAAAATGGAAGGAACAGTTTAAAAATAAAATAAAAAAGCTAAATAAAAAGAAAAACAAAAAAAAAAAAAAAAAAAAAAAGCACCCCTGCCCCCCCTTCTTTTGCGCAAAGGCGAACACAAGCGTTGGTCTGGCGTCATATGTAAACAGCAATTGCACCATGCATGTGAGGTATCACCGCGAAGGTCAGATCGAGGGCAGTAATTTTAGCAGTAGACCTCCTCCGTGAATCTAATGTGGTAACCTGTAAAGGCTTTTAAAGGCTTTTAAAAATGTATGTAGTTTGTCGCCACTGCGTGTTTGTGCGCAATTTTAAAGCATGTCGTGTTTGGTATCCATGTACTCGGCCTAAGATCATATTTTTTATTTCATCAAAAATTTGAGCAATATAGTGTGTTTAAGTGCATTAAAATAAAAAAAAGTGTATTTTTTCCACAAAAAATGCGTTTGAAAAATCGCTGCGCAAATACTGTGTGGAAAAAAAAAATGCAACACCCACCATTTTAATCTGTAGGGCCTTTGCTTTAACAATATATATAGTGTTTGGGGGTTCAACGTAATTTTCTTGCAAAAAAAAAATATATGTTTTCATGTAAACAAAAAGTGTCAGAAAGGGCTTTATCTTCAAGTGGTTAGAAGAGTGGGTGACGTGTGACATAGGCTTCTAAATGTTGTGCATAAAATGCCAGGACAGTTCCAACCCCCCCCCAAATGACCCCATTTTGGAAAGTAGACACCCCAAGCTATTTGCTGAGAGCAATGTTGAGCCCATTAAATATTTTTTTTTTTTGGTCCCAAGAGATTGAATAATGACAAAAAAAAAAAATAATATTTTTTTTTACAAAAACTTGTCACTAAATGATATATTGCTCAAACATGCCATGGGCATATGTGGAGATACACCCCAAAATACATTCTGTTGCTTCTCCTGAGTACGGGGATACCACATGTGTGGGACTTTTTGGGAGCCTAGCCGCGTACGGGACCCCAAAATCCAAGCACCGCTTTCAGGCTTTCTAAGGGTGTAATTTTTTTATTTCACTCCTCACTGCCAATCACAGTTTCGGAGGCCATGGAATGCCCAGATGGCACAAACCACCCCCAAATGACCCCATTTTGGAAAGTAGACACCCCAAGCTATTTGCTGAGAGGTATGGTGAGTATTTTGCAGATCTCGCTTTTTGTCACAATGTTTTGAAAATTGAAAAAAGAAAAAAAAAATTTTTTTTTCTTTACTTTCTTCATTTTCAAAAACACATGAGAGCTGTAAAATACTCACCATGCCTCTCAACAAATAGCTTGGGGTGTCTACTTTCCAAAATGGGGTCATTTGGGGGGGGTTTTGTGCTATTTTGGCATTTTTATGGCCTTCGAAACTGTGATAGGTAGTGAGGAGTGAAATCAAAAATTTGCACCCTTAGAAATCCTGAAGGCGGTGCTTGGGTTTCGGGGCCCCGTACGCGGCTAGGCTCCCAAAAAGTCCCACACATGTGGTATCCCCATACTCAGGAGAAGCAGCAAAATGTATTTTGGGGTGCAATTCCACATATAACCATGGCATGTGTGAGCAATATATCATTTAGTGACAACTTTTTGAATAAATTTTTTTTATTTTTTTTTTTTGTCTTTATTCAATCACTTGGGACTAAAAAAAAAAATATTCAACGGGCTTAACATGCCTCTCAGCAAATAGCTTGGGGTGTCTACTTTCCAAAATGGGGTCATTTGGGGGGTTTTGTGCCATCTTGGCATTTTATGGTCTTCAAAACTGTGATAGGTAGTGATAGGTAGTGAGGAGTGAAATCAAAAATTTATGCCCTTAGAAATCCTGAAAGCGGTGCTTGGTTTTCGGGGTCCCGTATGCGGATAGGCTCCCAAAAAGTCCCACACATGTGGTATCCCCGTACTCAGGAGAAGCAGCAGAATGTATTTTGGGGTGTAATTCCACATATGCCCATGGCATGTGTGGGCAATATATCATTTAGTGACAACTTTGGGCAAAAAAAAAAAAGTTTGTAATATTCCCGCAACTTGTGGCAAAATATAAAATATTCCATGTACTCAACATGCCTCTCAGCAAATAGCTTGGGGTGTCTACTTTCCAAAATGGGGTCATTTGGGGGGGGTTTGTGCAATTTTGGCATTTTATGGCCTTCGAAACTGTGATAGGTAGTGAGGAGTGAAATCAAAAATTTACACCCTTAGAAATGCTGAAGGTGGTGCTTGGGTTTCGGGGCCCCGTACGCGGCTAGGCTCCCAAAAAGTCCCACACATGTGGTATCCCCGTACTCAGGAGAAGTGGCAAAATGTATTTTGGGGTGCAATTCCACATATAACCATGGCATGTGTGAGCAATATATCATTTAGTGACAACTTTTTGAATACATTTTTTTTTTTTTTTGTGTCTTTATTCAATCACTTGGGACTAAAAAAAAAAATATTCAATGGGCTCAACATGCCTCTCAGCAAATAGCTTGGGGTGTCTACTTTCCAAAATGGGGTCATTTGGGGGGGTTTTGTGCCATCTTGGCATTTTATGGCCTTCAAAACTGTGATAGGTAGTGAGGAGTGAAATCAAAAATTTGCACCCTTAGAAACCCTGAAGGCGTTGATTGGGTTTCGGGGCCCCGTGCGTGGCTAGGCTCCCAAAAAGTCCCACACATGTGGTATCCCCATACTCGGGAGAAGCAGCAAAATGTATTTTGGGGTGCATCTCCACATATAACCATGGCATGTGTGAGCAATATATCATTTAGTGACAACTTTATGAAAAAAAAATATTTTTTTTTTTTTATTGTCTTTATTCAATCCCTTGGGACTAAAAAAAAAAATATTCAATGGGCTCAACATGCCTCTCAGCAAATAGCTTGGGGTGTCTACTTTCCAAAATGGGGTCATTTGGGGGGGGTTTTGTACTTCCCTGCCATTTTAGCACCTCAAGAAATGAGATAGGCAGTCATAAATTAAAAGCGGTGTAAATTCCAGAAAATGTACTCTAGTTTGTAGACGCTATAACTTTTGCGCAAACCAATAAATATACGCTTATTGGCATTTTTTTTACTAAAGACATGTGGCTGAATACATTTTGGCCCAAATGTTTGACTAAAATTGAGTTTATTAGATTTTTTTTATAACAAAAAGTAGAAAATCTCTTTTTTTTTCAAAATTTTCGCTCTTTTTCCGTTTATATCGCAAAAAATAAAAATCACAGAGGCAATCAAATACCATCAAAAGAAAGCTCTATTTGTGGGAAGAAAAGGACGCAAATTTCGTTTGGTTACAAAATTGCATGACCGCGCAATTACCAGTTAAAGTAGTGCAGTGCGAAATTGAAAAAAGACCTCTGGTCCTTTGGCTGCCAAATGGTCCGGGGCTGAAGTGGTTAAACATGTGCCTTGAATAAGTATTTTCTTCCCTTGAAATTTTCCACATTTTGTCATGTTACAACCAAAAACGTAAATATATTTAATTGGGATTTTATGTGATAGACCAACACAAAGGGTGTTATTTGCTTAAGGCAAATCCACTTTGCAATGCAAGTGCACTTGAAAGTGTGCTGAAAGTACACTTGGAAGTAAAGTCACTGTAGATCTGAGGGGGATATGCAAGGAAAATAAAAAACAGCATTTTAGCTTGCACATGATTGGATGATAAAATCAGCAGAGCTTCCACTCATTTCAGATCTACTCCTTAGATTTAGAGCGACTGCACTTCCAAGTACACTTTCAGTGCACTTTTTTTTTTTTTTTTTTTTTTTTCAGTTATCCATATTTTATTTTATTGTACACATTGTATGTCTGTTGGAGTATATAACATAAGCTAGTGTCTTTTTAAAACCTCTGCCTTCCCTGAACATCAGGACATCTCTGTGGGGCATTGAGGGTCAGTTTACATTTGGGAGTACCAGGATGCCCTGGTTCCCCCAGCAGATGGAGAGCAATTTTGCATATGTATACAAATGTGCAACAGCAATATGCATGCAGTAATGCTCATTAGAAATATATTTATATAATCAGTATAGGTGTGAATCCAGCTTTAAACCTACCCGGGAAATAGCAAAAGAAGAATGAAGTTCTGACAGACACATTGATGAATGAGGCCTAATGGTTCATGCTGGCAAGATGCAGGCGGGACATTTACTATGACAAAAAAATTCAATATTTCTCCTTTTTCAAATGATCACTGAGTACCCTGCAGCAGCCATGACTTCTAAGTGCCTACTCCAATGATTTTTCATCATCTTTTTTTCTTTTCAGAGCAGACTATCAGATGTTATCGTTTCATCATGTTACTAGCCTGTTTTTTGGCAATCATTGCTTTTTCAGACCCTTTTTACTATTGAATAATGAAATCTTTGAAGTATTCACCAAGATTTCCTTAACATTTTCTTGTAGCTCTGAAATGGTAATTTATCTGTCTTTTTTTTTTTTTTAATTTCTTTATTTTTTATTTTGTAATGCCTTTACAAACAAACCTTAAAACATGCATAGTCCATAGAATTTTGATAACAGATGGTACAAATTTGATGTAAGAAAGCTATTTTTTTGTTTCCTTGTCTGATGCTTCCCCCCCCCCCTAATCCCACCCAACCCCCCCCCCCCCCCCTCCCTGTGTTCCAGAAGTCGGCAGGGCAGGCACGCGGGCTAAGGGAAAAGAGAGAGAAAAAAGAAAAAAAAAGAAAAAGGGAAGGGGCCGATTCCGTAGCGCGGGCAGCTAGGGCAAATCTACTAGGGGGATTTGCGAGTGTGGAACCGACGGGGGGGAGGATCGATCCACCCCGTCGTTTCCCACCCGCGGCATGCATCCCAGCTCTCTCAACCAAGGGCTCCATATGTGAACAAATTTCTTAAGGTTATTCTGCCTAATAAACATTGCCCTCTCGCACCATATCATAGAGTTAATGGACTCGGTCCATTTCGTCGAGGAGGGAGGGGTCCTAGCTTGCCAATTCTGCGCTATTAGCCGCCTTGCCTGATACAGGCATCTCAGCAGGGCGACTTTTGTAGGAGGTGATATATTCCCATCCTCAAAGATCCCCAGAAGGCAGGTCCTAGCCTCTGGTTCCAGAGTAGTGCTGAAGGTTCTATTCAAGCTGTCCACTATTTCTACCCAGTACCTGAATAACTTTGGGCACTTCCATACCATGTGGATAAGGTCGCCTGCCGCCTTGCATCTTGGGCATTCATCTCTGGGCTTTCTACCAAATTTGAACAATTTTTGAGGGGTATAGTAGGCTCTATAAATCTTTTTCCCACCCCCTTCTACTTCTATCAGGTCCCTTGGAACTCATAGCTCTGTTTCCCAGGATATTGTATATCCTGGAAATCAGGCCCCTCATTGATCTCAACTTCGTTATTTCCTGAAATAGGGGTGTCTTGACCCAATTAATAGTCGAAGATCTAAATTGGGCCTGAATTCCGTGTCTGACCTGCAAGTATTTATAAAAAGTCCTATTTGAGATATTAAATTGACGTCTCAAGTCCTCAAATGACTTCATGTGATCTCCCTCATACAACTGGATTAACCTGCTGATACCCTGTCTTTCCCACTCTTGAGATCTCTCTATGCCCATTATTTCCCCTAAATTCTTGTTATACCATAGTGGGGTGTACTCGTTCAGCCCATTATATCCCATTAATAATTTTATTGCCCTCCATACTCTGGTCATTAAATCGCTCGTCGGGCACCTATAAGTGAATGAGTCTGCTTCCAGCGCCTCTATTAGTGAGTTGTGGGGAGCACCTAGTATCGCCATCCTGCTGCCAACACTCCCACCTTCCAGGAGACCACCATTCGCCATTTGCTGAAGTTGAGCCAACAAGAAATATAGCCGTGCAATTGCAGTGCAAAGTGGATTTACCTTTTCGTACATAACCCCCTTAGTCGCACATAATTCTGAAGTGGAAGGAAAATGATAAATGGTTTTCATCATTTTTTACAAATAAATATCTGAAAAGTGTGACGTGCATTTGTATTCAGCCCCCTTTACTCTGATAATATAAAGAAAATCTTGCGCTAAATAATAAAGACTGCTGCACTTTTACTACTCCTTGAATATGAGGAAATGATAAGAAATGGTGCTTAAATATAAAAGATTTGTGCTGTCTTGCAGGGCTCAAGTCCTGCAGGAACTCATGGGAACTGAGTTCCTGTACTTTTTCCACAACAGGAACTCAGTTCCCTTTAGCAGCTGTGTCCTGCAAGACTTTGAAGTATGCAAGCTGTGTGGACGGGTGCTACACCAGCAGCCGCCGACACAGCTCGCAATAGTAAGTGACGCACACCAGGGGTGGACTGACCATTCGGGCATTGCCAGTAGGGGCCAGATGACAGCTTCCGCTTCGATCTACCTGTCAATCACAGCTAGCTGACGGGTAGATTAGGTCCCTGCTGCTAAGAGATTGTGTTTAGTCAGACCTCTCGTGATGCGCTCCTCCCTGCCGTCCCCTCCTGATTTTCTGTCTCCTCATCCCCCAGTCTCCTGCATACTTGCTCTGTGTGTCCCACTGAATCCCCCCTCCTCTATCTTCAGTGCCATATTATGAGAGAACCCAGAGGAGGAGCACAGTTATTCTGCTCACAGGACATGCAGGGAGAGAGGTGAGCTGAGGGAGGAACATCCGTTTGGGGTGGTAAGCTGAGCACAATACCTGGCAAAGTTTAATACCAGGAGGGAAGTTTATGTGGAAATATGTGAAGGGTTGGAATAGCAGCGAGTGTGTGTTGGAGCCCTGCAGAGTTTGCAGCCCCCCAAGCTAACATACATCTCCTAAGCAGAAACACATCACTATGTCCCCAAGCATTCTGTCCAGATAATGTGCAGTTCATTTATGACCTTTCTGTTTAACCCTGTGTTATCCAAACTCTGTTCAATGAAAAGTGTAAACTCACCACAGAAACACTCTATATACAAAATAAAATTCACCAATGCAATGTTCACATTTGCATGGAAGCACAATTGAATGAATGCTGATTATTCAGAGAATTACTGTATTTATGTTTATTGAGGATTGTTCTTTTTTTATGTTATAACAGTTAAGCTTCATACACACAATGCAAAAATTGGATGAAAAATACCACTTTTGAAGCGTTCGTGTATATGAGCGTATCATTTTTTTTTTTTTTTGGTGGGGGAGTGGATCTTGGTTGGGAGTTCCCACACTTTTTTACCTAGGACTTGACCCCTGCAAAAATGTGAGTTTTACTATTGAGCTATTAATAAATTGTTATCCCTGTTAAAAAACTATTGCACCCAGAGGCGCCTCTCCATTTGTTTCTTTTCACAGTTTCTGAACACGGTTTAGGTTTTACCTTGAAGGCTGCCCTGTATGTTTACCCCAGGATCCATTCATAGATTTCGCATCCCACATGGACTGAGCTTTTCAATCTATGGACTTGTAACTAGAGTTGAGCAGACACCTGGATGTTCGGGTTCGGCGGGTTCGGCCGAACTTCGGAAAAAAGTCCGGGTTCGGGACCGAACTTGACCCCGAACTCCGAACCCCATTGAAGTCAATGGGGACCCGGACTTTTGAACACTAAAATGGCTGTAAAAAGGTCATGGAAAGGGCTAGAGGGCTGCAAATGGCAACAAAATGTTGTTAAGAGCATGGCAAGTGATCTGCAAACAAATGTGGATAGGGAAATAACTTAAAATAACATAAAAAAAAAATATAAATGCTGGAGGCCCCCTTCTCAGCAGAAGAGGTACAGGAAGTCATTAAGAACCTCAGAAACTCAACGGCACGATGCCGCACATATGGTGGGAATACCCCAGAATACGCACTCTGGAAAAAATTCTTCAATTTAATGGATAAGATAGTGGGAAAATAAAATACTTGGAAATTAAAATAAAATGAAAAAATTATAATCTTGACCTAGGAGGACGAAATTCAAATGGAGTAGGAGGTTGAGGTGGCGGTGGATGTGGCGGTGTAGGTGGAAGCGGCGTGGAGGAGGACGAGGTAGCCAACACTGGTTCAAAAATACAACAATGGCTGGGTAAGGCTAGTGGTGAATGATGTGTCGAATTCTGTCCCCCGTCGCATAGTGTCCGCCCTGTACTGCGCTTGCTCAGTACGTAGGACAAGGGGATTTTGAAACTCTACGAAGACGATGCGCGGTGACTCCAGGTTCAAGCCACATCATCCGAGGTTGAAGCCTAGCCAAGCGAGCCCGTGAGGGGCCCTGTTACTATGTGCTACCGTATGTCCACTTGGATGGTCGGGCTTGAACCTGCACTCACTGCGCAGGCGACGTTCATCTTTGGAGATTTTGTGAATCTCCTTGTCCTCCGTACTGCGCAAGCACTGCACCTGCGCAGTAAGTGGCCGGACACTATCCGATTGGCAAGACAGTTTTCGTCAGAACACCGGTATATGTGTCTATTCTGCACAAGGTACGGCCAAGTCCTGTGGGATCCATGCCTGGTTCATTTTAATGAACGTGAGCTTGTCCACATTGGCTCTGGACAGGCGGCTGCGCTTGTCTGTGATAACGCCCCCTGCCGTGCTAAATACACGTTCAGATAATACACTGGCGGCAGGGCAGGCCAGCACCTCCAAGGCGTAAAGGGCAAGCTCAGGCCATGTGCCCAATTTGGAGACCCAGAAGTTGAAGGGGGCAGACCCGTCATGCAGTACGTGTACGCGTGTGCACACATACTGCTCCACCATGTTGGTGAAATGCTGCCTCCTGCTAAGACGTTCCATCTCAGCTGGTGGTGCTGGTTGTTGTGGCGTGCCGACAAAGCTTTTCCACATTCCGGCTATGCTAACCCTGCCTTGCGAGGTGCTGGCGGTGCCCCGGCTGCGTTGGCGACCTCTTCCTCTGCCTTTGCCTTGTGCTTCCACCGTACCCCCGCTTCCAAGTGGGAATGCCACCAGCAGCGCGTCTACCAGCGTGCGCTTGTACTCGCGCATCTTACGATCACGCTCCAGTGAGGTAATTAAGGATGGCACGTTGTCCTTGTAACGGGGATCCAGCAGGGTGGCCACCCAATAATCAGCACCAGTTAAAATGTGGGCAACTCGGCGGTCGTTGCGGAGACACTGCAGCATGTAATCGCTCATGTGTGCCAGGCTGCCCAGAGGCAAGGAAAAGCTGTCCTCTGTGGGAGGTGTATCGTCTGTGTCCTCTGTATCCCCCCAGCCACGCACCAGTGATGGACATGAGCTGGTCTGGGTGCCACCCTGCTGTGAACATGGTTCCTCCTCCTCCTCCATCTCCTCCTCATCCTCCACCTCGTCATCCTCCAGAACTGTGCCTTGCTGCCAGACAATTGTGTACCTGGTGCTTGTTGGTGCAGGAACCCACCCTCGTAGCCACTTGTAAATGACTGCCCTGAAAGCCTTGGAAATGAACCCTCTTCCTCCTCCTCCTCCTCCTCATCCTGTGCCACATCCTCTTCCATCATTGCCTTAAGAGTTTTTTCAAGGAGGCATAGAACTGGGATAGTAACGCTGAGAACGGCGTCATCGGCACTGGCCATGTTGGTGGAGTACTCGAAACAGCGCAACAAGGCACACAGGTCTCGCATGGAGGCCCAGTTATTGGCGGTGAAGTGGTGCTGTTCCGCAGAGCGACTCACGCGTGCGTGCTGCAGCTGAAACTCCACTATCGCCTGCTGCTGCTCGCACAGTCTGGCAAGCATGTGCAAGGTGGAGTTCCACCTTGTGGGCACGTCACATATGAGACGGTGAGCGGGAAGGCCGAAGTTACGCTGCAGGGCTGACAGGCGAGCAGCAGCAGGGTGAGAACGCCGAAAGTGCGCACAGACGGCCCGCACTTTCTGCAGCAGCTCTGGCATATCGGGGTAATTCTTCAGGAACCTCTGGACCACCAAGTTCAGCACATGCGCCAGGCAAGGGATGTGCGTCAAACCGGCAAGGCCCAGAGCTGCTACGAGATTTCGCCCATTATCGCACATCACCAGGCCGGGCTTGAGGCTCACTGCCACCAACCACTCATCGGTCTGTTGTTCCATGTCCCTCCACAACTCCTGCGCGGTGTGGGTTTTTTCCCCCAAACAGGAAAGTTTTAAAACTGCCTGCTGTCGTTTAGCCCTGGCTGTGCTGAAGTTGGTGGTGAAGGTGTTACGCTGACCGGATGAGGAGGCGGTAGAGGATGAGGAGGCGGAGTAGGAGGAGTTAGCAACAGGAGGCAAACTGAAGTGCCCTGCAATCCTCGGTGGTGGAAGGACATGCGCCAAAGTGCTATCCGCCTCAGGCCCAGCCACCACTACATTTACCCAGTGTGCTGTTAGGGAGATATAACGTCCCTGACCGTGCTTACTGGTCCACGCATCCGTAGTTAGGTGGACCTTGCCACAGATGGCGTTGCGCAGTGCACACCTGATTTTGTCCCCCACTTGGTTGTGCAGGGAAGGGATAGCTCGTCTGGAAAAGTAGTGGCGGCTGGGCATGACGTACTGTGGGACAGCCAATGACATCAGCCTTTGAAAACTCTGCGTCTCCACCAGACGGAATGACAGCATTTCAAAGGCGAGCAATTTTGAAATGCTGGCATTCAGGGCCAGGGATCGCGGGTGGCTAGGGGGGTACTTCCTCTTCCGCTCCAGTGTTTGGGAAATAGAGAGCTGAAAGCTTCCATGGGACATTGTGGAGATGGTTGGTGACCCAGGTGGTAGTGTTGCTGGCAGATCCTCTGTTTGCGGGTTGGCAGGTGTCACTGTCACTACAGAGGTGGATGAAGAGGCCGAGACGGCAGCAGAAGAGGAAGCAGGAGGAGCCAGAGACCTTTCTTGTTTTTTGCGGTGTCTACTCCACTGCATCTCGTGCTTTGCACTAAGATGCCTGGTCATGCAGGTTGTGCTCAGGTTGAGAACGTTTATGCCTCGCTTCAAGCTCTGATTGCACAGCGTGCAAACCACTCGTGTCTTGTCATCAGGACATTGTCTGAAGAACTGCCACGCTAGGGAACTCCTTGCACCTGGCTTTGGTGTGCTCGGTCCCTTGCTGCGTTGGGCAGTAGCAGACGTACTGTCTAGGGGACGGACGCTCCGCTTTTGCACCCTGCTCCCTCTTCTGCTGTGCTGGTGGCTCTGTGCGACCACCGCCTCTTCCTCTGAACTACACTGGTCACCTGCATGACGTTGATTCCATGTGGGGTGAAGGACCTCATCGTCCTCCACATCATCTTCCACCCAAAATTCACCCCTGCCCTCCTTGTCGGTCTGCACAATGGCGAAAGCGGCAGCAGTTGGCACCTGTGTTTCGTCATCATCCGAGATGTGCTGCGTTGGTCCTCCCATGTACTCATCATCAAACATAAGTGGTTGGGCATCGGTGCACACAATCTCTTCCACTTCTGAGGCAGGGCTAGGTGGATGGCCCTGGGAAACCCTGCTAACAGAGTCATCAAAAAGCAGAAGAGACTGCTGCATGATTTGGGGCTCAGACTGATTG
The DNA here is from genome assembly GCA_028564925.1 of Lithobates sylvaticus. Lineage (NCBI taxonomy): Eukaryota > Metazoa > Chordata > Amphibia > Anura > Ranidae > Lithobates > Lithobates sylvaticus. Next base: position 268,693,617 of record CM053026.1, read on the forward strand.
GCTGATTTGCAAGGGGGTGAGGTGAAAGACTGATGGACATCGGCTGCAGGTGCCAACTCTGAACTTTCATCAGGAGACTGGGTGGGAGACAATGTGAAGGAACCGGAGGCACTGTCAGCAGCAACCCAATCTACTATCGCCTGTACTTGTCCTGGCCTCGACATTCGTACAGCCTCATTAGGCGCGCCAAAATACTGCTGCAGGCTCTGTCGCCTACTCGCACCTGCGGAAGGTGTTTCACTAGTGCGTGTAGCTGGCACAGATCGACCACGTCCTCTCCCTGCAACAGAAGCGCCACCAGCAGCACCACAGCCCGGGCCAAGTCCCCTTTTTGATGATCTCCTCATATTTTCAAAATTTATGATCTCGCCCTAAATGGGTGAGAATACACGTACAGTGTGTAAAGCGTTTAAGCGTTTATAAAAACGCAGAAAATGCTATTGGGAAGAAGAAAAAACACTGCAAAATTTTATTTTTTTGCAATGTTTTTGCAATATCAGACTACACGGACAGTATCTACAGCGTTTATGAAAACACAGAAAATGCTATTGGGAAGAAAAAAAAACACTGCAAAATTTTATTTTTTTGCAATGTTTTTGCAATATCAGACTACACGGACAGTATCTACAGCGTTTATGAAAACGCAGAAAATGCTATTGGGAAGAAAAACACTGCAAAATTTTATTTTTTTGCAATGTTTTTGCAATATCAAACTACACGGACAGTATCTACAGCGTTTATGAAAACGCAGAAAATGCTATTGGGAAGAAAAAAAAACACTGCAAAATTTTATTTTTTTGCAATGTTTTTGCAATATCAGACTACACGGACAGTATCTACAGCGTGTATGTAGGAACACGCAGAAAATGCTATTGGGGAAAAAAAAATAAAAAGCAAAATTCAATTTTTATGCAATGTTTTTCCAATAGCAGAATACACACAGACTGTGGTGTATCTCTTAGTATATGCAGTGCAGTAATGTTGCACTGAGCTTGAAGGTAAAACGTTTAGATTTTGTCTGGCACTGGCCTCATGGCACTGTTACTGTGACTGTGCACTGCACCCCATCCAGGGTACAATTGATTTAGGAATCTCTTCAATAATTATGTCTGCCTCTTTCTTTTGCAAAATAAAGAAACTCCCTCCCTACTCTAGCTATCTAGATCGCTCACTGATCTAACTAATTAGAATAAAATTCCAGGAATGTGGACTGACTTTAGCACACTAACTCCTAAAATCCTCTATCTGCAGCACAGGAACCTGCCTAACAGTGTGTGTGTAACAGAATGACGCTGTGTGCTGTGTGTGGGCTATATATAGAGGCTGGGTCACATGCTGCACTGGCCAATCACAGCCATGCCATTAGTAGGCATGGCTGTGATGGCTTCTAGGGCACACTAGTGAAACGATCATCCATTGGCTGGCCTAAAGCTGTTAAAAAGGCACCAATACAGCGCCGAACACCGGACCCGAACCCGAACTTACAGCCAATAGTTCGGGTTCGGGTCCCGGACACCCAAAAGTCGGGTACGGACCCGAACTTTACAGTTCGGGTTCGCTCAACCCTACTTGTAACCTATGTATATATTGTATATACCAAATACTCAATTCAATTGGAAGAACTATTTTAACATTTGCACCTATACTCGTTGTCATGCACTATGACCCGCATGCTTTGGCCAATCACAGCGCAGAAAAAACGAAGAGCTGTAATTGGCCGAAGCCTCAGGGGGTTTAGTACACGCCCCACACTATATAAGGCTGCCTGCGTGGCGGCCTTGTGTAGTGTGTTGCGGCAGCAGAGAGAGATACACAGAGAGACAGTGTGATTTCATTTCATTTTGAAGCTGTTGCAAATACAGTGGGTGTATTGCGCCATCTGCACAGTGTACACCTGAAGCTACCCCAATTGCCGTTGTTCTGCTCATCCTATCCGCAGGCAGCTGTAGCAATTATAGTGGGTGTATTGTGCCATCTGCACAGTGTACGCCTGAGCTACCCCAATTGCAGCTGTTCTGCTCATCCTATCCACAGGCAGCTGTAGCAATTATAGTGGGTGTATTGTGCCATCTGCACAGTGTATGCCTGACACACCGAGACTAAGTAAAGTGGCACCGGTATTATTTTGGTAATTAGAAGTAGCAGATAACACAAGAAAGGCAGTGGCAAGGTGCTTACTTAACAGTTCCAAAACAATATGGCATCAGAGTCTTGATAACACAGGCTGCTCAGGTACAACAGTTCTCAGCAACTTTAGTACTTTAGTACAGTTTTAGAAACAGTGGTACTTTAATACAGTCCCAGCACTTGTGGTGTCACTTTAATAATACTTACATTACCAGAGTAGCATCTGATTGAAGGGATGGCTGATAAGTAGAGCAGTGGTGTAGGCGCATTTAGCAGACCAATAGAAAGCTCTAGAGTCCCCAGATAGTGGCGGTAACCCTGTTCTGTCCCTCCTCCTCCACAGGAGCCTCTTCCTAGCACTAAATACACTGTCCCCAACCAGTGGGGATCCTCTCCCTACTCTATCCACTTTTGTAAATGTGTGTCAACTGCAGTGGGATAGTGCTATTTATTAGCATTGCCTTCCCTAAAGATGGCTGCGAAGGTCTTCCAGTGTTGCAGCGTCCAATCGAACAGCTGCTTCCCTGGTAACACCTACAAAAGCTTCAGAGGAACAAAGTTCCTCTCATCCTCCATTTCCTCTGTACAGCTGCCAGCAACACAGCACCACCAACAGATGGGAAGATAAACTGTACCTGCTTACATGTATGCCTAAAAATTATCCTTTTTTTAATTGGTGTGTCCTTTGTTTTTTCTCCCCACTGTTTAGCTGATGTCTTGAGATTTTTTTATTGGTTTCTAGTGTACACGCTTGTTCTTTACATGACTATTTGAACTCTCTAATGCTGGAGTAGGCAGGTTATTGTTAGATGTTAACAAAAGCCTCTCAGTGTAATAATATGAGCCAAGTAAATGCTTCTTTCAGAAAGATTCCTATACATCATTTGGCTAACTTATGAAAAAGGAACAAGTAGAACATAGTGATATTTCTTATGTTTTAATGTAAAACAAGACTTTTTCACCCTTCCTTTTCCTGCACCATTTGCCAAACCCTGGTAAAAGTTGAGCACAGTTGACCAGCTCTAGCCATTGAAAGAAGCCTAACCAAAGCTCTTTCTGATTTTACATACATGTTCAAACATATCAGAAAAAATAGCATGATGCAAGCCTGACAATTTGATACAAGACAGAATGCTGCCAAATATTAATATTGTGCTTACCAGAAAATGAAGATCAGACGCCATTTTCCCAGTCTTCAAACGCCCAGTTTTGGTGAATGCATGGTTCCTTTAGCAAAAGCCACACCGGTAACATGGGAAAAAGGAGCAGGTGCTCTGGGCCTACAAGACCAAGGGCCCCCTCCAAGATCCTGTCTAAAAGCAGACACCACATCCAAAATGTTACTCTCTCCATCTTTTTGTCACTCTAGGCACACCTCATCTTCAGTGTGACTGTTCACTGCTGCAACCATGTGGACAGTGAGACAGTAAAGTGACATATGGCTGGGCTTGGCCATGAAATCAGGGAAAGTTAGGGTCTAATAACAAAACTAAACTAAACCAGGAGGACACAAAATTTGTTTTTATGGCTGATAAAGATAATATCGGTAAGAAAGCAAAAACATAGGCAATACCTTTCCAGTGGTTAACTGAATGTTAGTTTAACACAATAAATGGTCCAACACACTCTTAACAATAATAGCAGGCATACTCCCTATTAATCAATTTGCAAATAGCCACTTCACCTCAAGAGTAAATTAGAGGTTAACATACAAATATATGAAATACTCCACAAAGATGGAAATAAACCACCACCAGCAAAAATGAATTGCCCCTGCCCAGATGGAAGGACCCCAGATGATTAGGGGTCACTATACCCTTGTATCTAATAAATCCAGTCTTGGGTTAAACAAAAAATGTCACAATCAGTTGTGATTGACCAAAAAATATAAGGATTTAAGCAGAATAGCAAAAGATTATACTGCTTGACTCCTGTGTCTGATCAAAGATGGCTTATACCCAAATATATACGAACACACACACACACACACACACACACACATTTGCTTCCTAAAATAGCAAAATGAAAACTGGATTATGTTTGTAAAAGGAATAACCCTTTCTCTGTTCCCTAACGCCCTAATCTTGTTATGTTTGGAAAATCTTCACCTGCTTATAGTGATGGGCCGAAACACCCCCCGTTCGGCTCGCACCAGAAATCCCGAACAGAGAAAATGTTCTAACCTGAACAGCAAACACTATTACAGTCCATGGGACCCAAACTTAAAATATTGAAAGTTTACAGTATATACAAGCAATCAGCCACAAAAAGGGTATGGGGGTCCCGGTACTGCCCTGGGAGACATGTATCAATGCAAAAAAATGTTTTTAAAAAAAGATTGTTTTTACAGGAGCAGTGATTTTAATGATGCTTAAAGTGCAACAATACAAATGAAAAACTCCTTTAACCGGTTCCCGACCAGGTACCCTTGTTCAGCCACCAGAGGGCACGCACGCCGCCGGAGGCACTTGCATGCTGGTTGCACGGCGGGGGACCCGATGCGCATGCACAAGCGCCAGCATGGGGATATATGTGTGTAAACACACAAATCCCTGTACTGTCAGAGGAGAGGAGCCATATTGTTTGTTCCTACTAGTGTCTCCTCTCCTAGTCAATCCTATCCCCATACAGTCAAAACCCAGTGAAGGAACACACAATTAACCTCTTGATCGCTCCCTAGTGTTAACTCCTTCCCTGCCAGTGACATTTACACAGTAATCAGTGCATTTTTATAGCACTGATTGATGTATAAATGCCAATGGTCACAAAAAAAGTGTCAAAACTCTCCAATCTGTACGTCGCAATTTCGCAGTACCGCTAAAAATCGCAGATCAGCGCCATTACTAGTAGGAAAAAAAAATAAAAATGCCATAAATCTTTCCCATAGTTTGCAGACACTATAACTTTTGCACAAACCAATCAATATAAGCTTATTGTGATTTTTTTTTTTACCAAAAATATGTAGATGAATATATATTGGCCTAAACCGATGAAGACATTTCTTTTAAATTTAGGGGATTTTTTTAATAGCAAAAAGTAAAAAATATATATATTTTTTCAAAATTAACGCTCTTTTTTGTTTATAGCGCAAAAAATATAAACCGCAGAGATGATCAAATACCATCAAAAGAAAGCTCTATTTGTGGGAAAAAAAGGACGCTTTCCTGGCCTGCCAGGCTGTATGCTTGGATAAGAGTCTTGTATGGATATTGGGGATGTTTTTTATTGCCGGCAATGTTTTTTTTATCCAGCGGGTAAGCCCATTGACCAGCCAGCTATTAACTGCACCCAGATTGGGCAAAGCTTTTCCCAATCAGGACTTGGAATGCACTGTGCAGCGCGCAGTGCATTGCAGGAAAAACACCCGCTGAACGCCCTACAAATTCGGGCGTTTGCCCAACTCTACCTGTTCGAAATGTATCTCAAGATACTACTGTCTGTCCTCCATTCATTTCCTGATTTTGTGGAAAGGAGAGTCATTGGTGGCCAGTGTTGAAACTCCTCTTTATATTGGTAGTCGGTAAAAAAAATCTGCATTGCCATTGATCACACCCCCCCCCCCCCAGCAGTGTCACTGATCCTAGGAGTCCTATGATCCCTAGGAGTTTTTTGTCTATTAATGGGTCGGGTCCCCTCACCTCCCCAGTCCATGGTGTGCAAGCAGTGAGGAGATGATGTGCTGTAACCTCTAGCAACCAATCAGTAAGCAGTAATGGTGTGCAGTAACCTCTAGCAACCAGTGAGCAGTATTGATGTACAGTAATCTTTAGCAACCAATCAACGAGCAGAAATCATGTAATCATGTGCTGTAACCTCTAGCAACCAGTCAGTGAGTGATAATGATACATATAACCTCTGGCAACCAATCGCAGCCTGATCTGATTCAGTTAATGTATTTTGAGTCTAGCTGCTATTTATTGTATGCCAGAGCAGGTGGAGAGCGAAACTGCATGGGGGGGGGGGGGGGCAAGAACATTTTTGCCCAGAGTCCAATCAATATTCAAGACGGCCCTGGGCTTACCTATAGGTAAAACTCACAATCAGGGGTATACAACCACTTTAAATGCTTTGATTGATTTTTGCTGACTTTCAGAGGCAAGGTGGAGTTATGGTTTATCAATACATTTGTCTATCACCAATGCAGGAAAATGAGGGATTAAATGATTTTTATTAGAGTTTAGTATTTGGATTAGAGTTCACCTGGTGAGGATGTTTAAATTGATATTGAGCTATTTGGATCATACAGAGTCATATGTTAGGTTCAGTTGGTGGTCTTTACTTCTGAAAATGATAGTTACCAGGACTTCAGTGTTGCCATATGTTATGCCAAGTTACTTGCTGAGCAACAATTACCCCCGCTTTCTAGATCTTCTACTCCCTGCAATGAGAAATTAGGTTTAATCTCAAACTGCCTAGAGGGTTCTTTACTGTAAGAGCGGCAAGGATATGGAATTCCCTTCCACAGGCGGTGGTTTCAGCGGGGAGCATCGATAGTTTCAAAAACTATTAGATAAGCACCTGAATGACCACAACATACAGGGATATACAATGTAATACTGACATATAATCACACACATAGGTTGGATTTGATGGACTTGTGTCTTTTTTCAACCTCACATACTATGTAACTATATATGTAATACTTTTTGTTGTTCTTAGAGGGGAAGGTATTAGGTCTAATTCTTTTGAGATTTTGGTAATTTATCTGATAAGATTAAAGTTAAATATTAAGCATATGTCATAAGTGGTTATTTCAGTGCTAAAATGATGACGGACTATAGCGGTGCCGCATGGCAAGATCATATGCAAAAGATTTTCAATTACGCAAATTATTAGATAAATGGAAAACAGACTCACCACAATTTCAGGCCCAAGCAAGGATACATCCCCCCATACGCGGAGGGGATTTTGACAATAAGATACTTCAAGTGGAGGCTAAATGGATTTTCAATTTACACAAGTTATTTAGCATTTCTCTAAGGTCTCTAAAGCCCCATACACACGCTCGGACAATCCGCGGACCAGGTCAGTCGGACTTTGTCCGACGTACTTTGTCCGATGTTGGCGTTGCGTACACACGGTCGGACTAAGTTGTCGGAATATCCGGTCCGGAAGAACGTCGTGACGTAAGTCGTCGTCCACGAGATTACAAAAGGGAAGTTCAGCACCACGTCAGGCACCCGTTGGGCTCCTTCTGCTGATCCCGTGTTTATCGAGAGTTAGTGGAAGTTTGGTGACTTAAGATTCGCGCTTCTCAGTTTTCTGACTCAGATCGTTACTGCTCTTCAGTTTGTGCTTGTCGTGCGTATCTGTTTATTAGTGCGTGTAGTCAGTTCGCATTTGTTGGTCATTGCGGCCTATATCTTGATATAGGACGCTTTGATTTGCACTGCTTATTGTCTGCTCGTTGCTGGTATTCACTTCGTTCTTTCAGGCCTTGCTGTTTATCGGTGCTTTCTGTTTGTCCGTTCTGACCAGCCGACCTTTTGTGACCTTCTGAGCGATGTTTCCCGTGCGTACTCGTCGCCGAGTTCGTGCTGTACGCGGAATTGGTGTCGGGCTTTTAGCTTTGACCCAAGACCCGTCCATGAACAGAGTGACGAGGAGTATGTGGACCAAGAATTGGTTGCTTCAGCGTGACCAGTTCTCGCACATGCCTTTGCTTCGTGAGATCCGGGAGAATAATCCTGATGATTTCAGGAACTTTCTCAGGATGACGGACCCCGATTTTCACCGTCTTTTGGCTTTGCTGACCCCCTTTATCAGCCGGCAGGATACCTGCATGAGACAAGCCATTACTCCGGAGCAGAGGCTTGTTGCCACGTTGAGGTACTTGGCGACAGGGAGAAGTCTTCAGGATTTGAAGTTCTCTTCAGGTATCTCTCCCCAGGCCCTGGGAATCATTATTCCAGAGACCTGTTCTGCCATCATTCAGGTCCTGCAGGAGGACTATATTAAGGTAACATTTCTACTTTACTATTCCCTTCTATGTATGCTCTGTTTGCTAATGACTTGTATTTTTGACCTCCTTCCCTAATTACCATGATTGCAATATGTTCTAATATGCTGTGCCCCTTTTCTCCTTCATGCATTTTTCCCTTCACTTACCTCACCAGCATGCTCTTCTGCCCCAATAGACACCTATGGCCTAGTCACTTAAGCAATGTCTTTTGTCTGCTGCATAGTATTGTTTGCCCCAAAACACCCCCTAAAATATGCACAAATGTTTGCTGTGTGGTTTACTTCATGTAGAGCCCCCTTTTTTTGTTCTTTTGGTGGGGGGGGGGGCAAAACTCATTAGGAACCCCCTCCCCCAACTGCTCTGTCAGATGGTACCAATCCTTTATCTGCTGGCTTTCCCAAGGTCCATACACACTATATACCTACCTCTTTATAGTGCGCATCTTTAGGGATGAATTCAGCAAAGCATGTAGTGCAAGGGACTGCCTCCATACATTCCATTTCCTATTTTTTTGTCTTCTTTCCCTCCTATTAGCTTGCTTGGTAATTTAATAATGTCACACTGTGCCTGCCTTTTTTTGGGGGGGGGGGGGGGGGGGGTTGAAATGTTATTTGATCTTTCCTGTGGCCTGCCAATAGTGTTAAGTACAGAGGGTCTGGCCAAACTAGCCCACATTATTGAGCCATTTGCCAATCAATGAAGTGCAGAGGGTTAGCTGTCCCCCCCCCCAAAACCCCTAGTTATTGCCAATGGCCCATCAGAAGTGGGGGGATTGATGGGGGGGTGAGTAATCTGTGAAGGGGAGCCTCTACTTTTCTGTGCAAATACTTTCCAGCCTCCAATTTTAGACAATGCTCTTGTTCCAAGATGTTGATTGTCTAATCTGCTTGCAATGTTTAGGTGCAAAGTGACTAATGTTTTTTTCTTGTTTCACTCCACAGTTCCCTTCCACGCCACAGGAATGGCAGACTGTGGCCTCCCACTTTGCCAGCCGTTGGGACTTTCCTAACTGCGGAGGGGCAATTGATGGGAAACACGTCCGCATCGTCCCACCGCCCAACTCGGGGTCCTACTATTATAATTATAAAGGGTTTAATAGTGTAGTGATGTTGGCGGTGGTGTCGGCAACATACGAGTTTATGTATGTGGACGTGGGGATGAACGGCCGGATATCGGATGGTGGGGCCATTACGCACACGGAGTTCTACTGGCGTCTCCAAAGTGGCAGTCTGTGCTTGCCACCTCCAGAGGAGAATGCCGAAGGACTCCCCTTCGTCTTTGTCGCAGATGAAGCGTTTGCGTTGACTCCCCATGTGATGAGGCCGTTCCCGATGAGGACCCTCACCCCGGACCAGAGGGTCTTCAACTACAGGCTGTCCAGAGCCAGAAGAGTTGTGGAGAACGCTTTTGGCATCCTGGCCAGCCGCTTCCGCCTGTTCCTGACGGCATTTAACTTGGCGGAATACAAACTGAACCACATAGTTCTTGCCTGTTGCATATTGCACAACTTCCTCAAAAGACATAACAGGAACTATGTGGTGCCCGTTGGCCCAGATGTGGAGGGCCCTCCAAATGCCGAACTCACAGCCCTTCGAGTGGCACGTCCAGGCTTGCCCCCTCTAAATGCCCGTGTGGTCCGGGACCAATATATGCAGTACTTTGTGGGTAGGGGGGCCATTGCTCTGCCTGACGATGTGTGAGAGGCATTTTTTAATAAATCTGATATTTTAACCAACCTATGATTTCATGTCATTTCAGTCTTCTTTTTAGCTTATTTTACTTTGACATTTTTTCCCTTTGCCTTCGACAGTGGGAATGCACTTTCTGGGCAAAAGGAGGTAACAGTCTCTTCTTCCCAAAAAGATTATTCTCATGTTGTGTGTTTGCTACCTAATCTTTGGTCTAGAGAAGGTTTGTACTGCATAACTGACACCCAAAATACTCCTTTTCATCACCAGGTCTGACATGTGTGTATTCTCCAAAATGCTGTGCTCCGTGTTTTCGTACAAAGCACTGTGGGTGTCATTTACATAAGTCAAATCCGCTATGCTCTACAAGTGCATTGAAAAAGTTCCCCGGGAAAGAAAATTGGAGTGCAAAGTGGATTTGCCTTTAGTAAATAACACCCATTGCCCCCCATATCCTTTTCATTTTACATACATAATGCATTGTGTTTTTTAAATAAGGAAGCCACACATTTAGAAAAATAAAAGTTTACTAGGAAAACATTCCCAAGTGCGTTTACAATCTTCACGCCAAAACTGACAACATCTTGGTTATTTACAACATTGTTTACAAACATTCCGCAATTGGTAAAACCAGGCATGGAGCAAAACAGAACCTAGGAACTTGGAAAGTTCAACTTTGTAAAGTGAAGACAAGATCAGACATGACTATATGTTCAAAGTGTGTTTGATCTTGCCTTCATCACATGGGGGGGTCACCCCCGAAAAGTGGAAATTTGGAACATGCACACAATTTGGGTCTGAAAATGGTCATTAGATGGGGAAACACATGCCTAGAAGCTTCAAAAGTGCCATTTTCCATCATGGGGATGAATGGACGTTTTTTGGGGGTGCAACCCCTTCACCACAACCACTTTCGTAGTTCGTAAAGTGTTTGCACCCCCAAAAAAACGTTGCCATTCATCCACCATGGTGGGAGCTAGCACATGTGGACACAATGTGTGCATGTTCCAAATTTCAGACAGTTTTTAAGTTGCAAATGTGTTCTGAAGCTGGCACAAATGTGTGTTAATTACTTGGTGCGTTTTCATATTTTTCCTAAAATATCAATGATGTTCTTCAATTTTTGTTGAACATCATTGATGTTTTGCTTTATGTAATCTAGATCTCTATTGCAGACCATTATCTCTCCGATGAGTACGTGGGCACTCTCTGTGGTAAAGTGCGATTTTTCTTCCACAACATCCACGTCACCTAAAAACCACAAACAAACAAAAATGGGGTGTTGGAAATGAGGCAGCCATACATGGATTAGCTTACCAGTAGCTGTGTTCTCCCACACTCACCTGTTGTGGTGACAATTTCTCCAAGTTCGATGATCTCTCCTTCCTCCTCCTCCTCCTCCTCTGCTTCTGCTCTTTCCCCTTTTTTGGTAGGTGTTGGTTTGGGGGTTTCCTCAGACGGCCCAAGTTTTCGCTCCCCTATGAGAATGTCCAAAAGGAAGATTTAGCAACACAAGCTATTGAGGGCAGAAATAGGAAATGACAAACATTGCTTGAAAGTGACGGACACTATTTTAGTTTGGCCAGTTACAAATGTCAACTACATGAATGAAGTCACTTTGTAAAGGTGCTAAACTGACTAGCTTTTTGGTAGAAGTTTGTGTGATGGAGACCCCCCTCTAGTATCCACTGGAGCACATGTGTGGAAAAGCATAATAAAAAGGGGGTTTGGGTGTCCCAGCACTAGTGCTCTAGAGTCCAGATGGGTAAACAGCTACTGAGTGACCTCTCCTTTACATTGAATAAATTGGCTTTACATTCTTGATGACATTTCTAGTGAGAACAAACTTCCTTTCCCCAAAAAAAACACCAAACATCGTATTATAAGTGGCCGAACGATCGAGGTTGCGTACGATCGAATGCACACACACACGACCATGACAGTGGCAGAAAGATCGAGGCTGAGTACGATCGAATGCACAGACGAACCTGAAAGTGGCCATTTTGGAATGTACAACTTGGTAAAAATCAAAACACAATGGAGCAGTATGCAAGCAAGAAATCAAACACAAAACACAACTACTTACTTTTTTGAAGAATTCTCTTGATCTTTCTGTACTGATCGGCCTCCCTCAGTTTCAGGTCTGACCAGCGTTTCCTGAGTTGCTCCTTGGATCGTTGTACCCCAAAATGATTGTACAGCCTTCTCACAACTTTAGACATGATCTTGGCCTTGCGGACATTGGGGTTGAGGTAAGGCCCATACTTCCCATCATAGTCGCTCCTCTTTAATATGTCCACCATCTCCAACATTTCTCCAAATGACATATTGGAGGCCTTGAATTTCAGGTTCCGGGATCGGGACGTTTCTGCCTCCGGACTTTCCTCGTCCTCCTCCTCGTTGGTGGGATATTTGTGGCACACCTGCTGTGTCCCCGCCATGTGCTCTCCCCACTACGCCGTAAAGAGAAGGGGTGGGGAATAGACGAGAAAGATCGTCAGGGGCGGGCGGAGTTTGAAGCATGCGCAGTGTATATAAAACGTCACACGCCTGTGTCGTAGCCACGATCTGGGAGACGAGGGGAGAGAAAGCTCACGCACGAGACGATCGCTACAAACGAAGGTACAATTTGACGTTGGTACATAACTAGCCTAGACTGATTAGAACTTGAGGCTTCTTTATGGAGAAGATTAGGAGAGTTTAGGCTGACATTATTTATATTGTTTTGTGTGGCGTTGTGTCTTGCAGAGGTGATGGATGCCTTCTACAACGTGAGCTTTCTCCCACACTTCATTGATAAATACCGGCAATTCCCCCTCTTATGGCAGGCAAAACACAGGGATTATAGCAACAGACCAAAGAGGTACGCAGCCCTGCTGAAACTGGTGGCATTTGTAAAGCCTACCCTGCCCATGGCAACCGTCGCAAACTTAAAAGTGAAGATCAACAACATGAAGACTACCTATTTCCGGGAGCGCAATAAGGTCCTGAAGTCACAAGCATCTGGAGCTGCAGCAGCTGATGTCCATGTCCCCACGCTCTGGTACTATGACAGGCTCCACTTTCTCAAAGACCAGGCTACTGTCAGGAAGTCACTCTCGACTCTTCCTTGCACGCGTCCTTCCACGCACGCCACCCCTGATGAGGCTTCCGAGGACCAACCTGGGCCTTCCAGTCTGGAAGATGTGCAGGTGCCCAGCTTGTTCCAGGTATAGTAGTTTTGGAACCAGTTTGTTGAATAATGAATGATGTTCAGTTAATTCAGGATCCCCAATTGCTTATTTCCTAACGTGATTGACATATCAACAGACAGTGGTGTGGGAGACATTTTTGGGAAGAATCTAAACTGCAGGGCTGAGAATTGTATGGTTTTGTATTTGAAAACATTTTGCAACAGTCACTAGATGAGAATTGTGTGTGTTTGATGAACAAATAACTGAAACTATGTCCCTTTTTCAGACACAGGAAGACCTCAGCCAGGAGGTGGCTGTGGAAGGTGGCAGTCAGGAGGAGGCAGGGGGTAGTGGCAGCCAACAGGGGGGTAGGCGTAGGAGCCTGACTGTCTCCCAAGTCTCTCCCCTCCGCCTTCCCTACAGAAGGGCGAAAAACATGGGGGAGGTGGGAGAGTCAGCGCTCCAGCTGATAAAAGATGCCTCAGCCTCCCTCTATGCCACACCCACCTACGAGGAGGCCTTTGCCTCCTTGGTTACAAGTAAATTTACGGGTATGGAGGCGGGGCAACGCAGCATGTGTGAGGAGGTCATCCTCAAAATACTAAATGAGGGGATGGCTGGGGAGATGACTCCCCTCACACATGTTTGCGAGAGTGACCTTGCTCCGCCTCCTCCTCCTCCTTCTGCCACCCCACCAGCACCAGCACCACGGCGTGGAAGGAAGCGTACAAGGAAGACAAGAGAGTGACAACCTGGACTCAGTCTGGTCTGAGAGAAGATGGAGCCTCTCGTAGTACCAGAGCCTGGGGACCTAGATGGCATCTGCTGCAGTTCCGGATGTTTTGGACTTCAGGACCAGATTGCGCTCCCTTATTATTTAGATAGGTAGTCTTCATGCCCCCAATTGTTTAAGTGTGTAAAATGATGGTTGCCATGGGTGTCCAAGGCTTTGCAAATTCCCCAAGTTTCACCATGGCTGCGTTCCTCTTTGGTCTGTTGCTGAGACCTAAATAAAGGTTTTTTTGATTTGAAATAATCATTGACTATTGTGTTTTACTTTTCTACAATGACAGTTTTTCTTTGAGTAGGCAGGTACATTTCACTAATCCTAGAATTAACAAGGGGCACCAACAACCAACAAACTCCTAGTAAATGTAAGCAAGAAATACAAATGTTAATAATGTGGTTTTGCTAAGTTGAGACATACAAACCCCCTCCAAAAAAAAAAAAATCTCCTTCAAATATGTATTCCCCAAAAAAAAAAAATCTGGATAAAAAAATAAGAAAGATTGTATTACGATCTGAGTAAAAATAAACATGTAGTGTATAAATGCTGCAAAGTAATAAAGAACTAAGTTTGTGAGAAGTGCGGGTGAATAGGAGCAGCTAAAAGATGTCATTCTTGTTGCATTGTAAAGAAAAAGAGAATGCGCTGCATTAAAGACATTTTAACATTGCAGCGTGACGAATGTGCTGTGTCGATTAGGAAAGGTAGTTTTACCTGACCGAGCGCTTCCGTCACAGAATTTCTTCTGAGCATGCGTAGCACTTTGTCCGTCGGACAAGCGTACACACGCTCGGATTTGGTGTGATCGGACCGGGTTGACGGGAAATCTTTCCAGCAGGAGATAAGACTTTGTCCGACGGACAAACCGACGAACACTGTCCGATGGTGCATACACACGGTCTGATTTTTCAACAACCTTGTCCGATCGGACCAAATTGATGAAAAAGTCCGACCGTGTGTATGGGGCTTAAGGTATCAACTTGTATGGGGAAATTAAGGGCACCCCATCCCTATACCATCCAGGATGCACTTGGTTTCACCAATACACAATAGAGGCATAACCACTTTTTATGATGATATAATTTTTTTTATGCTTTATTGTAGTTATGTATATGATTGCAATAAGTGGTTTATAGATTGTATGCCCCCTGGTGGAGGCAATTGTGGGGAAGGAGAAGATATGTTCAAACTATTTCACATAAATACATTTAAAATAGACAAATTTAATACCATTATACACTATATATATATATATATATATATATTACATACTATTGTTATTTTTTATTTTTTTATTTTTTTCATTATTACTTTCATTTTCTTTTCCCGTTAATATTATTTACCAACAATTTTTTATACTCTGTTGCTGTCCATAATCACTTTTATCCTTATTTTTATTTCATTATTTTTGATTACCAAATTTAGGGAATTTTTCTTTCATTATTATATAATCAACCTTGTTCTTGTTTAATAATCCATGCAACGGTTCTCCAGCTGGCCCATGTTCTCTTACCCCCACAGGGCTGGGAGGACGTCCCTGTTTTCCATCACTATGGGTCCCCTTTTGTGTACGACGTGGATGCTTATCGTCACTTCCAATGTGCGTTCCATGGTGGAATGCACTGCTCTATGAAAGTGACCTTCTCCTGGTCGTCACTTCCGGTCGATGCTGAGATGTCACTTATCTGTGTCAATCCTGGCATCGATCCTCACCCTGCATACTAGGGGACGTTTGGTCCCCATTAGCCCTATATTAGGGCACACCTGCTCCATCTCCACCTGGAGCATAATGTTATAGGGGTAGAGAAAGAGCCCTCTCACTGCACTCAAGCTTGGGACCACGGGATTGTTCAATGCCCAACTGCAATGAGCGGCCTCAGGAGTTGTTCATTGCCTTGGGGTGTTTATACAGGCAGTCATGTTATTCCAAACTAGGCTTGCTCCTCATACTACCACACCATGTGGAAACTCTGAGGTTTTTCTGTATAAAGGTAAGGAGGTCAGATTGCTATTTATACTACATTCCATCCATGCAGAGCACCTATCAAGAGACCATTTATTTTAGCTGGTTTCACTGTCAATTTATCACTCTTATTTAGATTGTTTGCATTCATTTGCTTACACTTTTTACAACAATCACACATTTTGAAATCAATTTTGTTCATTTTGAACCCCACAGCTGTCGTTTTATTGCACTACACAGTATTACTTCAAATTCACATATTGAAGACACTCCTCATCACACTTAGAACATAGAACTGCTCATAAACTCCAGATAATTGTCATCATTTACTTATAAGACAGCCTGAATGCCATAGACATTATATTTTTGTAGAGCACTGATCTATAGAACATATGATATAGCTGGTTACACCATCACTTCATCACATGCATTTTAGATTTTTATTTGTTTCACCTGTTTACACTACAATTATATTGATTAAAAATAATTAAGTTTTTTTTTTTTTTTTTTTCCACATATTGAGTACACTCCCTAATATATTCACATAATTGGTCACAATTTTAGCCAGCTACTGTCATTTGCTCCCTATTTTTTACATTTCTTGTAGAACTTTACTCTGGGGATGATCTTTCTCCCTTGGGCTGGCGAGACTGTACCTCGCTGGATATTCCACCAGTTCTGTATACTGTTATTCTAGTTACAAGATGCATGAAAAGTATATAAATTGAAATCCCTGGAGAAGGTATCATACTTAGATATAATGTTTTCTTTCTCCCCCTACCCTGCTCTCAGTCTCTGCTTGGAGATAGGTATTTTGTTTCTCTCCCTGACCCAATGATTATAATAAATAAATGTAATTATTTATATTTTGTTCTTAGAATCCATTTGTGTGATCACGTACATTTAAGAGATCCTGAAGAAGCGTTAATTTCCGCGAAACACGCCGACCCTAGTTTCTCATCTTGACAAACAGCTATACATGTTTGTAGTGGATAATGTTTTGCTGGTATCAGTACGCAAGCCATCACAATTTGACATGTGTTTTTAATATTTTATTATTAAATGACGGAGCGATCACATGTAAACAAACCGGCGTCACGCCATGACGCCAGTTCCTCCCTCCCCTCTCTGTACCGATCGGTACAGTGAGAGGGGAGAAGCGGAGAGGGGGAGAGGTCAGCAGCGCTGTGGGCTGGATGTGTAGTGCCCACAGCTCTGCTCAATGACAGTGAAACACTGTGCCATAGTCTGCCAACACTGCAATACTGTGCAATAGTCTGCCAACACTGCAATAGTCTGCCAACACTGTGCAATACTCTGCCAATACTCTGCAACACTCTGCCAATACTCTGCAACACTCTGCCAATACTCTGCAACACTCTGCCAATACTCTGCAACACTCTGCCAATACTCTGCAACACATTTTAATAGAAACAAAGAATTATTATTATTTTTTTACCGAATTTTCAGTCTTTTTTGATTTATAACGCAAAAAATAAAAATACCACCAAAAGAAAGCTCTATTTGTGTGAAAAAAAGGGCAAAAAATTAATTTGGGTACAGTGTTGCATGACTGAGTAATTGTCATTCAAAGTGTGAGAGCACCGAAAGCTGAAAATTGGTCTGGTTAGGAAGGGGGTTTAAGTGCCAGTGGTCAAGTGGTTAAATAGCCAGAAGGGGCTGGCTGTAGGCGGGACTAACGAGCAGATGATGATAACCAGGTAAGCCACTGAGGGATCAAAGATTGCTGACAATTATCCGGCAGTTGAGCAGCCTGAGCACAGAGAAGGAAGGTGCTAAGTGCCCAGCCCTGACACCAGGCAGGGTCCCTTCTTGCCTCTTCTTTGTATTACATGACATCGGCATATACAGTGTCTTGAAAAGTATTCACACCCCTTGAAATTTTCCACATTTTGTCATGTTACAACCAAAAACGTAAATGTATTTTATGTAATAGACCAATACAAAGTGGCACATAATTGTGAAGTGGAAAGAAAATGATAAATGGTTTTACATTTTTTTTACAATTTTTTTTACAAATAAATATGTGAAAAGTGTGACGTGCATTTGTATTCAGCCCCCTAACTCAAATCTAGTGGAACCAATTGCCTTCAGAAGTCACCTAATTAGTAAATAGAGTCCACCTGTGTGTAATTGAATCTTAGTATAAATACAGCTGTTCTGTGAAGCTCTCAGAGGTTTGTTAGAGAACCTTAGAGAACAAACAGCATCATGAAGGCCAAGGAACACACCAGACAGGTCAGGGAAAAAGTTGTGAAGACGTTTAAAGAGGGGTTAGGTTATAAAAAAATATCCAAAGCTTTGAACATCTCACGGAGCACTGTCCAATTCATCAACTGAAAATGGAAAGAGTATGGCACAACTATAAACCTATAAAGGCATGGCTGTCCACCTAAACTGACAGGCCAGGCAAGAAGAGCATTAATCAGAGAAGCAGCCAAGATTCCCATGGTAACCCCTGGAGAAGCTACAGAGATCCACAGCTCAGGTGGGAGAATCTGTCCACAGGACAACTATTAGTCGTGCATTCCACAAATCTGGCCTTTATGGAAGAGTGGCAAGAAGAAAGCCATTGTTGAAAGAAAGCCATGAGGCTTTCTGGCCCTACTGGCTGCTGTAGTAAAATGGCTGCTGGTGGGAGCAATTAATCTGACAGGCAGTTTAAAAATTACCCTTTTGTGTATTTAGGTTATTTGACAGTGAGCAAAAGGCTCAGAGCCGATCAAAACATTATGTTATGGGTCTCACAGAATCCCTGCTAGGACTTCCTTAATACCTATGTAGCACTAACCCCTGAAGGAGCTGCTGATTTGATTTTGGCCTGCACTCTGCTGATAAACCCCACTAACTTGGCTCAATCCGCTGTGGTGCAATACAATACAGTACAATATAATATAATATACCTGTAATATACCTGTATTGTAACCTCAGGATCCACTGGCTCCACCTGCTGGGAGAAAACTACACTCCACACAACTGGGTACTTAACCAAAAGATGTTTTACTGTAAATATATTTTCAAACAGGTGATTACAGTAATTGTGCTGTCATCCCAACATAGAATGACAGCACAATGGATATTAGTATAACAATTTCAAACAATATAAATACACGGGAGCTCCCCTTACTTTTATAGCTATGCGTGAGATCTCACTTGAAGTACTTAGTCTTTAGTCTTCTGATCTTCGCTAGCTAGAATAATTCCTTATGATTTGTAATCCAAGGGGTTAAAGTAAATCAAATTGAGTTAAAGATGATCCTGGTTAGGGATGAGCCGAACACCCCGGGTTCGGTTCGCACCAGAACCTTCGAACGGACCGAAAGTTTGCGCGAATTTTCGAACCCTATACGTTATAATGGACGCGAACGTTCGAAATCAAAAGTGCTAATTACAACGGCCAATATGCATGTTAATGTCATAAAACAGGTTTGGGGACCCGGGTCCTGCCCCAGGGGACATATATCAATGCAAAAAGAACTTTTAAAAACTAACGTTTTTTCGGGAGCAGTCATTTTAATGATGCATAAAGTGAAAAAAAAAAAGTGAAATTTTCCTTTAAATATGGTACCTGGGGGGTGTCTAAAGTATGCCTGTGAAGTGGCATGTGTTTCCCGTGTTTAGAACTGTCCTTGCACAAAATGACATTTGTAAAGGAAAAAAAGAAGCCATTTAAAACCACTTGCGGCTTTAGGTTTGTTCTTAAGTAGAATCTGAACAGGTACATTATGAAGTGTAGCTCCATCCCAAAAAAATCTATTTTTAAGCTTTTTGGAGAACATAGGGAGGGGTTATCACCCCTGTAACATTTGCTGTCTTTGCACATCTGTTCAGAACATGTCACCTCACTTTCTGTCCCAATGACAAATGTTTTTGGAAAAGTGGGGTTTTAATTGAAACAAGGATTGGTGATAAAGTATCAGTAGAGAGGAGATACCTTTTTCCCAAATTAAATCTAACAGGATAGAATTTCCCTTCCTAGGGGTAGATTTCCTCTCACTTCCTGTTTTCTCTTTCCATTTGCAAGTAGGAGTCGTTTGTAAGTTGGATGTTTGAAAGTAGGGGCCTGGCGTATATACTCTGCAGAAATTTGCCCTATTAGATGTTGGTGTAGCCACAAGACTGGTGGGCACAGGAATGGGCCCTGCTGTGAGTTAATAGATCAAGATTTGTAATTGCATGCACCTGTTGAACAGGGCAGAAAAATTGGGGGTGGTGGTGGTGGTGGACGGTGTTGCCACAAGACTGTAGGCCCTCATAGTTACTCTTGGTGGGCGCAGGAATGGGCCCTGCTGTGAGTTATTAGATCAAGATTTGTAATTGCAACCACCTGATGAACAGGGCAGAAAAATTGGGCCTTTGGCGGTGGTGGTGGACGGTGTTGCCACAAGACTGTAAGCTCTCACAGTTACTCTTGGTGGGCGCAGGAATGGGCCCTGCTATGAGTTATTAGATCAAGATTTGTAATTGCAAGCACCTGATGAACAGGGCAGAAAAATTGGGCCTTTGGCGGTGGTGGTGGACGGTGTTGCCACAAGACTGTAGGCCCTCATAGTTACTCTTGGTGGGCGCAGGAATGGGCCCTGCTGTGAACTATTAGATCAAGATTTGTAATTACCCGCCCCTGTTAAACAGGGGCTGAAAAATTGTGCCTTAGGCACTGGTGCTGGTGCCACAACACTGCAACCCCTCACAGATACTGTACTTGGAGCACAGCAGTCACACGTGTTGCGAAGCATTTTTTTAAAAAATTGTAAGTACACGCCCTGTTAAACAGGGGCTGAAAAATTGTGCCTTAGGCACTGGTGCTGGTGCCACAACACTGCAACCCCTCACAGATACTGTACTTGGAGCACAGCAGTCACACGTGTTGCGAAGCATTTTTTTAAAAAATTGTAAGTACACGCCCCTGTTAAACAGGGGCTGAAAAATTGTGCCTTAGGCACTGGTGCTGGTGCCACAACACTGCAACCCCTCACAGATACTGTACTTGGAGCACAGCAGTCACACGTGTTGCGAAGCATTTTTTAAAAAAATTGTAAGTACACGCCCCTGTTAAACAGGGGCTGAAAAATTGTGCCTTAGGCACTGGTGCCACAACACTGCAACCCCTCACAGATACTGTACTTGGAGCACCGCAGTCACACGTGTTGCGAAGCATTTTTTTAAAAAATTGTAAGTACACGCCCCTGTTAAACAGGGGCTGAAAAAAATTGTGCCTTAGGCACTGGTGTGGTGGCATGGATCATTGAGGAGGAGGAAGAGGATAGTCAGTGAACATAAGAGGACAGTCACTCAGCATCAGCATAGGCAGTCTTGAAGGGATGTGACATTATAAATTATTCCGTTATATCCGCCTCAGGTGCCTGGTAGCTGGTGGTGATCCAAGACTGATTCATTTTGATGAAGGTCAGTCGATCAACCGAGGCGGTGGACAGGCGCACCCTATGATCGGTGACAAATCCTCCAGCAGCACTGAATGTGCGTTCGGAAAGAACGCTGGAGGCAGGACAGGCCAGTAGCTCAATTGCATACTGTGCAAGCTCTGGCCAGTGATCCATCCTCAGGACCCAGTAAGCCAGAGGATTTTCGGTGGGAAAGGTGTCCAAGTCTGACCTTGCCCCAAGGTATTCCTGCACCATGTATATCAGACGCTGGCGATGGTTGCTGGAACTGATCATGCCTTGGGGCTGCGGACTAAAAAATTGTCTGAACGCATCGGTCAGACGTCCACCTTCCCCACCGCTCCTTCTGCTACTGACCGAAGCCTCAGCAACTCGTCGCCCAGGACCAGGAGTTTGTAACCTCCCAGTTTCTGGGAACGCGTTGCACAGACCTTTCTGCAAGGCCTCCCTGAGATGTCTCATCCTCTGCTCCCTCTGCGACGGCAAGATAAGGTCCGCAACCTTACCCTTGTACCGTGGATCAAGGAGAGTGGCCAGCCAGTAATGGTCCCTCTCCTTGATCCGAAGAACACGAGGATCCTTCCGCAGGCTTTGCAGGATCAGGGAGGCCATGCAGCGTAGGTTAGCTGAGGCATTCGGTCCGGAGTCTTCTGGGTCACTGAGGATGACATGATCGCCAGCCACCTCCTCCCAGCCACGTACAAGTCCACTGGTTTGTTGGGACTGTACATCATCCCTAAAAGACTGCTGCTGCTGATGCTGAGTGCCAGGCTCCACCTACATGCTCACACAATCCTCCTCCTCCTCCTCCTCCTCCTCATCCTCTTCCTGTGTGATGGGTGGGACAGAAGGAACACTGTCCGGATAAAGGGGGCCTTGAGAGGCAAGGAAGTCCTCCTCTTCCTGCCTCTGTTCTGCCTCAAGTGCCCTGTCCATTATCCCACGCATCGTATGCTCCAACAGGTGGACAAGAGGGACAGTGTCACTGATGCATGCACTGTCACTGCTCACCATCCTCGTGGCCTCCTCAAATGGTGAGAGGACAGTGCATGCATCCCTGATCCTGCTCCACTGACGTGGGGAAAAAAAAAAACAAGCTCCCCTGACCCTGTCCTGGTGCCGTAGTCGCAAAGGTACTCATTGATGGCCCTCTGCTGCGTGTGCAGTCGCTGCAGCATGGCCAACGTTGAGTTCCACCTGGTGGGCATGTCACATATTAGGCGGTTCTTGGGCAGGTTCAGCTCCTTTTGCAGCTCAGTCAGCCGAGCACTGGCATTATAAGATCGGCGGAAATGCACACAGACTTTCCTGGCCTGCCTCAGGACATCCTGTAAGCCTGGGAACCTGCCCAAGAACCGCTGCACCACCAGGTTGAGGACGTGAGCCATGCAGGGCACATGGGTGAGCTGCCCCTGTCGCAGGGCGGAGAGGAGGTTGGTGCCATTGTCAGAAACGACCATTCCTGGCTTAAGCTGACATGGCGTCAACCACCTCTCGGCCTGCCCCTGCAGAGCTGCCAGAACCTCTGGCCCAGTGTGGCTCCTGTCCCCCAAACACACCAGCGCAAGCACGGCATGGCATCTTTTTGCCTGCGTACTTGCGTAGCCCCTTGTACGCCTACGGAGCACCGCTGGTTCCAAGGACAGAGCACTGGAGGAAGAAGAAGAGGAGGGGGTGGAGGAGAGAGGTGTGTCACAACCAGTAGCAGTAGTAGCGTTTTGGAGGCGTGGTGGCGGAACAACCTCCAACACTACTGCACCTTGTCCTGCATCCCTCCCAGCTGCCAATAGAGTGACCCAATGGGCCGTGAAAGAAGGGTACCGTCCCTGTCCATGCCTGCTGGACCATGAGTCAGCGGTAATATGCACCTTACCGCTGACCGCCCTGTCCAGCGAGGCATGGACATTGCCTTCCACATGCCGGTAGAGAGACGGAATCGCCTTCCGTGAGAAAAAGTGGCGTTTGGGAACCTGCCACTGAGGAACCGCACATTGAACAAACTCACGGAAGGGGGCCGAGTCTACCAACTGAAAAGGCAGCAGTTGAAGTGCTAGCAATTTAGCCAAGCTAGCATTCAACCGCTGGGCATGTGGATGGCTGGGAGTGTACTTCTTTCTACGGTCCAGCAGCTGGGGCAGGGAAATTTGCCTGCTGCAATCGGACGTCGGTGTGCTGCAAGTACTTGGTTGTGACACACCTAATTCTACACCTTCAGTCCTCTCAGAGCAGCTTTCAGAGAGGACTGAAGGTGTAGTGGGGATGGAGATCCCAGCTGATGAGGAGCAAGGAGAGGTCCGCTTAGTTCTTTGGTGTGGGTCTTTTATGTGTGCCTGCCAACGAGCTGCATGGCAGGTCGACATATGTCTGGTCATGCTTGTGGTGCCCAAGCGGCTGATGTTTTGGCCACGCGAGATACGCTTGAGACAAATATTGCAAATAGCAGTGGTGCGATCTGATGCACTCGTCTCAAAAAAGGCCCACACCAAAGAACTTTTCTGATAACGTGCAGAGGCAGCGCCCTGCACAGGCGGAGCTCTGCGGTGTTGTACAGTTGCTGTGCTGGCCTCTACCTGGCCTCCAGGGGGCATCCTGCCTCGTTGGACATGTGACGCCGCATCCTCCTCCTCCTCCTCATCCTCTCTCCCTTCAGGCACCCACGTGGAGTCAGTGACCTCATCATCCCCTCCCTCTTCACCACTAGAGCAAACCTGGCAGTAAGCTGCAGCTGGTGGAACAGTACTGCCAAATTCCTCAAGCTGGGTATCATCATCCGAGCCTTCGAATCGTTGGGCATCCTCCTGGAGCATGTACCCAACACTGTGCTCAAAGAGTTCGGGGGACTCCTCAGGAGGACATGGTGGGTCTAGGGAAGGGGTGGCTGATGATGCCATTGAGTACGCGTTGGCAGCTGCTCTGCCAGTACCCTGAGCCTGGGTGAGAGAGGATGAGGAGGATGAGGAGGGCTTGGTCATCCATTCTACCAAGCCTTCAGCATGATGCGGCTCCACATGTCCAGCTGCCGAAAACAAAGACGCGCGTGTCCCATGGCCACGTGCTGATGGACGATGCACGACCACGTCCACGGCCACGTCCACGTCCACTAGAAACAGAGCCTGCCTGCCCTGTGTTCTTGGCTCTGCACGCTCTGCCTCCCCTTGGCGGTCTTCCAGCCATTGTAGTCGGTAGTCCTGTGGGTGCTGCTGAGAAGAATATATAGGAGCTCTGTGTGATGCCACTAACACACTAGAAGTCCTATGGGTGCTGCTGAGAAGAAAATATAGGAGCTCTGTGTGATGCCACTAACACACTAGAAGTCCTATGGGTGCTTCTGCAAAGAAAATAGAGGATCTCTGTGTGATGGGACTAACACACTTCAAGTCCTATAGGTGCTTCTGGGAACAAAATATAGGATCTCTGTGTGATGGGACTAACACACTTCAAGTCCTATAGGTGCTTCTGAGAAGAAAATATAGGTCTGTGTGATGGGACTAACACACTTCAAGTCCTATAGGTGCTTCTGGGAACAAAATATATGATCTCTGTGTGATGGGACTAACACACTTCAAGTCCTATAGGTGCTTCTGGGAAGAAAATATAGCTCTGTGTGATGGGACTAACACACTTCAAGTCCTATAGGTGCTTCTGGGAAGAAAATATAGCTCTGTGTGATGGGACTAACACACTTCAAGTCCTATAGGTGCTTCTGGGAAGAAAATATATGATCTCTGTGTGATGGGACTAACACACTTCAAGTCCTATAGGTGCTTCTGGGAAGAAAATATAGCTCTGTGTGATGGGACTAACACACTTCAAGTCCTATAGGTGCTTCTGGGAACAAAATATATGATCTCTGTGTGATGGGACTAACACACTTCAAGTCCTATAGGTGCTTCTGGGAAGAAAATATAGCTCTGTGTGATGGGACTAACACACTTCAAGTCCTATAGGTGCTTCTGGGAAGAAAATATAGCTCTGTGTGATGGGACTAACACACTTCAAGTCCTATAGGTGCTTCTGGGAAGAAAATATAGCTCTGTGTGATGGGACTAACACACTTCAAGTCCTATAGGTGCTTCTGGGAACAAAATATATGATCTCTGTATGATGGGACTAACACACTTCAAGTCCTATAGGTGCTTCTGGGAAGAAAATATAGCTCTGTGTGATGGGACTAACACACTTCAAGTCCTATAGGTGCTTCTGGGAACAAAATATATGATCTCTGTGTGATGGGACTAACACACTTCAAGTCCTATAGGTGCTTCTGGGAAGAAAATATAGCTCTGTATGATGGGACTAACACACTTCAAGTCCTATAGGTGCTTCTGGGAAGAAAATATAGCTCTGTGTGATGGGACTAACACACTTCAAGTCCTATAGGTGCTTCTGGGAACAAAATATATGATCTCTGTGTGATGGGACTAACACACTTCAAGTCCTATAGGTGCTTCTGGGAAGAAAATATAGCTCTGTGTGATGGGACTAACACACTTCAAGTCCTATAGGTGCTTCTGGGAAGAAAATATAGCTCTGTGTGATGGGACTAACACACTTCAAGTCCTATAGGTGCTTCTGGGAAGAAAATATAGGTCTGTGTGATGGGACTAACACACTTCAAGTCCTATAGGTGCTTCTGGGAACAAAATATATGATCTCTGTGTGATGGGACTAACACACTTCAAGTCCTATAGGTGCTTCTGGGAAGAAAATATAGCTCTGTGTGATGGGACTAACACACTTCAAGTCCTATAGGTGCCTCTGGGAACAAAATATAGGAGCTCTGTTTGCTGCCAGTGCCTGCCTGCCACGAACACACTACAAGTCCTATAGGTGCTTCTGGGAACAAAATATAGGAGCTCTGTTTGCTGCCACTGCCTGCCTGCCACGAACACACTACAAGTCCTATAGGTGCTTCTGGGAACAAAATATAGGAGCTCTGTTTGCTGCCACTGCCTGCCTGCCACGAACACACTACAAGCCCCTCTTTCTAAATGATTCTTTCTAAATGAATCTAACTCAATCTCTCTAACTAAATCTCTCTAACTAAATCTAGCAGAGTGACACAGAACGATCCTGCTCTATCTACGCCGGAACAGCATGTGACCGGCGCCGACGGCGTGGCGGCCTTTTATAAGAGGGGGCGTGTACTAAAGCCCCTGAGCTGTAATTGGCTACAGGCGTCCTGCCTGTAGCCAATTATGGCTCTTCGAGTTTCCGGCGCTGTGATTGGCCAAGAATGCATGGTCACAGTGCATGCTTGGCTAATCATCAGCCAGCAATGCACTGCGCCGGCCGCAATGCATTGCGGGGCCGCTCGCATCACACGAACGTGATGTGAGCGGCCAAAATAGTTCTGGGCTCGCCGAGCGAGCGAACACCCGGTGCTCGATGCGAACATGGGTTCGCATCGAGCACCGGGCCCATCCCTAATCCTGGTATAACTTCAGTAACTATATTACAAGGCTTGAGATGCAAAGCAGATAGGCCTCATGCCTGTCCTAGTGTCCTCCTCTGTAGGACTATAGATCCCAGCAAGGCATGTATATAAGTCTGACTATGTGCAAAAGTTAGTAAACTGTGGGCCGCAACCCGCTCACCAACTGGATCAGAGCTCTGTATGGTAGCCTTGGTCCGGTGATTGCAACTTGCTTCTCCATCAGCTGGCTCCGTCACTCCGTTCCGCTCTGCTGAGTGAGCCCGGTCCTCCAATACTCAAACAAGTGTCTCTGGATCTCTCCAATCCGGTCACTGTATCTCTGGCACCGTCTGGTCACTTGCACAAACGAACAGGGTTGTGTTCCGCAATGGTTGTAGGCCTCTTCCTCCGGGAGGCCTCATCACAGCTCCTCACAGGCAGGCCATGCGATCCCAAGAGAGCTAAAATGACCGCTCGGGTTCCTTTTATGTCCTACCCAGCATGCACTGCCAGAGAGACTGTCCCTGGGTAGGTCATCAAGCATCCTGGGTAAAAAGGTCAACTTTCTCATGTAAATAACAGTCACTTCCTGTATTAGTCTTTTCTGCTTTTCAAAGCAATAATCATTTAAGTTCACTACCAGTATTTGGCTGCTAGATGGCGCCAAATACTAAGCCATAGAAACATCCATAGGCTTTTGTTATAACATGTTAACATACATTAATAGACAGGAAAGTCAGCGCTATACCTACTCCATATTTCCTACTATCAGAATATCTGTCAGAACTTCCAGAATCCCTGTCAGGAATTCCAATAGTAGTAGCAGCAGAATCCTTGCCAGGACATCCAATGGTACTTGCAGAATCACGGTCAGGACTTTTAAAGTTCCCTGAAACAAAGTCAAGTGTGTCTTCTGAACAAAAGTGTAGTAATTTACAGTCTTTGAAGTGACTAGCGCTGTCTTATCGCGAGCTACCTGAGAACTTAGATATTGTAAACCTCTCTCTGGAAGTTTTACCTATAGGTAAGCCTTTAATAGGGCTTACCTATATGTACTGTAAATATCTCCTAAACATATTTACTGTGTTTTGCGCCGATGATGTGATCGCAGCATGCGCTGTGAAGAAACAGCTCCTGGTGCCGTTTCTTCACAAGCGAGTGCCGTGACTGGCGGCTCCCGAGGAGTGATGTCACGCGGCTCCGGCCAGTCACAGAGATGGAGTCCACGGCCCCGGAAGGAAGAGGGGCGAACATGGATGCGGCCTGCAGCAAGGACGGCGCAGGCTTTGTTTACAGGTAAGTGTCACATAATATGCTAGTAGGCAATGCCGACTAGCACATAATGCTTTAATAACAAAATAGCAAAACAACAAACAAAATGACCGTACACACCCAACTGAGATAACTACATGTTTATTGCATGACACTATACAAAATACGCTAGCAAAAAGGATCCCTAACAATCTCCATAACCTCCCAGAAAAGCCCCCACCTAAACTAACCCAAAATAACACCCTGCATACTGGGGCAAGATAGCACCACCCCTCGTATGACAAACGAGGGGTAGGAGATGCAGCCCCAGCAGGGAGCTGAGCCCACCCTCTCCAAAACAACCCCCCCCCCCCCTCACTCAAATCGTGACTCTTTTCCTACCAACCAGGGACCAATGTAGACCTGCTTCCAAGGGGTACAGTGTTCCACCTTAAAGCCACAATGGGCGTATGAAGCACTGCCTCAAATGGAGCTAGGGTGCAAAGCCCTGATCAATAGCTAGACCTGCTAAACCTGTTGATGTACCCACACAGTCATAGGTCAGTCAGTCAGTCAGTCAGTCAATGCAAAACAGTGGTAGTCAATGATTGAAGACGCCCTGATATCCAAATAGGCTCAAAGATCATCTGGTGTTCGGCTAATTTGCATTGGGGGCTTTTCTGGGAGGTTATGGGGATTGTTAGGGATTCTTTTTGCTAGCGTATTTTGTATAGTGTCATGCAATAAACATGTGTACGATAATCCTTATCTAAAGGATAGAATAAGCAGCGCTGAATATAATATAAAACCACACCAGTGAATTAAGAAATGCTAAATACTATAGATCCACTCCAGTGAACATGAATTATTAAACGATACTTCACTGCGCAAACCCTGCCTTGTGCATACAAAAATAATAAAATAAAAAAAGAATAACTTGTATCAAAATCAATTAGCACAAATTATTATATAGTGCATATCACCAGATGAATAGTGATGGAAAATACATACAATCTTTTGAAACAGATCACCCTGTGACTAAATAATTGTTCAATACTGAAAATAAATAAACAAAAAACGGGAATCAAGTGAATTGGTTCAAGTTCTATCAGACAGTGTCCACTTCCTAAAAAAATTGTTACAATGACCACTGTGAAACTTCCTAAGTAATATAATGTAACAAAGTGAAATCATAGTCCATACGTTGAATCTTCAAATCGTAATCCAAATAATGAAGCAATGAAGAAACGGTGAAAAAAACATTGACCAGTGTCTCTTGAATACAAAGCAGATTACATCTACACTCCTTCACCACACCGCTCTAGCTGTGACTCCTCTCCCCTTATGTGATTACACTCACCAGCTGTATAATGCCTCACACTGGACACGCTTTTCCCCTTTGCAGGTTTAAATGGGATATCCAAATTTCAAATCCAGAATAAAGGGCTGGTGCCACGGCTGTTCTTATAGATGCTATGGCTGTTCTTATAGATGCTCTCATGCAACAAAGAAAAGATTTGCTTCCATAGCGTAATACAGTATAAAACTTTTTAATCACACATAAAAAACCTCTCACATTACACTCACATCAAAAGATGAATAGACACGCCAAATATAAAAAGTCACAGCACTCTTGAATAGCTAATGCTGAAGCATAGGTAGTCACGGCGGACCCAGGATATGCGGGAATGATGGGTGGTCTCTCACCGCTCCTTAACTGTACCGCCGCTTTACAGGGATCGATGTAAGATGCTCAGCGTCCTGTGTGTACCTCTCTCATTCGCCTAGTAGCCAAAATCCGACATGTTTCGTCATACAATTAACTTAATCATGGAACTGGTCACTAGGCAAAGCGTACTGACTTTTATTTTCCCCAAACTGCTATTAATGGGCGGTGTGTAATCACCGCACATGTGCATCACCTGTGTCCCCATTCCATCAATGCTTCAGTTCACACTGCTCATTAATACAGAATCAATCCATGATACAATCTAACAAACTGTTAAAATTATATGTAAATATCGCTCCAACAATCTGAAGCTCAGTTGCACAATAATAGAAAGTAGAATTTGAATCTATGCAAATATCGGTAGTGAATGGCAGCAGAGAATTTCCACAGAGGCAGTCGCTCTCAACATGTCAATCTGCATCAGCATGTGTAGCGCCCTATCTCCATAGTGCAGCCTCTCCCCAATGCACCCAATTCCTATTGTTATATTGTATCAAATGCTGCATGCATTGGAGAAGGGGGGTGACCTACAGACTTAAAATTAACAGATTGGAAATGGATTTTATTGATATCTACATCTCCATTAAGGAGAACTAAATATCACACATTAAACGAATATAATTAATGCATTCAAGGTGCCTTACAACTTAATAACATCTGACCCATTTACATGGATCATGCCTCAGATGGAGCTAGGGTGCAAAGCCCTGATCGATAGCTAGACCTGCTAAACCTGCTGATGTACCCACACAGTCATAGGTCAGTCAGTCATTGCAAAACAGTGGTAGTCAATGATTGAGTCAGCAGCTAAAAAAAAAGTCGCTGCTGACTTTTAAAAAGTACACTTACCCTCCCAGGGCACCCGCAATGTCGTTCGTGGAGGCCGAGATGTCCCTCGGCTATCCGGATCCAGCGCCGCCATCCTCAGTAAGGGAAACGGCTTCTCGTTTCCTACTGCGCATGCGCGAGTCGGCGCGCGGCCTACTGCGCATGCGCGAGTCGGCGCGCGGCCAACTGCGCATGCGCGAGTCGTATTTGTGAATGGGGAACGCGGTGTGTTGTGGGACACAGTTCCCACAACACACCGCGCCCATTCACCTGAAGACGGAAGAAGAGAAGATCACCGCGGCGCTGGAGGAGACAAAAAACAACAACAACACAAAATTACAAAAAAAACAAAACAAAAAACCAAAAACAAAAACAAATTACATACAAAACACACAAAAAAAAAAAACAATCAACAAAAACAACCACAACCAACAAAAAAAAACAACAAAAACAAACAAAAAAAAAACAACAAAAACAAAAAAACAACAACAAAACAAAACAAAAACACAACATACACAAAACAACAAAAAAAACAAAAACAAAAAAATAAAAAACAAAATATACAAAAAACAAAAAAAAAAACAAAACAAACAAAACACATACAAAAAACAAAAAACAATTACAACATCAAAAAAAACAAACCAACAAAAACAAAAAACAACAAAAAAAAAACACACAAACAACAAAAAAAAATACAAAAAAAAAAACAAAACAAAAAACAAAAAACAAAACAACAAAACAAAAACCACAACACACAAACAACAAAAACAAAACAAAAACAAACAAACAACATACACATACACACACACACATACAAACCAAACAAAAAAACAACAAAACAATACAAAAAAACACCCACAAACAAACAACAATAACACAAACAACAAACAAAAATACAAACAAAAAACAAAACAACAAAAAACAACAAAAAACAATACAACAACAAAATATACAAAACAACACACAAAACAACAAAAACAACACAAAAACAACACACACAATCAACAAAACAAAACATACAAAATACACAAAACACAATACAAAAAAACAACAAAACAAAAAAATACCAACACAACAACAAACAAACAAACAACAACAAAACACACAACAAAACAACAAACCACAACACCAAACAAACAACAACAACAACATACAACCAACAAAAACAAACACACAACACACATACACAAAACAAAAACAAACATACAAAAACAACAAAAACAGGCAGATTAGGACGATCTGCCTAGCAACAGCCATTTCTGGTAAGTAAATTGTTTTTTAAATTGTTACTAACTTTTTCTCAAGTCTTAATTTTCAGGGTGTCCCAGGGCTTTACTTTTGATTACACCCCCTTATACAGTGGGGAGAACAAGTATTTGATACACTGCCGATTATGCAGGTTTTCCTACTTACAAAGTATGTAGAGATCTGTCATTTTTATCATAGGTATTCAACTGTGAGAGACGGAATCTAAAATAAAAGTCCAGAAAATCACATTGTATGATTTTTAAAAAATTATTTTGCATTTTATTGCATGACATAAGTATTTGATCACCTACCAACTAGTAAGAATTCTGGCTCTCACATACCTGTTATTTTTTTCTTAAGAAGCTCTCCTGTTCTCCACTCATTACCTGTATTAACTGCACCTGTTTGAACTCGTTACCTGTATAAAAGACACCTGTCCACACACTCAATCAAACAGACTCCAACCTCTCCACAATGGCCAAGACCAGAGAGCTGTGTAAGGACATTAGGGATACAATTGTAGACCTGCACAAGGCTGGAATGGGCTACAGGACAATAGGCAAGCAGCTTGGTGAGAAGGCAACAACTGTTGGTGCAATTATTAGAAAATGGAAGAAGTTCAAGATGATGGTCAATCTCCCTCGGTCTGGGGCTCCATGCAAGATCTCACCTCATGGGGCATCAATGATCATTGGGAAGGTGAGAGATCAGCCCAGAACTACATGGCAGGACCTGGTCAATGACCTGATGAGAGCTGGGATCATAGTCTCAAAGAAAACCATTAGTAACACACTACGCCATCATGGATTAAAATCCTGCAGCACAAGCAAGGTCCCCCTGCTCAGCCAGCGCATGTCCAGGCCCATCTGAAGTTTGCCAATGACCGTCTGGATGATCTAGAGGAGCTTTTTGGTCTAAACTCCACTCGCTATGTTTGGAGGAAGAATGATGAGTACAACTCCAAGAACACCATCCCAACCATGAAGCATGGAGGTGAAAACATCATTCTTTGGGGCTGCTTTTCTGCAAAGGGGACAGAATGACTGCACCGCATTGAGGGGAGGGTGGATGGGGCCATGTATCGCAAGATCTTGCCCAACAACCTCCTTCCCTCAGTAAGAGCATTGAAGATGGGTCGTGGCTGGGTCTTCCAGCATGACAATGAGCCGAAACACACAGCCAGGCAAACTATGGAGTGGCTCCGTAAGAAGCATCTCACAGTCCTGGAGTGGCCTAGCCAGTCTCCAGACCTGAACCCAATAGAAAATCTTTGGAGGGAGCTGTAAGTCCATATTGCCCAGCGACAGCCCCGAAACCTGAAGGATCTGGAGAAGGTCTGTATGGAGGAGTGGGCCAAAATCCCTGCTGCAGTGTGTGCAAACCTAGTCAAGAATTAAAGATAACGTGTGAACTCTGTAATTGCAAACAAAGGTTTCTGTAGCAAATATTAAGTTCTGCTTTTCTGATGTATCAAATACTTATGTCATGCAATAAAATGCAACTTCATTTTTTAAAAATCATACAATGTGATTTTCTGGATTTTTGTTTTAGATTCCATCTCTCACAGTTGAAGAGTGCCCGTGATAAAAAATACAGACCTCGACATGCTTTGCAAGTAGGAAAACCTGCAAAAGCGGTAGTGTATCAAATAGGGATGGGCCCGGTGCTCGATGCGAACCCACGTTCGCATCGAGCACCGGGCGTTCGCTCGCTCGGCGAGCCCAGAACTATTTTGGCCGCTCGCATCACGTTCGTGTGATGCGAGCGGCCCCGCAATGCATTGCGGCCGGCGCGGCCGGCGCAGTGCATTGCTGGCTGATGATTGGCCAAGCATGCACTGTGACCCCGCATGCTTGGCCAATCACAGCCCCGGAAACTCGAAGAGCCATAATTGGCTACAGGCAGGACGCCTGTAGCCAATTACAGCTCAGGGGCTGTAGTACACGCCCCCCCCTATAAAAGGCCGCCACGCCGTCTGCGCCGGTCACATGCTGTTCCGGCGCAGATTGAGCAGGCTGATTCTGTGACACTCTGCTGGATTTAGTTAGGTAGAGAGATTCACTTACAGAGATTGAGTTAGA
The DNA here is from genome assembly GCA_028564925.1 of Lithobates sylvaticus. Taxonomy (NCBI): domain Eukaryota; kingdom Metazoa; phylum Chordata; class Amphibia; order Anura; family Ranidae; genus Lithobates; species Lithobates sylvaticus. Next base: position 268,727,293 of record CM053026.1, read on the forward strand.
TAGATTCAGTTACAAAGATTGATTGAGAAAGAGGGGCTTGTAGTGTGTTCGTGGCAGGCAGGCAGAGCTCCTATATTTTGTTACCAGAAGCACCTATAGGACTTGTAGTGTGTTCGTGGCAGGCAGGCAGAGCTCCTATATTTTGTTACCAGAAGCACCTATAGGACTTGTAGTGTGTTCGTGGCAGGCAGGCAGAGCTCCTATATTTTGTTACCAGAAGCACCTATAGGACTTGTAGTGTGTTCGTGGCAGGCAGGCAGAGCTCCTATATTTTGTTACCAGAAGCACCTATAGGACTTGTAGTGTGTTAGTCCCATCACACACACAGAGCTATATTTTGTTCCCAGAAGCACCTATAGGACTTGAAGTGTGTTAGTCCCATCACACACACAGAGCTATATTTTCTTCCCAGAAGCACCTATAGGACTTGAAGTGTGTTAGTCCCATCACACACACAGAGCTATATTTTGTTCCCAGAAGCACCTATAGGACTTGAAGTGTGTTAGTCCCATCACACACACAGAGCTATATTTTGTTCCCAGAAGCACCTATAGGACTTGAAGTGTGTTAGTCCCATCACACACACAGAGCTATATTTTCTTCCCAGAAGCACCTATAGGACTTGAAGTGTGTTAGTCCCATCACACACACAGAGCTATATTTTGTTCCCAGAAGCACCTATAGGACTTGAAGTGTGTTAGTCCCATCACACACACAGAGCTATATTTTGTTCCCAGAAGCACCTATAGGACTTGAAGTGTGTTAGTCCCATCACACACACAGAGCTATATTTTCTTCCCAGAAGCACCTATAGGACTTGAAGTGTGTTAGTCCCATCACACACACACAGAGCTATATTTTGTTCCCAGAGGCACCTATAGGACTTGAAGTGTGTTAGTCCCATCACACACACAGAGCTATATTTTGTTCCCAGAAGCACCTATAGGACTTGAAGTGTGTTAGTCCCATCACACACACAGAGCTATATTTTGTTCCCAGAAGCACCTATAGGACTTGAAGTGTGTTAGTCCCATCACACACACAGAGCTATATTTTGTTCCCAGAAGCACCTATAGGACTTGAAGTGTGTTAGTCCCATCACACAGACCTTTATTTCCTTCCCAGAAGCACCTATAGGACTTGAAGTGTGTTAGTCCCATCACACACACAGAGCTATATTTTGTTCCCAGAAGCACCTATAGGACTTGAAGTGTGTTAGTCCCATCACACACACAGAGCTATATTTTCTTCCCAGAAGCACCTATAGGACTTGAAGTGTGTTAGTCCCATCACACACACAGAGCTATATTTTGTTCCCAGAGGCACCTATAGGACTTGAAGTGTGTTAGTCCCATCACACACACAGAGCTATATTTTGTTCCCAGAAGCACCTATAGGACTTGAAGTGTGTTAGTCCCATCACACACACAGAGCTATATTTTGTTCCCAGAAGCACCTATAGGACTTGAAGTGTGTTAGTCCCATCACACACACAGAGCTATATTTTGTTCCCAGAAGCACCTATAGGACTTGAAGTGTGTTAGTCCCATCACACACACAGAGCTATATTTTGTTCCCAGAAGCACCTATAGGACTTGAAGTGTGTTAGTCCCATCACACACACAGAGCTATATTTTGTTCCCAGAAGCACCTATAGGACTTGAAGTGTGTTAGTCCCATCACACACACAGAGCTATATTTTGTTCCCAGAAGCACCTATAGGACTTGAAGTGTGTTAGTCCCATCACACACACAGAGCTATATTTTGTTCCCAGAAGCACCTATATGACTTGAAGTGTGTTAGTCCCATCACACACACAGAGCTATATTTTGTTCCCAGAAGCACCTATAGGACTTGAAGTGTGTTAGTCCCATCACACAGACCTTTATTTCCTTCCCAGAAGCACCTATAGGACTTGAAGTGTGTTAGTCCCATCACACACACAGAGCTATATTTTGTTCCCAGAAGCACCTATAGGACTTGAAGTGTGTTAGTCCCATCACACACACAGAGCTATATTTTGTTCCCAGAAGCACCTATAGGACTTGAAGTGTGTTAGTCCCATCACACAGACCTTTATTTCCTTCCAGAAGCACCTATATGACTTGAAGTGTGTTAGTCCCATCACACACACAGAGCTATATTTTGTTCCCAGAAGCACCTATAGGACTTGAAGTGTGTTAGTCCCATCACACACACAGAGCTATATTTTGTTCCCAGAAGCACCTATAGGACTTGAAGTGTGTTAGTCCCATCACACACACAGAGCTATATTTTGTTCCCAGAAGAACCTATAGGACTTGAAGTGTGTTAGTCCCATCACACACACAGAGCTATATTTTGTTCCCAGAAGCACCTATAGGACTTGAAGTGTGTTAGTCCCATCACACACACAGAGCTATATTTTGTTCCCAGAAGCACCTATAGGACTTGAAGTGTGTTAGTCCCATCACACACACAGAGCTATATTTTGTTCCCAGAAGCACCTATAGGACTTGAAGTGTGTTAGTCCCATCACACACACAGAGCTATATTTTGTTCCCAGAAGCACCTATAGGACTTGAAGTGTGTTAGTCCCATCACACACACAGAGCTATATTTTGTTCCCAGAAGCACCTATAGGACTTGAAGTGTGTTAGTCCCATCACACACACAGAGCTATATTTTGTTCCCAGAAGCACCTATAGGACTTGAAGTGTGTTAGTCCCTTCACACACACAGAGCTATATTTTGTTCCCAGAAGCACCTATAGGACTTGAAGTGTGTTAGTCCCATCACACACACAGAGCTATATTCTGTTCCCAGAAGCACCTATAGGACTTGAAGTGTGTTAGTCCCATCACACACACAGAGCTATATTTTGTTCCCAGAAGCACCTATAGGACTTGAAGTGTGTTAGTCCCATCACACACACAGAGCTATATTTTGTTCCCAGAAGCACCTATAGGACTTGAAGTGTGTTAGTCCCATCACACACACAGAGCTATATTTTGTTCCCAGAAGCACCTATAGGACTTGAAGTGTGTTAGTCCCATCACACACACAGAGCTATATTTTGTTCCCAGAAGCACCTATAGGACTTGAAGTGTGTTAGTCCCATCACACACACAGAGCTATATTTTGTTCCCAGAAGCACCTATAGGACTTGAAGTGTGTTAGTCCCATCACACAGACCTTTATTTCCTTCCCAGAAGCACCTATAGGACTTGAAGTGTGTTAGTCCCATCACACACACAGAGCTATATTTTGTTCCCAGAAGCACCTATAGGACTTGAAGTGTGTTAGTCCCATCACACACACAGAGCTATATTTTGTTCCCAGAAGCACCTATAGGACTTGAAGTGTGTTAGTCCCATCACACAGACCTTTATTTCCTTCCCAGAAGCACCTATAGGACTTGAAGTGTGTTAGTCCCATCACACACACAGAGCTATATTTTGTTCCCAGAAGCACCTATAGGACTTGAAGTGTGTTAGTCCCATCACACACACAGAGCTATATTTTCTTCCCAGAAGCACCTATAGGACTTGAAGTGTGTTAGTCCCATCACACACACAGAGCTATATTTTGTTCCCAGAAGCACCTATAGGACTTGAAGTGTGTTAGTCCCATCACACACACAGAGCTATATTTTGTTCCCAGAAGCACCTATAGGACTTGAAGTGTGTTAGTCCCATCACACACACAGAGCTATATTTTGTTCCCAGAAGCACCTATAGGACTTGAAGTGTGTTAGTCCCATCACACACACAGAGCTATATTTTGTTCCCAGAAGCACCTATAGGACTTGAAGTGTGTTAGTCCCATCACACACACAGAGCTATATTTTGTTCCCAGAAGCACCTATATGACTTGAAGTGTGTTAGTCCCATCACACACACAGAGCTATATTTTGTTCCCAGAAGCACCTATAGGACTTGAAGTGTGTTAGTCCCATCACACAGACCTTTATTTCCTTCCCAGAAGCACCTATAGGACTTGAAGTGTGTTAGTCCCATCACACACACAGAGCTATATTTTGTTCCCAGAAGCACCTATAGGACTTGAAGTGTGTTAGTCCCATCACACACACAGAGCTATATTTTGTTCCCAGAAGCACCTATAGGACTTGAAGTGTGTTAGTCCCATCACACAGACCTTTATTTCCTTCCCAGAAGCACCTATAGGACTTGAAGTGTGTTAGTCCCATCACACACACAGAGCTATATTTTGTTCCCAGAAGCACCTATAGGACTTGAAGTGTGTTAGTCCCATCACACACACAGAGCTATATTTTGTTCCCAGAAGCACCTATAGGACTTGAAGTGTGTTAGTCCCATCACACACACAGAGCTATATTTTGTTCCCAGAAGAACCTATAGGACTTGAAGTGTGTTAGTCCCATCACACACACAGAGCTATATTTTGTTCCCAGAAGCACCTATAGGACTTGAAGTGTGTTAGTCCCATCACACACACAGAGCTATATTTTGTTCCCAGAAGCACCTATAGGACTTGAAGTGTGTTAGTCCCATCACACACACAGAGCTATATTTTGTTCCCAGAAGCACCTATAGGACTTGAAGTGTGTTAGTCCCATCACACTCACAGAGCTATATTTTGTTCCCAGAAGCACCTATAGGACTTGAAGTGTGTTAGTCCCATCACACACACAGAGCTATATTTTGTTCCCAGAAGCACCTATAGGACTTGAAGTGTGTTAGTCCCATCACACACACAGAGCTATATTTTGTTCCCAGAAGCACCTATAGGACTTGAAGTGTGTTAGTCCCATCACACACACAGAGCTATATTCTGTTCCCAGAAGCACCTATAGGACTTGAAGTGTGTTAGTCCCATCACACACACAGAGCTATATTTTGTTCCCAGAAGCACCTATAGGACTTGAAGTGTGTTAGTCCCATCACACACACAGAGCTATATTTTGTTCCCAGAAGCACCTATAGGACTTGAAGTGTGTTAGTCCCATCACACACACAGAGCTATATTTTGTTCCCAGAAGCACCTATAGGACTTGAAGTGTGTTAGTCCCATCACACACACAGAGCTATATTTTGTTCCCAGAAGCACCTATAGGACTTGAAGTGTGTTAGTCCCATCACACAGACCTTTATTTCCTTCCCAGAAGCACCTATAGGACTTGAAGTGTGTTAGTCCCATCACACACACAGAGCTATATTTTGTTCCCAGAAGCACCTATAGGACTTGAAGTGTGTTAGTCCCATCACACACACAGAGCTATATTTTCTTCCCAGAAGCACCTATAGGACTTGAAGTGTGTTAGTCCCATCACACACACAGAGCTATATTTTGTTCCCAGAGGCACCTATAGGACTTGAAGTGTGTTAGTCCCATCACACACACAGAGCTATATTTTGTTCCCAGAAGCACCTATAGGACTTGAAGTGTGTTAGTCCCATCACACACACAGAGCTATATTTTGTTCCCAGAAGCACCTATAGGACTTGAAGTGTGTTAGTCCCATCACACACACAGAGCTATATTTTGTTCCCAGAAGCACCTATAGGACTTGAAGTGTGTTAGTCCCATCACACACACAGAGCTATATTTTCTTCCCAGAAGCACCTATAGGACTTGAAGTGTGTTAGTCCCATCACACACACAGAGCTATATTTTGTTCCCAGAAGCACCTATAGGACTTGAAGTGTGTTAGTCCCATCACACACACAGAGCTATATTTTGTTCCCAGAAGCACCTATAGGACTTGAAGTGTGTTAGTCCCATCACACGGACCTTTATTTCCTTCCCAGAAGCACCTATAGGACTTGAAGTGTGTTAGTCCCATCACACACACAGAGCTATATTTTGTTCCCAGAAGCACCTATAGGACTTGAAGTGTGTTAGTCCCATCACACACACAGAGCTATATTTTGTTCCCAGAAGCACCTATAGGACTTGAAGTGTGTTAGTCCCATCACACAGACCTTTATTTCCTTCCAGAAGCACCTATAGGACTTGAAGTGTGTTAGTACCATCACACACACAGAGCTATATTTTGTTCCCAGAAGCACCTATAGGACTTGAAGTGTGTTAGTCCCATCACACACACAGAGCTATATTTTGTTCCCAGAAGCACCTATAGGACTTGAAGTGTGTTAGTCCCATCACACACACAGAGCTATATTTTGTTCCCAGAAGAACCTATAGGACTTGAAGTGTGTTAGTCCCATCACACACACAGAGCTATATTTTGTTCCCAGAAGCACCTATAGGACTTGAAGTGTGTTAGTCCCATCACACACACAGAGCTATATTTTGTTCCCAGAAGCACCTATAGGACTTGAAGTGTGTTAGTCCCATCACACACACAGAGCTATATTTTGTTCCCAGAAGCACCTATAGGACTTGAAGTGTGTTAGTCCCATCACACACACAGAGCTATATTTTTCTTCCCAGAAGCACCTATAGGACTTGAAGTGTGTTAGTCCCATCACACACACAGAGCTATATTTTGTTCCCAGAAGCACCTATAGGACTTGAAGTGTGTTAGTCCCATCACACACACAGAGCTATATTTTGTTCCCAGAAGCACCTATAGGACTTGAAGTGTGTTAGTCCCATCACACACACAGAGCTATATTTTGTTCCAGAAGCACCTATAGGACTTGAAGTGTGTTAGTCCCATCACACAGAGATCCTATATTTTGTTCCCAGAAGCAACTATAGGACTTGAAGTGTGTTAGTCCCATCACACAGAGCTCCTCTATTTTCTTTGCAGAAGCACCCATAGGACTTCTAGTGTGTTAGTGGCATCACACAGAGCTCCTATATATTCTTCTCAGCAGCACCCACAGGACTTCTAGTGTGTTAGTGGCATCACACAGAGCTCCTCTATTTTCTTTGCAGAAGCACCCACAGGACTTCTAGTGTGTTAGTGGCATCACACAGAGCTCCTCTATTTTCTTTGCAGAAGCACCCACAGGACTTCTAGTGTGTTAGTGGCATCACACAGAGCTCCTCTATTTTCTTCGCAGAAGCACCCACAGGACTTCTAGTGTGTTAGTGGCATCACACAGAGCTCCTCTATTTTCTTAGCAGAAGCACCCATAGGACTTCTAGTGTGTTAGTGGCATCACACAGAGCTCCTATATATTCTTCTCAGCAGCACCTATAGGACTTCTAGTGTGTTAGTGGCATCACACAGAGCTCCTCTATTTTCTTTGCATAAGCACCCACAGGACTTCTAGTGTGTTAGTGGCATCACACAGAGCTCCTCTATTTTCTTTGCAGAAGCACCCATAGGACTTCTAGTGTGTTAGTGGCATCACACAGAGCTCCTCTATTTTCTTTGCAGAAGCACCCACAGGACTTCTAGTGTGTTAGTGGCATCACACAGAGCTCCTCTATTTTCTTTGCAGAAGCACCCACAGGACTTCTAGTGTGTTAGTGGCATCACACAGAGCTCCTCTATTTTCTTTGCAGAAGCACCCACAGGACTTCTAGTGTGTTAGTGGCATCACACAGAGCTCCTATATATTCTTCTCAGCAGCACCCACAGGACTTCTAGTGTGTTAGTGGCATCACACAGAGCTCCTCTATTTTCTTTGCAGAAGCACCCATAGGACTTCTAGTGTGTTAGTGGCATCACACAGAGCTCCTATATATTCTTCTCAGCAGCACCCACAGGACTACCGACTACAATGGCTGGAAGACCGCCAAGGGGAGGCAGAGCGTGCAGAGCCAAGAACACAGGGCAGGCAGGCTCTGTTTCTAGTGGACGTGGCCGTGGACGTGGTCGTGCATCGTCATCAGCACGTGGCCATGGGACACGCGCGTCTTTGTTTTCGGCAGCTGGACATGTGGAGCCGCATCATGCTGAAGGCTTGGTAGAATGGATGACCAAGCCCTCCTCATCCTCCTCATCCTCTCTCACCCAGGCTCAGGGTACTGACAGAGCATCATCAGCCACCCCTTCCCTAGACCCACCATGTCCTCCTGAGGAGTCCCCCGAACTCTTTGAGCACAGTGTTGGGTACATGCTCCAGGAGGATGCCCAACGATTCGAAGGCTCGGATGACGATACCCAGCTTGAGGAATCTGGCAGTACTGTTCCACCAGCTGCAGCTTACTGCCAGGTTTGCTCTAGTGGTGAAGAGGGAGGGGATGATGAGGTCACTGACTCCACGTGGGTGCCTCAAGGGAGAGAGGATGAGGAGGAGGACGAGGAGGAGGAGGATGCGGCGTCACATGTCCAACGAGGCAGGATGCCCCCTGGAGGCCAGGTAGAGGCCAGCACAGCAACTGTACAACACCGCAGAGCTCCGCCTGTGCAGGGCGCTGCCTCTGCACGTTATCAGAAAAGTTCTTTGGTGTGGGCCTTTTTTGAGACGAGTGCAGCAGATCGCACCACTGCTATTTGCAATATTTGTCTCAAGCGTATCTCGCGTGGCCAAAACATCAGCCGCTTGGGCACGACAAGCATGACCAGACATATGGCGACCTGCCATGCAGCTCGTTGGCAGGCACACATAAAAGACCCACACCAAAGAACTAAGCGGACCTCTCCTTGCTCCTCCTCAGCTGGGATCTCCATCCCCACTACACCTTCAGTCCTCTCTGAAAGCTGCTCTGAGAGGACTGAAGGTGTAGAATTAGGTGTGTCACAACCAAGTACTTGCAGTACACCGACGTCCGATTGCAGCAGGCAAATTTCCCTGCCCCAGCTGCTGGACCATAGAAAGAAGTACACTCCCAGCCATCCACATGCCCAGCGGTTGAATGCTAGCCTTGCTAAATTGCTAGCACTTCAACTGCTGCCTTTTCAGTTGGTAGACTCGGCCCCCTTCCGTGAGTTTGTTCAATGTGCGGTTCCTCAGTGGCAGGTTCCCAAACGCCACTTTTTCTCGCGGAAGGCGATTCCGTCTCTCTACCGGCATGTGGAGGGCAATGTCCATGCCTCGCTGGACAGGGCGGTCAGCGGTAAGGTGCATATTACCGCTGACTCATGGTCCAGCAGGCATGGACAGGGACGGTACCTTTCTTTCACGGCCCATTGGGTCACTCTATTGGCAGCTGGGAGGGATGCAGGACAAGGTGCAGTAGTGTTGGAGGTTGTTCCGCCACCACGCCTCCAAAACGCTACTACTGCTACTGGTTGTGACACACCTCTCTCCTCCACCCCCTCCTCTTCTTCTTCCTCCAGTGCTCTGTCCTTGGAACCAGCGGTGCTCCGTAGGCGTACAAGGGGCTACGCAAGTACGCAGGCAAAAAGATGCCATGCCGTGCTTGCGCTGGTGTGTTTGGGGGACAGGAGCCACACTGGGCCAGAGGTTCTGGCAGCTCTGCAGGGGCAGGCCGAGAGGTGGTTGACGCCACGTCAGCTTAAGCCAGGAATGGTCGTTTCTGACAATGGCACCAACCTCCTCTCCGCCCTGCGACAGGGGCAGCTCACCCATGTGCCCTGCATGGCTCACGTCCTCAACCTGGTGGTGCAGCGGTTCTTGGGCAGGTTCCCAGGCTTACAGGATGTCCTGAGGCAGGCCAGGAAAGTCTGTGTGCATTTCCGCCGATCTTATAATGCCAGTGCTCGGCTGACTGAGCTGCAAAAGGAGCTGAACCTGCCCAAGAACCGCCTAATATGTGACATGCCCACCAGGTGGAACTCAACGTTGGCCATGCTGCAGCGACTGCACACGCAGCAGAGGGCCATCAATGAGTACCTTTGCGACTACGGCACCAGGACAGGGTCAGGGGAGCTTGGTTTTTTTTCCCCACGTGAGTGGAGCATGATCAGGGATGCATGCACTGTCCTCTCACCATTTGAGGAGGCCACGAGGATGGTGAGCAGTGACAGTGCATGCATCAGTGACACTGTCCCTCTTGTCCACCTGTTGGAGCATACGCTGCGTGGGATAATGGACAGGGCACTTGAGGCAGAACAGAGGCAGGAAGAGGAGGACTTCCTTGCCTCTCAAGGCCCCCTTTATCCGGACAGTGTTCCTTCTGTCCCACCCATCACACAGGAAGAGGATGAGGAGGAGGAGGAGGAGGAGGAGGAGGATTGTGTGAGCATGGAGGTGGAGCCTGGCACTCAGCATCAGCAGCAGCAGTCTTTTAGGGATGATGTACAGTCCCAACAAACCAGTGGACTTGTACGTGGCTGGGAGGAGGTGGCTGGCGATCATGTCATCCTCAGTGACCCAGAAGACTCCGGACCGAATGCCTCAGCTAACCTACGCTGCATGGCCTCCCTGATCCTGCAAAGCCTGCGGAAGGATCCTCGTGTTCTTCGGATCAAGGAGAGGGACCATTACTGGCTGGCCACTCTCCTTGATCCGCGGTACAAGGGTAAGGTTGCGGACCTTATCTTGCCGTCGCAGAGGGAGCAGAGGATGAGACATCTCAGGGAGGCCTTGCAGAAAGGTCTGTGCAACGCGTTCCCAGAAACTGGGAGGCTACAAACTCCTGGTCCTGGGCGACGAGTTGCTGAGGCTTCGGTCAGTGGCAGAAGGAGCGGTGGGGAAGGTGGACGTCTGACCGATGCGTTCAGACAATTTTTTTAGTCCGCAGCCCCAAGGTATGATCGGTTCCAGCAACCATCGCCAGCGTCTGATATACATGGTGCAGGAATACCTTGGGGCAAGGTCAGACTTGGACACCTTTCCCACCGAAAATCCTCTGGCTTACTGGGTCCTGAGGATGGATCACTGGCCAGAGCTTGCACAGTATGCAATTGAGCTACTGGCCTGTCCTGCCTCCAGCGTTCTTTCCGAACGCACATTCAGTGCTGCTGGAGGATTTGTGACTGATCATAGGGTGCGCCTGTCCACCGCCTCGGTTGATCGACTGACATTCATCAAAATGAATCAGTCTTGGATCACCACCAGCTACCAGGCACCTGAGGCGGATATAACCGAATAATTTTTAATGTCACATCCCTTCAAGACTGCCTATGCTGATGCTGAGTGACTGTCCTCTTATGTTCACTGACTATCCTCTTCCTCCTCCTCAATGATCCATGCCACCACACCAGTGCCTAAGGCACAATTTTTTCAGCCCCTGTTTAACAGGGGCGGGTACTTACAATTTTTTTAAAAAATGCTTCGCAACACGTGTGACTGCTGTGCTCCAAGTACAGTATCTGTGAGGGCCGGGTTGCAGTGTTGTGGCACCAGCACCAGTGCCTAAGGCACAATTTTTCAGCCCCTGTTTAACAGGGGCGGGTACTTACAATTTTTTAAAAAAATGCTTCGCAACACGTGTGACTGCTGTGCTCCAAGTACAGTATCTGTGAGGGCCGGGTTGCAGTGTTGTGGCACCAGCACCAGTGCCTAAGGCACAATTTTTCAGCCCCTGTTTAACAGGGGCGGGTACTTACAATTTTTTAAAAAAATGCTTCGCAACACGTGTGACTGCTGTGCTCCAAGTACAGTATCTGTGAGGGCCGGGTTGCAGTGTTGTGGCACCAGCACCAGTGCCTAAGGCACAATTTTTCAGCCCCTGTTTAACAGGGGCGGGTACTTACAATTTTTTAAAAAAATGCTTCGCAACACGTGTGACTGCTGTGCTCCAAGTACAGTATCTGTGAGGGCCGGGTTGCAGTGTTGTGGCACCAGCACCAGTGCCTAAGGCACAATTTTTCAGCCCCTGTTTAACAGGGGCGGGTACTTACAATTTTTTAAAAAAATGCTTCGCTAAACGTGTGACTGCTGTGCTCCAAGTACAGTATCTGTGAGGGCCGGGTTGCAGTGTTGTGGCACCAGCACCAGTGCCTAAGGCACAATTTTTCAGCCCCTGTTTAACAGGGGCGTGTACTTCCAATTTTTTTAAAAAATGCTTCGCAACACGTGTGACTGCTGTGCTCCAAGTACAGTCTCTGTGAGGGGTTGCAGTGTTGTGGCACCAGCACCAGTGCCTAAGGCACAATTTTTCAGCCCCTGTTTAACAGGGGCGGGTAATTACAAATCTTGATCTAATAGTTCACAGCAGGGCCCATTCCTGCGCCCACCAAGAGTAACTATGAGGGCCTGCAGTCTTGTGGCAACACCGTCCACCACCACCGCCAAAGGCCCAATTTTTCTGCCCTGTTCATCAGGTGCTTGCAATTACAAATCTTGATCTAATAACTCACAACAGGGCCCATTCCTGCGCCCACCAAGAGTAACTGTGAGGGCCTACAGTCTTGTGGCAACACCGTCCACCACCACCGCCAAAGGCCCAATTTTTCTGCCCTGTTCATCAGGTGCTTGCAATTACAAATCTTGATCTAATAACTCACAGCAGGGCCCATTCCTGCGCCCACCAAGAGTAACTATGAGGGCCTACAGTCTTGTGGCAACACCGTCCACCACCACCGCCAAAGGCCCAATTTTTCTGCCCTGTTCATCAGGTGCTTGCAATTACAAATCTTGATCTAATAACTCACAGCAGGGCCCATTCCTGCGCCCACCAAGAGTAACTGTGAGAGCTTACAGTCTTGTGGCAACACCGTCCACCACCACCACCACCCCCAATTTTTCTGCCCTGTTCAACAGGTGCATGCAATTACAAATCTTGATCTATTAACTCATAGCAGGGCCCATTCCTGTGCCCACCAGTCTTGTGGCTACACCAACATCTAATAGGGCAAATTTCTGCAGAGTATATACGCCAGGCCCCTACTTTCAAACATCCAACTTACAAACGACTCCTACTTGCAAATGGAAAGAGAAAACAGGAAGTGAGAGGAAATCTACCCCTAGGAAGGGAAATTCTATCCTGTTAGATTTAATTTGGGAAAAAGGTATCTCCTCTCTACTGATACTTTATCACCAATCCTTGTTTCAATTAAAACCCCACTTTTCCAAAAACATTTGTCATTGGGACGGAAAGTGAGGTGACATGTTCTGAACAGATGTGCAAAGACAGCAAATGTTACAGGGGTGATAACCCCTCCCTATGTTCTCCAAAAAGCTTAAAAATAGATTTTTTTGGGATGGAGCTACACTTCATAATGTACCTGTTCAGATTCTACTTAAGAACAAACCTAAAGCCGCAAGTGGTTTTAAATGGCTTCTTTTTTTCCTTTACAAATGTCATTTTGTGCAAGGACAGTTCTAAACACGGGAAACACATGCCACTTCACAGGCATACTTTAGACACCCCCCAGGTACCATATTTAAAGGAAAATTTCACTTTTTTTTTTTCACTTTATGCATCATTAAAATGACTGCTCCCGAAAAAACGTTAGTTTTTAAAAGTTCTTTTTGCATTGATATATGTCCCCTGGGGCAGGACCCGGGTCCCCAAACCTGTTTTATGACATTAACATGCATATTGGCCGTTGTAATTAGCACTTTTGATTTCGAACGTTCGCGTCCATTATAACGTATAGGGTTCGAAAATTTGCGCGAACTTTCGGTCCGTTCGAAGGTTCTGGTTCGAACCGAACCCGGGGGTGTTCGGCTCATCCCTAGTATCAAATACTTGTTCACCCCACTGTATATAGGGTGAGTACTACCCCTTTTTACTAGGTGGGATTCCCATGTTTCATTCTTTTGTATACATTATGCTTTTACTTTTCAGGGGCAAAGGAAGGGAGTAAAACCCATCAGGGTTTACTTCCACTTTAGGCCTGCCAGTTGCCTGTTTGTTGCCAACCTTGATTCACCTGACTTCTCTCATGTTCACCACCTGCCAAGACCCTTGCGTGGACCTGACTACCTTCCTGCTCATGCCTGTCCTGACGTCTACCCAGACCCTTGGCTTTATTCCATCTCCTCACTGTAGCCAACCTTCTTCTACAAACCCTTGGTGGGACAAATGTGAGGACCGTGACCTGATAACAACTAGCAGCAAAGTAGATTAGGGGCCAATAGGGCCAATGGTCCATCACACATTGAGGGGTGCCCTGATGAAAACCAAGCTGTCACAGCTCTCACTTAAAATTGCACATCTTGAGTGAGCCTACATAACCTGCCAGGGGTGTGACTTATAACAGATAGCTAAGATAGATAATCACAACTATCACAAATATAAACAGTAGTTTGGAGGGCACATTGGAGAGCTGCTGCTTCCACTCACAATGGAGAAAGGGGAAGAAGGAGGATTAATTGGATCCTCCAGGCTGCAGCAGAGAAGGCTGTACTTTGGGTGGATTTAAAATGCTAACAAGCACCAATGATAGGGGAGGGGTTTAAATTGCCACCAAGCAATGCTTGTGGGACTGTTTCTGGATGTTTTAAAGTGTCACTGACCAATGATTGTGGAATTGTTTTGGTGGTGGTTTAAAAATGTTTTGGCTTCATCCATGATATTAAGTTATTGCAATTTCAGTGCAATGCAAGTTAATCCTCTAGGGAATGTTCTTCTAATATTAACAGAATAGTTGCACATTTTAAAGGCTAGTGCACCTTAACAACCTCAATACCATTTTGGGAATGATTATAATATTTTAATTTGATATGTTTTATAAAAAAAAAAAAATATGTAAAAAGAAAAAAAATATATAAAAAGAAAAAAAATATATAAAAGAAAAAAATATAAAAGAAAAAAAAAAAGAAACAAAAAACTAAATTAATTTGGGGACAGCGTGGCGTGACTTAGGAAATTCATACTGAGAGAACTAATAGAGCTGCATTTTCTGACTTTCTTTTAAAATTACTTGGCACATGGAATTAGTACTTTTTAAATAACTAACCCAGAACAAGCATATAAACAGAGGAAATTCAGAACTAATATTTTTATTCTGGATCAGGGAATATCAAAGTGAATAGATCAACATATTAGTCAGATAAGTTACATTTTTCAAAGGAGAGTTTAGTAAAGGTAGCCTACTTATTTTCCAGTACAGATTTCTTTAAATAGAATGCATCATGAATTATGTTGTCATATTGTAGACACTAATGGAAGTCACAGACAGCAAGGTCAGGGACAGACTATAATGAAAAATGTAGGAGTGTTGAAAATGTTACAGTAATGCAATTTAGAACTTATAAGCGAGGAGTTAGAGTAAAAGCTGGAGTTTTCCATACCCTATACAGAAAATTATACTTCAAAAAATGTGTGCATACATTTGAATCCTATATTTATTTATACATACGTGAGTGGACATTGTTCAGTGTAAGTGTGTATAAAGTGTATATGCTTAATACAAGTGTGTCTTTCCGCATTGCTCCTGTATTTATCAGGTTTCCTTTGCTGCTCTTCCCTTCCTGTTTTTGGTCCTGTGGCCCAAGCTGCCAGCAGGAGATTCTTTGTAACAATAAAGCCTCCCCTGCCTCTGTTCTACAGCTGGCTGCACTCCCAGATGCGTAAGGAGGAAAGGGGCTGGGACGAACACACCACAGAAATATCACAATCACATTAACCTGGAACAAGTGGCTTCCAACAACAAGGTAATTATTCACATCTTTCTACAAATTAACTAAGAAACTTAGCTAGGCCTGTGACGTAATATTGGATATTCTGGTGGGTTTGACTGTTCTAGAAAGAGAACGATTTATTTATTTTTTAAAAATTTTTATGCATTAAGTAGAATAATAACTTCAAAGCAATAGAGTGATTTCCTTCTAACACTGTCCATTTCATGTATAGGGTACAAGCAGATGCCGAACACTTCTCCATCTCTCTCCAAGGATGTTCTGACTAGTATATGTTGTGCCTTATTCCTAAGCCATGCGCCAAAATTTCCCACTATGTTTCCAATTTTGGCTTTGTCTTCTGGGAGAGCTCAAGCTGTATGAAGGTCAGTGTGACAAGTTACTTCACTCTTACATATGTGCCACCTACCCTGTTGGAATGCCAGCTGCAATAGGTAGCCTTTTTCAAGGGCCGTCTTCATTGATATGCTTAAAAAATTGCCATGTTTCCAAAAAATCTAAATCAACTTGTATATAACAAAGTCACACCTATTTTTCCTTTAAAAATTCCAGAGTTTCATTGCTGCTCGAGAAGATTATATAGAGATATTAGGAATATTTTTAGGAGATTAACTATTTAAGACCGGAAGATTTTCCCCCTTAATGACCATGCCATTTTTTGCGATATGGCGCTGTGTCACTTTAACTCACAATTGTGTGGTCATGCAATGCTGTACCCAAACAAAATTGACATCCTTTTTTTCCCACAAAAAGAGCTTTCTTTTGGTGGTATTTGATAACCTCTGTGTTTTTTATTTTTTGCACTATAAACACTAAAAGAGCATCAATTAAAAAAAAAAAAAATTATATATATATATATATATATATATATATATATACATACACACACACACACATTTTACTTTTTTCTATAATAAATATCCCATAAAAAATGTAAAAAAAAACAAATTTCTTCATCAGTTTAGGCCAATATGTATTCTTCTATATATTTTTGGTAAAAAAAAAAATTGCAATAATCATATATTGATTGGTTTGCACAAAAGTTATAGTGTCCACAAAATAGGGGAAAGATTTATGGCATTTTTATTATTATTTTTTTTTTTTACTAGTAATGGCTGCAATCATCCAACTGACATTTTTTACACTTTTTTGGGAACCAATGACATTATTACAGTGATCAGTGCTAAACAAATGCACTGTTACTGTACTAATGATACTGGCAGGGAAGGGGTTAACACTGGGGGCAATCAAGGGGTTTAATGTGTTCCCTCTGTGTGTTTATTAACTGTATGGGGGACTGTGTCACTGGGGGAAACACACACATCCATCTTCCTGCGTGGCAGAAAGACAGGATCTGTGTGATCTCCCCTGTCAGAATCGCCGTGTACGTGCCGACGTACAATGCCGTCAATTTGCGGGATCGAGCCACATTGCCGCAGTACAGCTGCGACGGCTGGTCCTTAAGCAGTTAAATAAATAAATATATATATATATATATATATATCTATATATATATATATATATATATAATGATGGTGATCATTATTATTATTGTTATTATATTCCGCTGTATCCTCAAGTTAGCGGGTTCTCTGAATGTCTTTTTAGATCTACATTGTCAAATGTCCACTACAAAGTATTGGCAAGTTCAAGGGTGAACAAAGCACCATCATGAGAAAATTTGTGTTTTTCTTTTTTTTAATCTATCTTAGTCATACATAAGGATTTCATATGTAAATCCTGTATAATAATAATATGTTGACACGTTACTTCGCATCTGACAGTCAATGTTGGTATACATAGTCATAGTCAAATAAATAAATATAAAATTCACATGTGTTATACTATATATCGCAAATTGTCAGTTTTACATCTCATGGGAAGGGATAGAAAATGTGTATTTAACACAGTATTCTTTGCAAATTTAATTGTTAAATCTCAGACATAGTACACTGAATCAGTACATGTGTAGGCCTACAATAAATATTTGTCAAAATGATTCAGAGTAACTTTCTCTTTATGCATCATCCAAGAGAATACATATAGGTAATAGAAAAATATTATATATAATATTAGAATAATATATATATATACATATCACGATTTCACGCCCGCATGTCATTCCCGATTTCAGGCACAATTTCAGAGACATCGGTGCAGGTTTATGCACAGATGTCAATGTGAATCGCAGCCCAAAATCACAAAAAGTAGTACAGAAACGACTTTTTGAAATCGGTGCGGCGCCGCAAATGCAGTTTCGCAACAATTAGGACAGTGCCATTGCCAGCATGTCAAATCGTACTAATGTGAACCAGGGCTTAAGGGGAGATTTACTAAAATTGGAGTACTCAGACTCTGGTGCAGCTGTGCATGGTAGCTAATCAGCTTCTAAGTTCAGCTTGTTCAATTACGCTTTAACAATGAAACCTGGATGATGATTGTTTTTAATGCAGAGCTGCACCAGATTTTGCATGCTCTAGTCTTAGTAAATAACTCCTTTAGGCTGGGTTCACACCATTGCAAATTGGAATGCGGAATCCCCGCATTCAATTTGCAATAGCAGGAGATTTTGACTGGCTCTCTATGAAGACTATATATCACATATCTCCGTAGCGGGTCCGGTGCATTTTGCACAAAAAAGCTGTGCATATTTTGGTCCATTTCAGGTCCGAATTCAGCCCAAAATTCAGGCTGAAATTGCACCTGAAACGGTGAACCAGGATGCACCAGACCCCTGCTGTGAGCCGCATGCGGCTCATATGTGAACCCAGTCTGATGGTTATATTTATATATTTTAGTGGAAATCACCAAACATTATTTTCAGGTAAATCTTCCCGGTGCATGTGTTTTAAATTACAATGATTGCTTCACCTGCAGAGAATGTTTGGTGAATATCATATTCACTGCTTTTTAAATATGCCCTTTCTTACCTTACCTAAACATAGGTCTAGCATTTAATTATTATAGATGATATATGTACATGAAATAGTTACTTTAGCCTTTAACCATTATAGATGATAGTAGAATTTTTAAATATAGAATGAGGTGGGAAATATAAACACAATAGAGTGTTACACACAGATAATTGTATCAGTAGTCAACATACCAATATGCTATTGCTCAGAATTTTTGTGTAGTGCTGAGTGACTATTATGCCACAGATTGCAAAACTTTTGAGTCATGTACCATTATGATAACATTGACAAATCTGGTATACTATATGTAAACCTGCCACTTGTCCACAGAGTGTCCGCTGCTTGGCAACAGAGGGAACTCTGTGTTCTAATTTACATACTTAAAATGTTTACTTTTTGGACCCTATCTGGTCTCCTTTTTATTTAAAATTCCATGATGGTGTTACAACAACAGTTCATTTTTGTACAACAGTTGGTATATTTTTTAAAACTTTGGGACAACTGATTAAGTAATTAATAACTTGCAAATGTAAAACAGTGTCCTAGCTACAATATCATAAATTCTACTATAGAGTGATATATGAAAAAATGATTTAAAAAAAGTATCCTTACTACTTTTTTTCAGCCAATCTTCGGCAGCCAAGCATTTCCTTCATAGCCAACTATGCGACATATCTGACAGGAGAGCCTATTACTCTGCAGTGTCAAGTTACTGTTGACTTTACAATACATGGATATAAATTCTATAGGAACGATCGGGAAATTCATAGGTTGGAAATATCATCAAACAGGCTAAGATTATCTTCAGCAAAAACAAGTGATGCTGGTTCCTATAGCTGTCGATACTGGGTGTTAGATTCCAGAGGGAAGCGGGAATCAGATGTCAGCTTTCCTATATCTTTGACTATAATGGGTAAGTACCTGTGGGTGTTATTTATTCTTCTATCAAACAGAGAATCTATTTTATTTAAACTGGCATTATCCCATGAACATGCATGTTTATATTGACTGAGCTTCCACGTTAATGTGCTGTTCTGGTAGTAGTGTTCAGCTGAGCAAATCCATATAGAAGGGGTGTAAGCTTTACCTGGTGATGGGCTTTAAATACAACCACAAAACCATAGTAAAATATAAAAGCTGTAGTGCATGATGAACAATGGGTATAACAGAGCAGATTTACCTGCTGTGGTTATGGCCAGCGTGTGTACACAATTTGAAATGCTGTTGCCTCTGAACAGTTTTTCAATCATAAATGCCTTTATTTTTACCTATTATGTTGCTTGGCACAGGATCAGTTAATTGCCTAGCTAGTTGGTCGTGTTAGTTTTTTTTTTTTCTTTTTGTTGAGATGCACATTCCTGAGTACACCTTATCAGAACAGAATACACAAAGGTAGCAATATTTGGATGTTCAACACCTAGGCAAACTAGAACACACACATTGAACACCGAAGAAGAGCCTGACTCTGACTGTGTGGTTCGCTAAATAGGTATGGGGACTGCATTCGCTATGTGTGTCAATATCAGTGCCCACATGTGAGCTCACAATGCAAACATTCTCTACCAATTTATCTGTGCCCTCATTCAATGTCTTTTGCCACCTCCAATGAGGAAAATTACCCTTGACTGACCTACTTCTACTGAAATTCAGTCACCTGGTTCTCTTCTCTAAAGTGCAGATATTCTTGTAGTCTTAAAGTACTTCTCCAGTGGTTAGTTTGTAGGTCTCTGATGCTTGAGAAACACAAAGGATAGATTTCTCAAGTTTCCTGGGAACAGAAGGCAGATGTGCACATTATTACGTACCAATTAAGAATAAGCTAGAGGGTTGCTTACATCATAATTTTGGATTTCCAAGGAAATGGGCACTTTAAACAAGGTAACTGGAAAGTATAACTCAGCCAGAAACATGGTTGTCTTAGTATAGCAGTAAAATCTTGACAAAGACTAAAATCATACATCTGCGTGGATATTGCAAGAGTATTTTTGCTATTGGTCACTGTAGAAAAAGAAGAAAAACAGTTATGGGAATTTGTTATTTTGTTCTCCTTTCCGCGAAGGTCTTTATAAATATATATAAAATATAGTTTACTAGTTTTTATCACTAAAAATCAAAAGCAAATAATTGGATATTAATGAAGAATTAGAGAATAGAACTAATAAGGTTGTAATATACAGTATTTGTTTTACCTGAGTTATTATATACAGTGCATAGAAAGTTGATGATATTATTATGATTATTACCATAGGCGTGCAAAGGGGGGCTTGACAGGTGTGCCTGGCACACCCTAATCACTACATGCAGTACTGATTTACCCTACTGCCCCTCCCCGCAGTGCTGCTGTGTTGCTCCTCCCCACAGTGCTGCTTGCTTCCCTCCTCTCCTCTCCCCCCCAGCTTCTGCGGGGGATGTTTCAGGATGGAGAGCGGGGGAAGGGGCTAGTAAATGTAATTTACCAGCGCTTTCCTTTTCTAAATTAACACAGTGAACACACTTACTATGTTCCTTCTCTACTGAAGCATAGTAACTGTGTTTACTATGCTTTGGTTTGTGAATGAAAAGGAAGATGCTCAGCACAGAGCACTTCCCATTCATTCACTGCCCTGTGCAGCTGAGGCTGCCGAGGAAAGCATGTGTGTTTGAGCTTTGGGGTGCACACCCTAATGCAGTGTTTCTCAACCTTTTTGCCTTCGGGGAACCCTTGGCAAAAAGTTTGAGATTTCGGGGAACCCCTGAAAAAATTCAGATCTACAGCTCACGGAAAATTGGATCTGATCAATGAGCTGTAGATATATTAGCAATAAAGAAACAGTGTCAATTAATAGAATAAATATTGTAAAAACACTTACCGTATTTATCGGCGTATAACACGCACCGGCGTATAACACGCACCCCAAGTTTAGGAGGGAATTTTAAGGAAAAAAAGTTTTAGGAGAGAAGTTTAGGGGAAAAAAAAAATTACATTTAAGTGTCATTTGCAGCTTGCCCAGCGTCTTTCTGCAACCTGCCCAGTGTCATTTGCAGCCTTGCCCAGCGTCCTTTGCAGCCTTGCCCAGCGTCCTTTGCAGCCTTGCCCAGCGTCCTTTGCAGCCTTGCCCAGCGTCCTTTGCAGCCTTGCCCAGTGTCATTTGTAGCTTGCCCAGTGTCATTTGCAGCTTGCCAGCATCATTTGTAGTTTGCCCAGTGTGATTTACAGCATTGCCAGCGTAATTTGCCTTGCCCACGTTTAAATTTCCCGCCGCCGAGAGGTCTGCTTATCGGCGTATAACACGCACTTTTTCCCCCTTAAAATCGGGGGAAAGTCGTGGGTGTGTGTTATACGCCGATACCCCCCAAAAAAATGACAAAAATAGCGACCGCCGCCGAAAAAGACCGAACCGATGCCGAAAAAGGCCGAACCGCCGCCGAAAAAGACTGAAGCGCCGCCGAAAAAGACCGAGCCGACTGTTCGGCTCCGCTCGGAGTCCCGCCTCCCTGCTGTTTTGGGAGCGAGCGCAGGGAGGCGGGACTACGAGCGGAGCTGAAGAGTCGGCTCGGTCTTTTTCGGCGGCGGTCGCTATTTTTCGTCGCCGCTCCCTATTTTTGTCATTTTTTTGGGGGTATCGGCGTATAACACACACCCACGACTTTCCCCCGATTTTAAGGGGAAAAAAGTGCGTGTTATACGCCGATAAATACGGTACCTCCTTAATGTGAAACGTGGGCTTGCTTTTTTCTGCACAGATGCTCAATTCTGGGTCGAACTTGAGATAAGCACACACAAATTTCATCTTTACCGGAAATTAAACCATTTCGTTATTTGCTTTTGATGCTTGTTAAACAGGAAAAAGCTTGCTCACACATGTAGGAAGTAGAAAAACTGCAGCAAAACATTCAATGCCTTTCTGGAAATGGCAGGATACTCCTCTTTGACTGAAATCCAGAATTTGTCCAAGGATACATATCAAACCTCATCCTGAGGGTACGATCAGACCGAAAATCACAAATTTCTTCCTGTACTTTTAAATTCAAGTTCTCTGACTGAACAGAAGACTCGGAGAAAGGGTTCCTCAGCCAATCATAAATTTGGGTTGAAAGAGAAGGAAAATAATATTCCATTTTGCTCTGCAATACATCCAATTGGCTTTAAATTAGACTTGAAACTTGCTGGTATCCTTCCTTACTTCCAAGGCCAAGCAACAGAGGAAACATCTCCAGATTTCCTTTAACAACGTGGCTTTTCCAAAGATTCAATTTTCATTTTGAATCCAAGTATCTTGTCACTTGAAGTCAGGATATTTTCTCCAGAACCTTGCAGACACTTGTTCAGCAGGTTCATGTGATTAAAAATGTCATCTAAGTTTCTGCAGAATTCTTCATCTTAAAAGCACTCTGACCTACTAATTTCTTGAAAGTTCTTTCAGCTCAAAAATTTGTCCTCTGCTAAGCCACCTGATTTCTGTATGTAGCAGAAATTTTACATGGTCCTTCTTCTTGCTTTCAGAAAGTTTTTGAAACATTCTTGAGTGAACTGGTCTTTTGTTTAATAAAGTTCATCATCTTTGTCACATCATCCATAACCCTTTTCAGCACAGCTCCAAGGGTTTCGGACATGAGCACTAATCTATGAATAAAGCAGTATGTTGTGACAACATTAAGATTTTCCTTTTTTACAAATGAGAAACAGCCTTTCATGGAGCCAGCCATTGATGGGGCACCATCAGTACAGATTCCAACACATTCCAAATAGGCAGACAAAACATTAAATATATCTTGACCCTTGGTTGTTTCAGGCAGCTCTTTGTAGCAGAAAAAGTTTGCTTGAATTTCACCACAATTTTCAAATCATACAGATGCTACAATTTGGCATGCATTGGTGATATCGGTGGACTCGTTAACCTGGACAGCGAGGCTGTTTTTTTTTTTTTTAAGGATATCACACAAGACCTCTTCAACATCATGTGACATGTCATCAATATGCCAACTTATTGTACTGTCTGAGTGGAACCTTTTCAATTTCCTTTATTGCAGCTGCTCCTAGCATGTGATTTACAATAATTTTATATCCTGGTATTATTATATTCTCACCAACTGTGTGACTTTTCTGGGCAATAATTTCGGCCATCAAATAGCTTGCTTCCTGTGCTGTTTTACTAATGGAGACTTTTTTTAACAAAAGCTGCACTTTGCTTGCTTTAAGATTCCAATAGCCGTTTGAAAAAATTGGCACCTTTAGATACCAAATGGCCATGGTTTATAGTAAAGTGTCTTTTCAGTTTTGCTGGGGCCATTGCTGTATTTGTGAGTTGTTTTCCACAGATAAGGCACAATGGAATGGGAAAATGTGGATCACCTGTCCATAAAAAAAAAAAAAATAGTTAGATAACTTTCATTGTAAGGGCTGACTTTATTTGGGGTCAAGCACTGTGCTGCTGGTGCATGCAAAGGACTCAGCATGTTGTAATTCTTCCTCACTAGCCTTATCAGAATTTTCTGTAGTAGAAGATGAATCTGTCCTTTTGTACCTCACTCCTCCTCCTCACAAAGCGCCACATTGGACCTTGAGACACTTTGTTTTTAAAACAACTAATAAAAAAAAAACACAGTGGCATACTACTGTAAATCAACCACAATATCACTAATACTTGTGCATTATATAGCAAAAGCCTTTCTTCAATGGAATTATTACACAAATCTGGTTCTCAGTCTTAAACCTACGTACACTGCATCACTGCTCAGTGGAGAATACACTCTGCAATGCAAAATATCAACGAAGGTGAAAAACTCAACTTATCTGCACCTGTCTCTGCAAGACACAAAGAAAACGTTGTTTCTGCATGCACAAGCACAGTACAATTCTGGAGGTTACCAGAGCACAGTGCAATGTGGAGGTCATCAGGGGAAAAGGGCACAGTACAATGTGGAGATCACCAGGGCACAAAGAAAATAATTTTTCTTTGTGCCCTGTTGACAGCAGAGCACTTGTATCATGTATGTATACTTTTTTCTGCAAATAAATCACACAGTGTAACATAGTACTTGCTGTGGTTGCTTTTCCGTCAACTGTGTGCACTTCTGCCTTGGAAGTACCACTTCCTGTAGTTAGGTTTCAGCCAATCCTGAAGCTGCAGTGTTGTTCTCTAATTTGTAACACAATCAGCCCTGCAGAAAGTGGTAAATTGGTCATGTTAGTAAAAGGACAGAGAAGAGCCCAGGGTCATATCGTGCAGAAGAAGTCTATGTCTTTCCCAAAGAGGACAGCAGTACTTACAAGAGTTCTTGCTGTTCTGTCCTCCGCATGCACCCCTGCTTTCGAACTACTGCTTCCTGTAGGTAGGCTTCATCCAACACTTCTTCAAACGGAAAGGCCTGTAAATTTAAGTCCTGAAGCTGCAGGTTTGTCCCCGGCTTTGTAACACAATCTGTCTGACAGAAAGTGATAAATTGGTAATTTTCATAAAAGGACAGAAGACAGAGTACAGCTGGGAGATCACCAGGGCACAGTATAACGCGGGGGTCACCAGGGCACAGTTCTCAATATGCACAGACAGCACACATTGAAACCAGATAACTCCTCTGTAGTTGTGAAAATCAGAGGGCAGCACCACAGAGGAGCAAAGATAGAGGGAGCATGTGGCTGGATCATGAGGTGACATCCTGTCAGTGCTGGATCCTGGTAGTGGAGAATGCAGAAAGGGGAATCAAAGAGCAGGGGCACGTGGCTGGAGGAGACTTGTAGCAGGAGTTGAGATCATAGCATAGCTTTATGACATCTTATTATTCCATACTAAAACTATTATGAACTCATCTCCTGTTATATTCAGTCTGATCCAGCAGTGTCACCTGTGGCTTTAGTCACATGCTCCATCTCTCTGCTTAACCCCCCCCCAGTCTGTATTGTTTGATGGTGCCATACACAGGATCACAGGATCTCACTTCAGATGTAAGCAAATTGAAAGTATGTAAAATCTCAAGGCACTCCACTCTAAATGTAAATATATATATATATGTTGCCTATCAGTTGAAAATCTGAGCCTTGGTTAATGCACACAACCACATTGATAAATCTTGAACATCACATCAGAAGTCCACCATAATGTCAGAGGTTTCCCCATTTAATCAGAGCCCCCCTTACCTCAGAGCCCCCCCCCCAGTGTCAGATTTCCGTCATCACATTACAGTCCTTCCTTCACATCAAAGTCCCCTCTATACATGAGAACTCTCCAACACGTCACCCCTATACATCAGAGGCCCCCAAATACACGGACCCCCCCCCCCCCCTAGTGCATCAGAATCTCTCCATCACATCAGAGGTCCCCCAATCACATCAGAGCCTCCATTTACATTAGAGACCCCCCCCAACGTCAGATTTCCCCCATCACATTACAGTCCCTCCATATTAAAATCCCCCCTATATACACGATAACTCTCTATCACATCAGAATTGCCCCTTTACACGGACCCCCCATCACATCAGAGCTTCCCCATTACATCATCGGTCTCCCCATCACATCAGAGCCCCCCATCAGATCAGAGGCCACCCATCACATGAAAGTCCCCCTATACACAAGAACCTTCTATCACGTCAGAGTCGCCCCTATACATCAGAGGCCCCCTTTACATGAGTCTCTCATTCACATCGGAGCCTCCCCATCACATCAGAGGTCCCCCATGTCAGAGGTCTCCCCGTCACATCAGAGCCCTCCTTTACATCAGAGGCCCCCTTGTGTCAGATTTCACCATCACATTACAGTCCCTCCTTCACATCAGAGGCCCCCCATTACATCAAAGTCCCCCTATACGCAAAAACCTTCCTTCACATCAGAGTCATCCATATACTTAGAGGCCCCCTTTACACAAGTCCCCTCATCACATTGAAGCCTCTCCATTGCATCAGAGGCCCCATCACACAGAGCCCCATCGTAAACCCCATCACAGAACCACCCAGTCATATGGCTGGAGATAAAGGAGGTCTCAAGGAGATGGATGCCCTTTTCCTGAGTGCTGGGAGTGTCCCTGCATGCTGCTTGTCCTATATCAGAGTCATCTGTTGCCATGAGTGGTATGACCATGTGTGGGCAAGCTGGCCGCCATCACCTGAGCAATGAATGGCACAGTGCATCCTGGCTCTAGTAAGGCATTCCCCCTTATAATCCAGTCATGTGCTCTCTCTCTCTCTCTCTCTCTCTCTCTCTCTGAGACACACACACACACTGCTCTGGTTGGCAGCTCTCACTTCCCGATCCAGCCACATGCTTTGTGTCCCTGCTGGCTCTGTGCCTCCTGCAGCTCTCATTTCCCAATACAGCCATGTGCCCCTGCCAGCTTTGTCCATCCAACCCCCCCCCCCCCATCTCTAACCTCCAGCCATGTGCTCCGATGGCTCTCTGTCTCTCCTGCACTCTGCATTGCTGCAGCTATAAGACTCTTATAGCTGTGGTAATGCAGAGTGCAGGGCAAACAGAGAGCCATCGGAGCACATTGCAGAGTGCAGGGGGAGGCAGAGAGCCCCTGTAGGAGTTCACCTTTCCGATTGAGCCACGTGTTCCTGCCCGGTCAGCGCTGCCATATACACAGAAGATCTCCTCCTTCTTCGGTTCCTGTTCCCGATCTCTGCACTCTTCCCCTGCTCCGCCCCCTGACCTTATAGGAGCCGCAACTAAAGAGGTATCATCAGTTAAGGACAATATTGAAAATACATTCAGCGGTATACATCCGCCATAATGTAGATTTCCAGTGGTACCCCTTGGGGACCCCAGTTTAGAAACATTTCCCTAATGCAATAGGCTGCGCACACCTATGGTTATTACTATTATTATCCAATAAGTTATGATTTGCAACTTAGAGAGAAAGTTGCAAAATTAATCAGGTTTAAAGGGATCCAGATTTCAACATATCAGTTTACACAGTTTTTCTGATTGTATTTAAGATTTAATTATTTTTTTCTTTCTTTTAGACCAGCCATCTCAACCACATCTCCTAGTACAACCTAGACAATCACTTTACTTTGAAGGAGAATCTGTAAGTTTGGAATGTGAACATCTCCCTGTAAATACTCAGGTCAGTTATCAGTTTCAAAAAGATTCCAGAAAACTGGATAGCTACCATGATACTCTGAGATCCGTCCACCACATTGAATTCTTGAGTATACGGGACTCTGGGACATACAATTGTGAATACTCAATATCGGGACACCAAAGGACATTTTTTTCACCGAAAAGTATGCCAGAAACGATTACTGTTACAGGTATGACATTGTTATTACAAGCTGAGGATTTATATGTCTTAGCATAAATTCTTCTCTGGGGGCATGGCTATTGCATAGCTTACAAACCCAGCAACTATGAAAAAATATAAAAAACTAAAAAAACATTTCTTCTAACCCACAACCTGAGTGAAATCCCCTTTGATTGTATTCTTCTAACTGCTCATCCTAGCTTGTGCAACTTTTAATATTCCAACAGAAAAAGTCTTGAGATACTTTAAAAGGCTTCTCATAATTATCTCTGTGTTGTGATACAGATTGTTCCTGCCTTCAGAAATATTTAAAGTTGAACTCTGGTTTTACCTTCAGTCTTATACAGTTAAACAGGCTCCTCACCTGTACTACAATTGCTTATTTTACTTTCACTGCACACCGTGAGTCCCAGTGTGCAAAGAGCCCACCTCATTTCCTGGCTGAAGGACACCCAGTATCATCTAGCGTTTTCCTTCACAGCTGCACTGTCCCTGGCCCACCCCTTTCATTCATTGGATTTCAGTTTTGTCACTCATGGAGGCTCAGCATCACATAGAGAATTTACACAGGGTGGCCTGCTGATTTCAGGAAGCTATGTGCAGCCCCTAACAACAGCCATGATCTGCAATGATCTACAATAAATAGTGCACTCACATGTAAAAAGTCTCCAGCAGATGGCAGCCTTCCAGGTGGTCAATAGTGAGCAAGCCCCTCTGGGTGGATGCGATGTAAGGTGTTTGTAGCAGGAAGTAAACCAAGAGAACTCCTGGAAAAACCATTACGGTAGGTTCCTGCTAGTTCTTTCTGGTGTTCCCTTGGTTTACTTCCTGGCTCCAAACACCTTACATTGCATCCACCCGCATCTGTTTTCTGCCATTGACCATCTGGAAGGTTGCCATCTGCTGGCCCTCTTATGGATATGCTTTTTTTAAATAAATGCTACACTTAGGTAGCAGCAGTTTTCTCTCTTTTTCATTTAATTTATACATGACAATGTAGGAGAGGTCGGAATCAGGACGATGGCAATGAAGTGTTCCTTTAATAAAGTGATCCTTTAATAGTAGGTGCCTTCATGGCATGATGACCAGGTATTATTTTAATGAAAGCTGCAGGTTTAACAATATTGAGAATTACTTTTTCAATTACTTATGTTCAAGCTTTTGTAAGGTTCTTAGTCTTAATAGCAAATTCTTCAGAACACTAAGCCATACCAACCAAAAATCAGACTACTTAGGAAAAAGAACTTTCAACAGAATGAATCTGTTCTTCTCAATGTTAAGTGAGAAAAGAGATTTTGTCTCCAAATGCGGAAAGGTTTCTTCACAGTAAGAGCTGTGAACATGTGGACTAGACTCACTCCAGAGGTGGTTCTGGCTAGCTCAGTAGATTGCTTTAAGAAAGGCCTGGATACTTTCCTAAATGTACATAATATAACGGGATACTAACATTTATAGGTAAAGTTGATCCAGGGAAAATCCGATTGCCTCTTGGGGAATCAGGAAGGAATTTTTTCCCCTGCTGTAGCAAATTGGAGCATGCTCTGCTGGGGTTTTTTGCCTTCCTCTGGATCAACTGTGGGTATAGAATTGGATTTTATGATATTTTTTTATTTCATTTTTTTATGGTTGAACTGGATGGACTTTTTTCAACCTGACTAACTATGTAACTATGTAAAAAGGGTGCTGTACATAGCTTCTGGAAAACATCACCTCACCCTATCTCAGTGTTCCTCTCAAGAGACCTCAAGCCTGATGCAAATAGTGGGCAGAATTTTTGGAAGAGAAGGAGTTCCTAGGCAAGCTGTCCACATGTGATGCTGAGCCTGGATGATTGAAAAAGACTGAAAACAAATAAATTAAAGGGGTGAGCCAGGGACAGTGAGACTCGGGACTAAAGGGCTTAATGATGATGCATATCCTTCAGCCAGGAAATGAGGTAGGCTCTATCTGGCTTGCTGCAACTTCTAAAAGAAGCTCACAGTGTTCAGTGAAATCCGAGTAAGCAATTTCAGTATAGGAGAGGAACCTGTATAACTGTGCTAGACTGGAGGTAAGGCTGGTGTTCAGTTTTAATCATCAGATTAGAATATACAATTCTGCTGCGGTGAGCATAGTAGATTCAAACCAATGCAACGCATTTTACTAAAGAAAACATAAATGGAAAAGCTAGGGACAAGATCTGGAATTTGGCACATCCAGAAGGGCAGGGCTTTGAGACTGAATTATTTTATATTGTAAATATTTATTTAAATCTTTTCAAAGGCATCCAAAGTAACACATGCACATTTCTTTTCTGTCAAAAGAAAATATAGATGCAATGCAGGGGAGATGGGGTGAGGCAGCTGATTATGGTACATTTATGGAATGTGAATATAAAGTGCGAGAAGATGTTTAGTACAACTTCAGTATTAAAGAGACATTCATTTGAATTGTAAGCTCTATTGGAAGACTGGGGCTATTGTGAATTGTAATATATTTACTGTAAATATAGTGCGATACTCTATACAAAAAAATGGAAAACCAGTTTATATTATAGTACATATTATACATTAGTTTAACAGGGAACAATTTATTATGTGAATATTTAGGATGTGGATCGAGCTAATGAGATGTGACTGTAGTTTGTGCACACAAATGCAATCATGCACATAATGATACCTACTGTCATAAGCTTGTATGTGCTAAATAAGGATGGCCTCAGGCATGTTCGCACACTCCATGTGCAGAGCCCGCCAGGAAGTCGGCACGGCGTTGCGCTAATCACAGGCAGTGAGACATTTCCCGATTCCTGCAGCCGCACATCAGGACAATGTCTCACTGCCTGTGATTAGCCTAGCGCTGTGCCGACTTCCTGGCGGGCTCGGCACGTGGAGTGTGCGAACATGCCTGAGGCCATTCTTAGTGCTAAATACTAAGAACCTGCCATGTTTATGCCTTCACATGCCTGATGGTGCTGAAGTTGTAGGAATTAAATTGGTTTTAAATCCTAACATATATCCACTGAAGTGGCTTACCTTACACAGAGACGAGACAAATCCTCCTATATAAATTGTACCTGTTTATTTGCACCCCTCTCCTCTACAGTCTCCTAAAGCATGCAGTTTACACAGCATTTCTCAACTTCCAGAGGTATAGAGCAGGGATCATTGTTGCAAAGCATAGAATGATCCATCTCTTACACAGAGACGAGACAAATCCTCCTATATAAATTGTACTTGTTTATTTGCACCCCCTCTCCTCTACAGCCTCCTAAAGCATGCAGTTTACACAGCATTTCTCAACTTCCAGAGGTATAGGGCAGGGATCATTGTTGCAAAGCATAGAATGATCCATCTCTTACACAGAGACGAGACAAATCCTCTTATATAAATTGTACCTGTTTATTTGCACGCCCCCTCTCCTCTACAGTCTCCTAAAGCATGCAGTTTACACAGCATTTCTCAACTTCTAGAGGTATAGGGCAGGGATCATTGTTGCAAAGCATAGAACAGGGAGTTAAGTGTAATATGAGACCTGAATGGAGGTAATGGATGAACACAATTTCATAGAGAAACATGTATAGCTGAGGCTGTTGATCGCCTGCTGTCTTCTGGGGGAAGGGGGTCGAATCTACCAGCATTGTCTGGTGTTGGCATAGACTGTCAGAAGTGAATCATGCAGATAGCAGAGAAATGAGAGCAGAAGTCACGCTATGTGCTTTGGTGCAAGGCAAGTACACACTATAGAAGGATATTATTTGTTCATTTTCCATTTCAGAGGTTTACAACCACTTTAATGGGGGCAAAGGATTAGAGCCCACCATGTACTTTAGAAAAAAGGTTTGTAGGAGCAGATACTGGTCTGTGAAGAAATAACAAAATATATTGGGGAAAAAAGTAGTAGAAGGGATTTAACTACCTGCAGATCTTTGGGAGTGCATTTGATATCACTTGTGCATCAGTTTGTCTCTTCAATGATAGGAAAAACAACAGAGAGAATTTTAAGAATTTTTTTTCTTTTTTGGTTCTTGCTTAAACACACCATTTTTTGTTACTTTTCTAACTGCAGATTTGCAGGTAATCTATTTAAGCGAGAGGTTTAGAGCAACATATATGAATCTGGGGGATACAGCAGTGCACTGTATTTCAGGAGATGACGTGCAGTCAGTAAGTTGTTTGGAAAGGAAGTAGCCTGTTCATTTAGTAATAAATTGCTGGAAAACCTCTGATGCTACATTCTTCCCTTAAAAAGGAAACTATTTATTTACTGCACATGCAAATATTTTAAGTCAGAATGAAAAGTTAAAGTCTAAAGGCTGCAAGATCATTTAGCATGGTGTATTGAACACTGACTGTGACAATTGAACAAACGTGGCTATAGAAAAGTCTGGTAACCACATTGAATTTTCCTGCTCAGTACATAATGATTTGTCAAGACAACACAGATAAAGAGAGACTCTGCAGAAATACACGTACACGTTTAAAAAGTAAAGAAAGTATGTCCATGGTCCACTAATAAAGAGAAAAGTGTTTTAGTGCGTGGCCAGCTTAGGTAGTGGTATGATTGCATTTGGTAAAGATAGCATGAGAACATGGGTAACAAATCAAATTTAACCACCTCAGCTCTGGGAGGTTTTACCCCCATCACGACCAAGCCATTTTTTGCTATTCAGCACTGTGCTCTTTTAACTGGCATTTGCGTTGTCATGCAACACTGTACCCAAATTAAATGAATATCATTTTTTCACACAAATAGAGCTTTCTTTTGGTGATATTTGATCACCACTGAGCTTTTTATTTTTTTCTGTATAAATGAAAAAAAATTTGACCCCCCCCCCAAAAAAAATGTTTTGCTTTCTTTTAACGAAAGATATCTAATAAAATCAAATTTCTTCAAACATTTAGGCCAACATTTATTTATTCTGATACATGTCTTTGGTAAAAGAAAATCCCAATAAGTGTATATTAATTGATATGCGTTAAAGTTATAATGTTTACAAACTATGGTATACAGTATATATTTGAAAATTAATCAATCCTAATGTACTGAGGGCCTATCTAATTGCTTGAGGCCTTTAAAATGCCAGGACAGTATAAATCCCCACCCAAATGACCCCCTTTTGGAAAGTAGACAGTCTATTATTTTTACTTTTTTTACATACTGTCACCAGTGCAGTACAGCATCAGCATATGGCTGGTGTGGCAGTGACAGTAGGTTAAAAAATAACTAAATAATTTTTTATTCAATTTCATAAACTTTTTAAACATGTTCTTTTCTTTTTTTAAAACATATTTTAAATGGGGGTGGGGGTGTTTAGGGATTTATTTTTTACACACTTTGATTGCTGTTACAATAATGATCAGTGTAACAGCAATGTTTTCAACTGTCATGAATTGGTTACATTCATGACAACTGTGATTACTAGTAATCTGTAATTGGCTACAGCTAACCACATGTTACTGGGTGCTGTGATTGGCCAAGGTACCATGTGATAGCTGTGGGCCAATCTCAGCATCATTCTGCAGGAAACAGCTTTAAGGAATGAAATTCATGCATAACAGCTTTGTTGACATTGTGATCATGTGGTCATGTACCGGGATCCGCAATTAACTGTGTCCGGTGGACACATCGGTCACGGGGGCGGCATTCTGCATGCCCCTAACCCAGAACAGGCTGGATCATGTACATGTACATACTCCAGCCTGCCTGTGCCAGCCGTCTGCAGTAAATGTACTGTGGGTTGTCAGCAAATTTCCGACATTTAAAAATCAGTATTTACCAGTGACTGGGGTCCAGCACTGTCTTCGCACAGCCGGGTTCCTGACACCACCATCTTGGATGCAGGAGCCCCCCTCTGTACATGCGTGAGCTCGCCTGACACTTTGTGAATAGTCCTGAAGCCCCCTGGGGCATGTGAGATAGCACAACTTGAACCTCATCCCTAGTTTTGGCTTCAGCTATTCTTTAATGAGAGTATTATGCAATGTACAGTAACTCAGAACATACATTCATTGGTCGTCTGTATTGTATGACCAGGTCAAAACTGGTAAGATTGCTATGCCTTACTGCACTGTCCATATTTGCACTCACTTAAGATTTTTTATTTTTTTTTACCATTCTGTTTTTAATCTGAAACTATTTCTTTCAGCATTATCTAGCGCTCCATGGTTGAACTTTGTGCCTTCCTATGCCACATTCATAAAGGGAGAAAATGTAACTATGGAGTGCCTGGCACCCTCTCCAGTTGCTGTAACCCTGTATCGTTTCTACAAAGAGGTAGAGATCAGAGGACCATTATCCAGCAAAGGGTTATTATCATTGCACAACATCACAAAAAACGATCAGGCTGAATATACATGTATGTACTGGAGTCCAAAAAGCAACAGAGAAATCCCGTCCATGCAAAGTGATGCAAGAGAGATTTATGTTATAGGTAAGAATAAAAATGTAAGTAAAATGACTGGGCATCCTGAAATACACTGATCCAATATGTATATAAAGATTTGTCACAACTGGTTTTACCTGATAAAGAAAAGGGGGGCATACAGTATATATCAGGACACCCTCTGTTTTTGACTTGGAGGATCTACAGGTTTGATTGTAGAATTTTTGTCCAACTGATTGGCTCAGTAGCTCATTTTGTGACACCATATTCAATCTGCAATCAAAATCATCCTAAAGAAGGACCCCACTGATAAAAGTAGAACTCAAGGATACAGAAATATCCTTGTTCTTGTCTGAAATATGGGAAATTCTTTATTTATTGAAAAAATAATGTATAAAACGTAAATATTAAAAAAATTATAGGACCAAATAAAAATTACAAATATAACTAAATCAAATAAATTAGCACACCAATCTGCCAAGGAACTTAAAGCAGTATTAAACCCAAAAGCAAACATTTTATTATTTTGCATCTTACCCATTCTTATGCCCCGTACACACGGTCGGAAATTCCGACCACAAAATGCATCGGATTTTTTCCGACGGATTTTGTCCGACACTGGTGTTGCATACACGCGGTCGGACAAAGTTGTCGGAAAATCCAATCATCCTGAATGTGGTGACGTTCGTTGCGTACGACGGGACTATGTAGAGCAGGGGTCTCAAACTGGTGGCCCTTCAGCTGTTCGGAAACTACAAGTTCCATCATGCCTCTGCCTGTGGGAGTCATGATTGTAACTGTCAGCCTTGCAATGCCTCATGGGACCTGTAGTTTTGCAACAGATGGAGGGCCGCCAGTTTGAGACCCCTGATGTAGAGGCTAGTAGCCAATGGCTTTGGTCTTGTAATGTGATCTGAGCATGCGTGGCACTTTGTCCGTCGGAATTCGCTACACACGATCGGAAAAAGTCGGATAGGACTTTGTTGTTGGAAAATTTGAGAGCAGGAGATAAAACTTTTTCCGTCGGAAATTCCGACGGAAAAAGTCTGATGGAGCCCACACACACGGTCTGAATTTCTGACAACATGGTTCGATAGGACATTTTCCGTCGGAAAATCCGTGTGTACGGGGCATTAGATGTAATGGTAGCATTTGTTTTCTATTTTATGCTTTCTTTCGTCTATTCTCATCTGGTGATCCAGTCAGTGAGACTCTAATTGGCTTGAAAAGGGTTGGGCTCGGGGCGTAGGACCCGAACCCACCCACCCAATCAATCAATATTCACTATTTCACTATTGTCTTCTAACTTCTCCTCCCGGCCAATCAAGACAGGAGTCAGATCGTGTTGGCCCGGGAAGAGAAGCTGAGGAAGCATCGGTGCCGTGACAATGGAGGGGTGAGTGCGCCCCCATAAGTTTAGCACCAGCCTCCACTGGGTGCCAGTCAACTAGTTATGGTCTAAAAAGGATTGTGCAATACTAATCTTGCACTTGGTTATCTGTGTCCCCTAGTTGCATAGAGCAAACGTATAAGAAAATACTAATAATCGTTTTTAAAAATTACTTTTTTACATTACAGATCATTTGCGTCCACCGTTGTTGACTGCAGACCCTCCTAATGGAAGAATCAAAGATGGAGGCAATGTAACTCTGCACTGCATTATCAAGGAAAGTTATGAAAGGGCAATATTCCACTTTCTTAATGAAACAGATGAGGTGACCAGTGTACATACCTACAAACCGCAGACAAGAGCAGCAGCAATAACCATCAATGTGAAGAAAAATAATAACACCTCCCCTACCAAATTCTCTTGTCAATACACAGCAGATATCAAGGGACGTTTACTGCTGTCACCAATGAGCCCGCAAGTTGAGATCATTATAGTAACAAGTATGTAATAAATAATAAATCTGAATGTCTGCACAGTAGCCTTATGTCATCCCTCCTTTCCAACTATGTTATTGACTCTCACATTATGAGCTCATAGAAAGTTACAACTGTTTGGTAAAATAGTTCTAGCCACTTCTGCCTGTCTGATTGAGGCAGTTTAGTATCAAGGGGAGGACTTCCCATTGGCTCTGGTCACATGACACAGCTGTGAGAAGTACTTCCCTCACTCTGATCTGCCTCTGCATCTGGTAAGTATAGGGAGGAGATCTGTACATTACGGGTTAAAATAGGAGGGGTTCTGGGAGTACTGAAGGGTGTCTGTACTGAGGGGCCAGTACTGAGGGGTTAGGCTGGGAGGGGGACTGTACTGGGGAGAGGATTTGTATTGGGGGGCCTGTACTGAAGGGGTTAAGATGGAGGGGGGGATGTCTGTGCTGAGGGGTTAGGCTGGGAGGGGGCTGTACTGGGGAGGGGAATTGTATTGGGGGGCCTGTACTAAGGGGGTTAAGACGGAAGGGGGAAATGTCTGTGCTGAGGGGTAAGGCTGGAAGGGGAGGTCTCTACTTAGGGGTAAGGCTGGAAGGGGAGGTCTCTACTGAGGGGTTAGGATGGAGAATGGGTCTGTACTGAGGGGTTAGGCTGAGAGAGGGGCTGTACTGAGGAGGGGATTTGTATTGGGGGACTGTACTGAGGGGGATGTCTGTGCTGAGGGCAAAGGCTGGAAGGGGAGGTCTGTGCTGAGGGGTTAGGATGGAGGGCGGGTCTGTACTGAAGGGTTGGGCTGAGAGGGGGGTCGATACTGAGGGGTTAGGATGGAGGGGGGCTATACTGGGAGGGGGTTTGTAATGCGGGACCTGTACTGAAGGTGTTAAGGTGGAAGGGGGGATTCTGTACTGAGGGGTTAGATGGAAGGTGGGTCAGTACTGAGGGGTTAGGCCGAGAGGTGGGTCGAAACTGAGGGATTAGGATGGAGGGGGGCTGTACTAGGGAGGGGGTTTGTATTGGAGGGCCTGTACTGAGGTGGTTAAGATGGAAGGGGGGATGTCTGTACTGAGGGGTTAGGATGGAGGGAGGGTTGGTACTGAGGAGTTAGGCTGAGAGGGGGGTCGGTACTGAGGGGTTAGGATAGAGGGAGGGTCCGGACTGAGGGATCAGGCTGGGGGGGACCTATACTGGGGGGTCTCTACTGAGGGGGTTAAGCTAGAAGAGGAAGGGGTTTTATTTAGCTATGGCCCTTTAAGCCCCTCCAACTGCTAGCACAATTTGCCCACAACCACATCCGTGCGGCGCTATATTCCTTTAATTTGTTTCTTTTTATGTGTGTATGTAGGCAAGGGAGGTGTTGAAAAATGATCAGCCTGGGGTACCAGATATGCCACTGCTCCTTGGTATATACAGTTGTGCTCAAAAGTTTTGACCAAATTTCCGGTGCCTTTGTAGCTCACACATCCCCAAAACATCAGCATCCCACCTAGGTGTTTCACAGTAGAAATGGTGTACCTTTCATCATAGGCCTTTTTGACTCCTCTCCAAATGTAGCGTTTATGGTTGTGGCCAAAAAGCTAAATTTTGGTCTCATCACTCCAAATGACTTTGTGGCAGAAGGTTTGAGGCTTGTCTCTGTGCTGTTTGGCGTATTGTAAGTGGGATACTTTGTGGCATTTGCGTAGTAATGGCTTTCTTCTGGCAACTCAACCATGCAGCCCATCTTTCTTCAAGTGCCTCCTTATTGTACATCTTGAAACAGCCACACCACATGTAAGTCATGTATTTTCACCTGAAGTTGTTTGTGAGTTTTTCTTTGCATCCCGAACAATTTTCAGTTGTGGCTGACATTTTAGTTGGTCTACCTGATCGTGGTTTGGGTTCAAGAGAACCCCTCATTTTCCACTTCTTGATTGGAGTGTGAACACTGCTGATTGGCTTTCTCAATTCTTTGGATATCATTTTATATTCCTTTCCTGTTTTACACAGTTCTACCTTTTACCGCAGTTCTTTTGACAATTCTTTTGCTTTCCATGACTCAGAATCCAGAAACGTCAGTGCAGCACTAAATGAAAGATGCAAGGGTCTGTCAGGAGTCCAGAAACTCATTGACCTTTTATACAGCGTCCTGGAGGAATTTTGGCCCACTCATCTTTGCAGAATTGTCCTAATTCAGTTACATTAGAGGGTTTTCGAGCATGAACGGCCTTTTTAAGGTCATACCACAACATCTCAATAGGATTCAGGTCAGGACTTTGGCTAGGCCACTCCAAAGTCTTCATTTTGTTTTTCTTCAGCCATTCGGTGGTGGACTTGCTGGTGTGTTTAGGATCATTGTCCTGCTGCAGAACCCAAGTTCGTTTCAGCTTGAGTACACAAACAGATGGTCGGACATTCTCCTTCAGGATCTCTTGGTAGACAGCAAAATTCATTGTTCCTTTTATCACGGCAAGTCTTCCAGGTCCTGAAGCAGCAAAACAGCCCCAGACCATCACACTACCACCACCATATTTTACTGTTGGTATAATGTTCTTTTTCTGAAATGCAGTGTTCCTTCTACGCAAGATATACTTGGACACACACCTTCCAAAGAGTTCCACTTTTGTCTCATCGGTCCACAGAATGTTGTCCCAAAAGTCTTGGGGATCATCAAGATGTGTTGTGGAGAAATTGAGACGAGCTTTGATGTTCTTTTTGCTCAGCAGTGGTTTTCTCCTTGGAACTCTGCCATGCAGGCCATTTTTTGCCCAGTCTTTTCCTGATGGTGGAGCATGAACGCTGACCTTAACTGAGGCAAGTGAGGCCTGCAGTTCCTTGGACGTTGTTGTGGGTCTTTTGTGACCTCTTGGATGAGTCGTCGCTGCGCTCTTGGGGTAATTTTGGGCGGCCGGCCACTCCTGGGAAGGTTCACCACTGTTCCATGTCTTTGCCATTTGTGGATAATGGCTCTCACTGTGGTTCGCTGGATTCCCAAAGCTTTGGAAATGGCTTTATAACCCTTTCCAGACTGATAGATCTCAATTACTTTCTTTCTCAATTGTTCCTGAATTTCTTTGGGTCTCGGCATGATGTGTAGCTTTTAAGGATCTTCTGGTGGACCTTACTGTGTCAAGCAGCTCCTATTTAAGTGATGCCTTGATTGTGAACAGGTGGCAATAATCAGGCCTGGGTGTGGCTAGAGAAATTGAACTCAGGTGTGGTGGACAACCACAGTTATAGTATGTTTTAACAAGGGGGGCAATCACTTTTTCACACAGGGCCATGATGGTTTGGATTTTTTTTCACCTTTAATAATAAACACCTTCATTTACAAATTGCATTTTGTGTTTACTTGTGTTGTCCTTGACTATTGTTTAAATTGGTTTTGATGTTCCGAAACACTTAAGTGTGACAAACATGCAAAGGAACAGGAAATGAGGAAGGGGGCAAAACACTTTTTCACACCACTGTACACACACTAATTACAAGCAAACAGATCACAGGTGAGGATGGTTTCCTTTAATAGCCATGCAAACCCCTTTGTGTCAACTTGTGTGCATGTTATCAGGCCTAAATCTCCTGGTTATGTAAACATTTGACTGATAATAAATGGCTTCAGCAAACACTAACCATGAGTGAAATAAAAGTTTTCGTGTTATTCATATTCTCTGAAAAATGGCCAAGAAATCATAAATTTCTGTAAACTTATGAGCACAACCCTATCTATATATTAGATGTAGCCCATAGGCATGCGCACAGGGTGTGCCAGGTGTGCGTGGGAACACCCTAATTACTCCATGTGGCGCAGATTTCTCCTGTTTAGACCCCTGATATTTCACCAAAATGGGGCTCCTAAAAAAATTGTTAATAAATAATATAAAAAAAAAAAATGTAAAAGATAAAACAATAAAAATAAAAACTAGTGACATCGTCCACTGCCCTACTGACACATCTCTGTGCTACTGATACTGTCCACTGCTCTACTGACACTGTTAGTATATATACCCACATGCACATGTGTTTGAGCTTTGGGGTGCAAACCCTAATGCAATAGGCTGTAGCCACTTATACTGTTGTGATCAATTTATTTTGCCTCTCGCAATGCAGTTGAGAAGCTTTGATTTAAATAACCTCTCACTGTGGTTATTGTAATGAAAATTGTGTTTCTGTGTATTGCTTGTAATTATCTGTATACATATGATATCTGACTAAAAACAGTAGACTGTACAGTCTGATTGGTAGTCAAGAGCTCGTTATCTACTGACAGGAGGTATTTTTTTTTACTCAAAATAATAACGTGAAACCTTTTATGCTGACAAATCTCAAATGACGTCTGTTTTAAGTTGATAAGTTCATGAAATTGTGTATTTTTTAAATATCTATGTCGTTTTGTGTACAATACATTTTAGAAAACATTGTGACTTTGCTTTATCCTTTTGATTTTCAGCTGGATCTCTGCTGTGGCTGATCGCTATGGGAGTTGCTGTTGGGATTGCAGTATTGATCATAATTGTCAGTTTGGCCTATTGGGTCATTTCAGGCAAAAAAGGTACAGACTATTTACTCAAAAGTCACCTTATTCATTTTAATATTACTGCTATTAATGAACATGTCTTATCATTGGGAATGCATATTAGTGTTTCATTTCTTAACAGATAACATACAGTATATCCTGTGCCATGATTATGTTTGTAGGGAAGTTGCACTTTGTAAGGGAATTTTCATTAAAACTTAAAGTGTTACTAAACCCACAACCGTAAAATCTGTATATGCAGTAAAGCATGCTGGTTATACTCACTGTGGAACCCAAGGGGTTAATCCTCTGCATTGTGTAAAAAGGCTTCTCTGTTCCTCCCTTTCTTCCACTGTCCACTGTCCCCAATGCATCTCCTGATAAAACAGAGTCTAGGGGACAAGCTGCACATGCTCAGTTTGGTGTATTGCTAGAGAGTTCTTTTTTTTTTTTTTTCTTGGGAGAGTGCATGTAATCAGCACAGGGCCAATCAACACTGCCCAGACAGATGCTCAGGGGTCCTGCAGCCTCATAGGACAGTCAGGGGAGAATGAAAACTCCTCCTACAAGCTTTAACCGGACACTGATAGAAGTCACAAGACTGCTTTAACTGCTGATGAGAAATATTTAGCTGTTTAGATTTCCTAAAATAATTGCATTTCAATGTCCTGTGTACTGTAGGAGGCCAGATAGTGGATGCAGGGTCCTGGGTTTAGTAACACTTTAATGAATGACCTACAGCTCCACTGACCTCCATCATCCAGGGCAGTAATCAGAAATTATTGGGCCCCTTACACAGCTTTAGACCTGCCCCCCCCCCGAGCCTGACCACCAACATTCCCCAGAGCTTGCCAACAGGCCATCCTACCGAATCTGCACAGCAGCCACCTCACCTGTACGCACTCAGCCCCCCCCGCAATCCTGTATATGTCAGCCCTCCCCACACACGTGTGTGTGTGTGTGTGTGTGTGTGTGTGTGTGTGTGTGTGTGTGTGTGTGTGTGTGTATATATATATATATATATATATATATATATATATATATATATATATATATGTATGTCAGCGCCCCCCCCCCCCCCCACACACCTGTATATATGTCAGCGCCCCCCCCCCACACACTGTATATATGTCAGCGCCCCCCCCCCCCCAGGGGTCACAGTAGCTGCATTTGATGGCACAGTGGCTGGAATTTTTTTTTTTTTTTTTTTTTGGGGCCCCCTCACATACAGAAACCTGTAAACACACTAGGCTCTGGCCCCTCTTTGTACACAAACACCCCCCCTCACTTTCCCTCACAGCCCCTACTTGTAATACATTTCTTCCTACCTGGTCCCAGTCCGTTTTCACAAAGCTGATATGTTGCGGAGAAGCTCAGTACAAATCACACGAGGGGTGCACATACACATAGTAGCCATAGGTGGCAGTAAAGAGCTTGATGTCTGAGCTCAGTGACACGTGAACAGCAGAAGCTGTGAAATCATTCCTGTAATGCACAGCACGGCTCCCCTCACCCGTCCTACCTTCTTCGGGCCCCCTACAGTTGTGACGGCTGTACCCCCCTGATGGCGGCCCTGCCATCATCCAATGGTGTGCAAGCAAAAACGCATTTTTTTTTTTTTCTTGCACATGATTGGATTTTCTTTGCAAAGTGAAATTTCACAACATTCACTAAAATTCGGGAGAAAATTCCCGTGCAAATTGCAATGTTCCGTGCAAGGTAAACAGCCGATTTGCTTTTAGTAAAACACTGTATTTATTTTTTAAATATCATATTTAGTGTGCTGAGATAAACTGTGATAGAACAGGAGTTCCTCAACAAATTGTAATCCAATGTAGGTATCATGAGTGACCAGGTAGTCTATTGTTACAAAGTCTAATGCTGCGTACACACGATCGGAATTCTCGACGGAAAAAACTCTGACGGAATTCCGTTCAAGCTGTGTTGCCTACACACGATCACACCAAATTCCGACGGTCAATAACACAGCGGCATAAAACACGTTCGACAGCACTATAAAAGGGAAGTTTAATCCTTCCGAGCATGTGTCGAATTGTTTCCAAGCATGCGTCGGAATTTTGCGTGTCGGAATTGCGCACACACACGATCGGAAAATCCGATAGAAAGGTTTTCCGTCGGAAAAATTGAGAACAGGTTCTCAATTCAAAGTCCGTCGGAAATTCCGACAGAAAAAGACCGTTGGGCATACACACGGTCGGAAAATCCGATGAAAAGCTCCCATCGGACTGTTTCCATCGGAAATTCCGACCGTGTGTACGCCGCATAACTCTTCTGTGTCCAAGAAAGGTCCATCGTTGGTTTGTCACAAAATTTACACTGCACACTGGCTGTGCACAATATACACATCAATTTTCCCACCTGCACTGCATGATGGACGTCTATGAACAACCATGTGGCATTCATTGCCAGCCCTCCAAGCAATAAGAGAGCAAAGATTTTCTAGAAAAATGACATGTTGCTACTAAAGGCCACCAACCAACCACTGGCAACAGTAGCCGTGCATGCCTGGAATGTCAGAAATGTCAGCATAGATGTTCCTGAGACATAAAATAAAAGCTTTTGTTGCATGTGAATATCACGTGCAAGGCAAAAATAAATAAAAAAAATGCTCACCTAGCTCTGCCTTTAGTAAATTAATCCGATGCCCAGTACTCATATTAATATGTGTATCTTGTTCTGTTTTGTTCACAGATCCACCAGAAGATGTTCCGGAATCTAAGACACAGTCTAATGTGAGTAACATTTATTTTATGTAATTATGTCACTTAAAGTGACCCACAAGGCCATTTGTAATATAAGCCCAGTCTATAAAAGCAGAGCATCTATACCTTTCCAGAGGACCCATCTTCCTGTTTTTTCTGTAAGAATACCTGCTCCTCCCATCGCATGCTGTATTTCCACTCACCAGCTCACTCATCACTACAGGACATAAAAGTCAGCAGGAGGAACCACAGCATGCAGCTTAGGAAGTAAGTATTTAACCCACCTGGAAGTGTCAGTGACCTGGAGCAAGTTTGCAGATAAGGTGTTTGATTCAAAAGGCAACAAAACTAAAGCGTCACCACCATATGC
The DNA here is from genome assembly GCA_028564925.1 of Lithobates sylvaticus. Taxonomy (NCBI): domain Eukaryota; kingdom Metazoa; phylum Chordata; class Amphibia; order Anura; family Ranidae; genus Lithobates; species Lithobates sylvaticus. The sequence continues at coordinate 268,770,569 of CM053026.1, forward strand.
ATAGGCAACCATCATTTTTAGGAAGTTGTTTTTTCTCCCCTGGACACCTTTTCTCCTGGCAGGTAAAAAACGCACCTAAAGCCTCATTTTGCACATGCGTTTATGCAAGTTGAAGCATGTTTAGGTGAGTCAAGGATTTGGGCGTGCATTGATTAAATTGACCAGAATATTGTTTTTTTCTGGACGTTGGAATTCATTTACATCCAAGTACTAAATGCTCCTAGCTTTTAGACGTTGTTAGGCGCATTCAGCATTTTTTCTGCCCAAAACCTGATTGTGCTGGTGGTGCTTTTTTTCAGACTCTAAAAGCTCCTCTTTTAATATGCCTGTAAACACCTATGTTGGCATGGTCACATAGGCTAACAGAGGTACATTCACAGGCTGGTAGCTCCACCCCTAAGTTTCCAGATGGGCTGGCGCCTGCAGAACTGCTAAGCATGCCTCTTGCCGCACGCGTGGCTGTAACCCTTTGTTAGCTGTACTGAACTTTGCAGGCCTTCTGATACTTGAACTTCTCACTTGGCACTGACTGTGCCCGAGAAACTGTGAGCAGGTGGCCACTGACTTTCACGATGGTTGCCTGTAGCAATAATAGTTGTTAGCCCATGCCTCACTGAAGGGAACACAATCAGAACAGTACCACCCACAGGCACCTGTTGGCTTACCCCGATCTTCCTGGGCAACAGTAGATCTCTCCAGGCATACTTTACTGTATGAAGCAGAAGTTTGGAGCATAAAGTCACAATAATCCATAGGCGTGGTTGCCACGGGTGACAGCACATGGTAAAGCTCACTGAATTGCAGGTTTAGCAAATGTGTCCATCCCAGCCACGGTTGAGCCAACTTGGTAAGCAGGGCAACAATAACTTGAACTTTGAAGGCAGCTCCCGTGGGTTGCTTAGGAAAATGGCACTTGGGTATTGCAAATACAAGCAGGCAGAGAACATACAGTAAGTCCTTCCCCAGTTCAATCCCTCTACATTCTCCGGTACAAAGCACACTTCCCTGGCTCGACCAACTCCGGTTGCTAGGGGTAACAGCTGGCAGGTTACCTGTGGGCAGATTTCCCGGAACTAGTACCCAAATGTAGCACTCCCACCCTACACAGCCAGTCACACAAATTTCCAAACACACAGAGTCAAGAAGAGGTCCTTGCACTTTGTTTTTTTTGTTTTATTAGGGGAATTCAACTTGAATGGGGATGGGGTACATATAGTATGGGATGCCCACTTGATTGAAGAAATATACATAGGCACTAAACTATATACACTCCGGTATATACAACCTTCTCTTTCACTGCCACAACATATACTTTCTTGCAGACTATCGCTCCCAGAACCAGCTAGCACTGTTGTGGGGACCTAAGGCCCCTTTCACACTGGGGCGGTTTGCAGGAGCTATTGCGCTAAAAATAGCGCCTGCAAATTGACCCGAAACAGCTGTTGCTGTGTCTTCAGTGTGAAAGCCCGAGGGCTTTCACACTGAAGCGGTGCGCTTGCAGGACGCTGGAAAATGTCCTGCAAGCCGCATCTTTGGCTCGCTGTAGGAGCGGTATATTTACCGCTCCTATAGCGCCCGTTGCCATTGAAAACAATGGGGCAGCGCTCCGAACCCGCCCGCAAAACGCCGCTGCAGCGACAGTTTGTGGGTGGTATTAACCCTTTTCGGTCGCTAAAACAACGGTAAAGGTGCGCTAAATATAGCCCTGCTTTATTGCCAGCGCCCCTAACGCCCCAGTGTGAAAGTAGCCTAACACTGACTCTGTCAGGCCCAAAGCAAATGCCCTTTGCAGGCAGGGACCATGGGCCCATTTGGTGTAGCAAAAAATAGGTAGTCCTGAGTGCTAACCGTCCTACATGTGGCTACTGCTCCAAGTCCAACCTCTTCAGGCAATGCTAACCCTCCTGGCTGCAGCTGCAAAGTCACACTGCATGTGCCTCCACAGTCCTCCTGGCTATCGCTGCACCCATCCCAGACTGCTCTATTCCAGTCCTCTCAGGTGTGCATCCCAGTCCTCCTCACTGTGTGTCACTCACCAGCCCTCTTGGCTGTTCTTTGTCCTCCTGGAAACTTGCCCTGCAGTGTTCTCCCGCAGTCCTCTTTGATTCCAGTGCCTCCTGGCCAGGACACCTCTATGATTTTACCCTTCGAAGATTCCCTGTCTCTAATAAGGAGACAAGTGAGTAATCCCTACATAACAGCAACAGCAAGCCCTGTATAGGGTAAGACTCCGATATTTCCATCCAACCAGAAAATAGCTGTAATTGCAAAAATGGGAGTTTACACCAATTCCGACATTTATCCCGAAATTTAAGCATTAATGGTTTAAGATTCAGGTCAATATAATCCTTCACGTTTCTAGTAACCTCAATCCCCAGATATTTAACCCTATGTTTAATTTGTATTTGTGATGTCTGATCGGGTAGAGGGATTTCCACATCATCCAATGACAACAATGTAAATTTCTCCCAAATTGATTTGGAATCCTGAGAATTGCCCAAACACAGAGATGAGTGTCATTAATTATACCAATGAGCCTGAGGTATCTCCCAAAAAAATCAACGCATCATCTGCATAACCTGCATAAAGGGCAATCTTATCCTCCCTGCCTGAGAGACAGAACCCAACTATCCCTTCTGACTGTCTGATGGCGATGGCCAAAGGCAAACAGCATAGGGGACAGCGGGCATCCCTGTCTGGTTCCTCTAGATAATGGAAAGAATGGGAACATTGTGGTTGATTTACTAAAGGTAAATCCACTCTGCACTACAAGTGCACTGCAAGGGCACTTGGAAGTGCAGTAACTGTAAATCTGAGGGGTGCAAAGTGGTGTAGTGCAAAGTGGATTTGCCTTCAGTAAATTAACCTCATTGTGTTATTGATTCTCAATCTTTCCTTAGAATCCTTGTACAACAGTTTCAGCCAGGCTAAAAAGCCCAGACCAATTCCAAAGGCAGACAATACAGTCCATAAATATTCACATTCTACCATATCAAAAGCCTTTTGGGCATCCAGACACAATATGGCACTAGTCCCTCCTTTATCCCTGGGTAATTGCATATTGGATAAACCTAGTTTGGTCCTTATGAATCAAGGAATTAATATACATAGATAATCTATTTGCGAGTACCCTAGCTAAGATCTTAACATCAGAGGTAAGTAGAGAGAGATAGGGTAAGTTGAGAGATACGAGTCTGGTTTTAATGGATCTTTACCCGATTTTAGGATTACTGTAATTATTATTTCTTGCATAGATTTATGGAGTTCTTGCATATTATATGCCTTGTTTAGCACTTCAAGGAGTTCTGGAAGTAAGATCTAGCCATGTTTTGTAGATTTCAGATGGTAGCCCATCTAGTCCAAGAGCCTTATTATTCTGAGTTTGGGATACTGCTTCTTCTAACTCTTTCAGAGTTATTGGACTATCCAACATTTCTCTGTCAGTTACATTAAGTTTTGGGATAACACATTTTTCCAAAAATTATGTACTTTACATTTATGTTCTGGATTGATATAATAAAGTATAGAAATCTACAAATGTACTCTGAATATTTGTTATATCGTATACAATTGTTCCATTTATATTTTTAATAGCGGCTATACCTGGCGGGCCATCTTGATTATGAGCAATCACCTCTAAAATATGACCTATCTGCTCCCCCATTTCATAATGTTTTTGTTTTTGAAAACATCTACTATTCTCTGCTTTCGATAAAGATAATGTTCTATATATTTTTGGGGCTTCTTGCCAGGCTAAACATCTATCTTCCGTAGGATCCAGTATTAAATTCTGCTCTACCTGGTTCACTTTTTGCATTACTTCTTCCTCTCGTTACCTAGTTGATCTCTTAATTGTAGAAATTTCTTTAATTATCAATCCTTGCAAAGAAGCTTTCATAGTGTCCCACACTACTAACAATGAGGTTGAGTTCTTATTCTCACAAAAAAATGCTGATATCAAATGCTCAATTCTATTCTCCTCCGGAATCAAGGATAACCACGTTGGATTGACTTTCCATGGTAGTCTGGGTAATTGCACCCCAGTCCTCAAAGATAAGAACATAGGAGAATGATCTGAGAGGCCCCATGGGCCGTATTGAATTGAATCTAGCCACGGAGAAAAGGAACCATTCCCTAGGGCCAGATCAATTCTTAATAACGACCCATAGGTGCTGGAACAACATGAATATTCTCTATTTAATGGGTGTCTAATTATCCACATATCAGCCCCATTTCCTGTAATTGACTAGCAAATTCAGTTACATTTCCCCTCCTATTAATCTTATTAATACTCTGTCTATCTTCTTCCTCATTTAATACATTATTAAAATCTCCCATCAAAAGCGTTGTGATATCCGACCATCGTGCCTTTTTATTAAACACTATTTTCAATACATCGTCTTTATATGGAGGAGGAATGTAAATGTTTACCAGTAAAAAATGCTTTCCCTCCAAAGTACACATAAGCATCAAATAATGACCATCAGGGTCTTTAATGCTCTGTGTACATGAAAAACGGAGATAATTAGAAATCAAGACACTTACTCCACATGAATATGTAGAGTAGGTGGCATGGTACTAACACCTATATCTAGAAGTTCCAAACAATGTAATATCTTCCCCCTCCCAAGTGAGTCTCCTGCAAACACACTATTTCAGGTTTATAAAATTCAATTGATTCCAACACTGCTTGTCGTTTATTCCTATCCCCCAAGCCTCTCACATTCCAGGACATCAACTTTATTTTACTTGACATCAGCATCTACTATTAAATGAAAAATAACGGGGTAAAGCCCAAAAAATCCTTGGTTCATTTTGATATGCATTACCTTCCGTAATATAGGACCACGCGAGGAGAAGAGCGAGAGAGAAAAAAAACAAATCCAACCATCCCACCAAACACCCCCTACACTTCCCCCCAGACCTCCTGTCCCAATCCTCATACAATCTGTACCTGAAAGCAATCCAAACCAGCTGAAAATACTCCCCAAAGAAAAACATAAAAAGGGGAGGTAGACCTTGTCCTCAGGGGACACATACAGAGGACCCACTAGTACTTGGTCACAGAGTCTCATTAGTACCTTATGAAAATATAAGAGAGCGAGGGGTGATGACCCTGGAGAACTCCGACACCCCATCACCCCTCCACCTCCCCGCGACCTCCTTTCCCAGGCCCCATTCTGACACTCGCCACCCCAAAAAGGGTGCCTTGGTTGAGAAAAAATGGGCATTTGTGCGCATTTTCGCATATTTGCACACATTTGCGCTACTCTATCTAAATCGAAAATTGACATCAAAATGAACACTACTCTGCTGGCCATTTCTAAATCGGCAACACAATTCCATCTGGAGCCTATAATAATAGCACATTAAAGTTTAAATGTGTATTGCACTACCGCATAAGGATAAGTAAGGGGTAACTACTAAGCTGCTAAAGGGGAAAAAAATAAGAGAGGATAATGTTGGTATTATATCCAGGTAATATGTGCAATGGCATTACAGCCAATAGAGTTTACAGTTTTTTTTTTTTGTATTTTAAAGTTGCACTTCTGTTTGTCAAAAAACAATATTTTTGTTTAGACTCAAAATAAAGTGCAGCGCTATTAAATTAAACCATGTGTAAACAAGATAAAATTAAAATAAAACATATATGACTGTGCAACAACTGCATGTATATACAGAATATACAAAAAGTGTAAATAATGAACATATAACTGTGCAAATAAATGACATAAATAAATAACAAATATAGTGCACTGTGCAAAACAAATGTTATGTCCGCATGTGAAGCATCAAACACAAAAAATAACGGTATATACATAAACCCTTGTTGGTATAAACAGAAAAATCAGTCCAATCAGTCAATATTTTTGTTTGTTTATGAAACTTGGTTTTATTTTAAAAAATGTTATATATCACAACGGCTAAATCTGTGGCTAGTGCATGTTCAAATCTTAAAAAGGTTTTTTTTTGTAAAGATTTTTTTTCTGCAAGATGAAGGCATAATGAGCTAGTACGCATCGCATACAAGCTCATTATGAAATACTTACCTTAGAACAATGCCCTGCAGTGCCGTCCGCACTCGTCTCCCATGGCTGACATCTTTCACTGGAGTTACTTCCCAGTTCGCGGGCTCCTGCGCTGTGATTGGCCGGAGCTGTGATGCACGCGGGAGCCGTCGGTCATGGCACTTTCCCTTGAAAAACGGCACCAGCGGGGCGTTCCTATAGTAAATATCTCCTAAACTGTGCAAGTTTAGGAGATATTTACTGTACTTACAGGTAAGCCTTATTATAGGCTTAACTGTAGGTACAAGTGCTGTAACAGAGTTTACAACCACTTTAATACCATAAATAACATCTTATTATATTTTTACTCCGAGTATATAATTTGTTTGGAAATTCTAGAGAAATGTTTAAATAATACATTACAATTTAACTAAACCCATTAGATTTTAGTTGACTAAAATGTATGAGATTTTAGTCGACTAAAACATGACTAAAACTAAAACAATTTAGATGACTAAAATACGTCTAAAACTAAAATGGCAATTTAGCCCAACGACTATAACTAAGACTGAATCGAAATTTGCTGCCAAAATGAACACTGGTGCTTCTATCACTCCTGTGTATACAATTCAGATTACAATGTTAAGAAACATGGATTGATGTGTATTGTTCTATGTACTCTGTAATATGATCTAGCTACATAGATCATAACAAAAACTGTAATATTAATGCTTATTAATTCTATCTTTCTTTTAGGGTGGGTGCAAAGTGACCTCATTGTAGCATGTGGCAAGTGACACGATGATGATGATGACTTTTCCATAAAACAATAGCTATGAAAGCAAAGATCCGGGAATAGAAGTAAATGCATTTAACATATGTGAACAGAAGGATGGAGTACACAGTATGTGATGACAATAATAACTCAGGGTACTTTTTTAACAATGAACATAGATGCTTATAAAATCCATCATTCACAGCAGTTTGGGATTAGATTGTACTTTCAGTATGTATGTTATATGCAGTCTGTAAAGTCTCAGTGATCATTTTCAAATCTGAAACCTCTACAAACCCTGTCATTGTACCCCGCTTGTGTCAAAATTCATTTCAGATACAGAAAAGGTATTTCTGGTTCTTTTTTTGAATAAAGCCAAACTCATTGTTTCAGCCATATTTAAATGTGCTAGACATTATCTAACAAACAAATAAGCATTGTCCAATATTTGGTGGTTCCACACATCTAGGCAGCCATCATTAATTTATGACAATGATATACATATCTAACTGCAATACTTTAATACCAACTATTTACTGTATTTCTACATGTGTCCAAGCCATTTGGTTTTCTCATGCCCCGACTAGTATGTAAACTCTCAGTGGATTCGCAGGGTTCCAGCATCGCTGCAGTGTGTACCGGCCCTTACCGCAAATTTAACGAAATTTTTTTTCGCAAATTTCACGAGGCAGACAGTAAACAATTTGCAGAGGTGCTGTGAGTTTAAGTTCAATTAAAGCCTATGAAGATAAAATTCGCACTGCATCACAGGAATTCGAATTGCACCCGCAATCAACACGCATAGGACCCTTTTTTTTTTTTCTCGCACCAAATTTGCAAGCATAGGTTTGAACCAAAGCCATGGAATACTATGCTTTTTACATGACCTGGGAATCTGCATGTTCCTTAACTCATCAAACCCGCTGTAGGCAGCACAGTAACAAATCCAGTACTAAATGGCAGGAACAGCATGGCAATCGATGGGTATTTTTTTTTTGTGCACTGATTTTATTTTATTTAAAGAATAGTTCTTCCTTTTGTATTTATTTTAATAATAAAAAAATAAAAAAAACAATAAATACGTAAGGTTTCTGAAAAACCTCTAGGTTGCCATAGTTGTACAGAAACATAGCATAACAGCTGCAGACTAGCAGGCAAAGGTAATTATGTAACCATTTTTGGACTTTCTTTTCCCCTTGTGCATATGCTAGACCAGTGTTTCTCAACCTTTTTACCATGGAGGAACCCTTGGCAAAAAAGTCTGAGATCTCGGGGAAAAATTTTTCTGATCTACAGCTCTCAGAACATCGGATCTGATCAGCAAGCTGTAGATATAACCACGTTTATTGTAGAAATAGCTTTAAATAATGGAATAAAAATTTGAACTCACCTGGCACCAACATTATAGTGTGAACATTGCACATAGAAATCAATTGTTTTCTTTATGTTCCTGCAGAGACCTGCGTTAGAGCAGACCCAGAATATCTTAAGCAAGTCAAATTTGCACATATTTTCAATTTTTTGCACATATGCTGTGAAGGAGGCCTTACTGAACTTGAACAAAACTCCCAAATATTGTGATTGATAAATAGGATAGCAGACTACGGGAACAGTTGGGACTTGTTCACAACATTCATGCATAAGAATTGATGGAAGATGGTGCAGATTTGACCTGCATAGAATACTTTGGTCTTGTCCACGTTAGAGACATGAATTTTCCTAATGTAGGTCTCTGCTAGGACATAAAGAAAATAACTGATTTCTATGTGCCCTGTTCACACCACAATGTTGGTATCATTTGAGTATTTTTCTCTGGAGAAAAATGCATACAAGTTGCATATTTCTCTGCAGAAAAAATATGCACATGAAACCAATGTTGATTTCAATGTGCGCTGACAGCGAGTACTGTCAATGTGCATTGATACCTGGTGCCTCTTCTATAGTTCCAGCTCCTCTGAACCTGTGAGGGTGGTACCAGGAGGACTGCTGACAGTAGGAGCACATGGCTGAATCTTGCAGGAGGCGAGATCCTGTATATGGTAGTGACTGAATGCAGATTGCAGGGGCCTGTGGCTGGATGCGACTGAATCATAATACCATTATGTACAATTATGGCATAACATAAAGCTATTATAATCTCACCTCCTGTTACATTCAGCCTGATCCAGCTGGGTGCCTCAACTCTCTGCTCCCCCCGCAGTCTGCAATCAGTGCTGTTATACACAGGATCTCATCTCCTGTTCTCTGCTCTTTCTTCCCCCCCAGAAGTCTGCATTCACCCCTGACATACACAGAAACTCAGCTTCAAATCTAGCCATGTGCTCCTTTTCTCTGCTCCCCCAGTGTGCATTACTGCTACCATCGAGACAGATATCACCTTTTGATTTGGTGCTCCCTGCCTCCAGTCTTCATTCTCTGCTCCCTGCTCTCCATGCTCGGCTCCCTGCTCTCCATGCTCGGCTCCCCGCTCTCCATGCTCGGCTCCCCGCTGAATTTAGAACTCCCGCCTGCCTTTCTCCTGACTCCGCCCTCTGAGTTCTCTGAGCCAGAACTACAGAGAGTTCATCGAATATCAATTCATTGGGAACACTAAAAACAACATTGTGGCGGATATACATCCGCCACAATGTTGAATCGCGGCGGAACCCCTGGGGACCCCGGTTGAGAAACACTGTGCTAGACATTACAGTTGGGTCTCCGCATTTACTGCGGGAGTGCAGACAGTGGCACCTGTGTAAATGAAGCCTGCAAACAATGTTTGGCTGCTTTATTGATAAATATGCAGTAACAATATTATTTCTACAGCATATTTCGACTACTTATTTTATATGCTACTTCCTTAAGGTTTCATTCACACTGCCATACAAATGTTACTGCTGTTATTACACGTGTGTTTTCTAGGAGAAAAATCTCAAACTGCCACATGGAATCCCACTTTATCAGTTTCCCTGCTGTGATAATCTGATATAATGTTCTTTTGTATTTCTATGCAAGTTTCCCCGCTGATGGAATCTGTGGCACTTTTACATTGCCTGTGTGATGCATCAACTAATCTGTATTATATGTCTCTGCAATGTTTGTACCATGTGCTCCTGTTACCTTGCTTTTAAATAAAGTTGCCTTTGATAAAAAAAAAAAAGACATGTATGCGTACATAATGGTAGATTATTCTTCCCCTTAGTTTAGACTATTTTACACACTTACAAATGTGAATTCATGTGTTTATAGGCATAAGCACATAAAGCGCATATTTTTAGGCACATATTTTGGGGTTTTGTATTACTGATCTGAATGCAGTGCATATTTACACACCTGTGCGAAAGGCTGAATTGAAAACAATGCAACTATGTTCAGATCTATAATTAAAAAACACTTGTATATACATTTTTTACATCCGTGTGAATGAAGCCTAAAGCCTCGTACAAATGTGTGCTGACAGGCTGTTGGCAGAAAATCCGACCATTTGTACGCTCCGTCGGACAATTATATCTATCGGATTTTCCATGGACAATTGTTGGATCGCAGGTTTTAAAATTTTCCACGGACAAATGTCTGTTGTCGGATTTTCTGAGCATGTGTACAAAAGTCCAAAGTACAAGCACGCATGCTCGGAAGCAAGGACAAGCCAGAAATGCTGATACTGGCAATGAACATGCTGACAGGAGGTTAGATCAGAAAGTGCCCATCAGTGTCATCTTATCTGTGCCCATCAGTGCAGCCTCGTCAGCGAATATCAATGAAGGAGAAAAATTACCCGTTTGCAAAATTTTATAACAAACTATGAAACATGTTTTTTTATTTCAATTTTTTCAAAAATTTGTCTCTTTTTGTTTGTTTAGCAAAAAAATAAAAACCCAAGTGATTAAATACCACCAAAAGAAAGCTCCATTTGTGTGAAAATTGTCATTCAAATTGCAACAGCGCTGAAAGCTGATAATTGATCTCGGCAGGAGGGGGGTTTAAGTGCCCAGTAAGCAAGAGGTTAAAATATAATTAATGATTAATACATAATTGTATCCATTGGTGGTTTAGAAACATCTGTCTGGAGTTCAGTTTTCATAACAGAGTTTTGGTAATGTGGACAGCCCATCAAAGAGACTTTAAGTGACGGCATAATAAAAAAGAATGGATCGATTTGTAGCTTCACAAATTGTAATTTACTTTTTCAAAAGCAAACTTTTCTCGAAATCCCTGAAAACTTGTTGGACCTGCTTATTCCTCAGACTGTATATAAATGGATTGAGCACTGGTGTCATTACACTGTTAAGAAGTGCTACAATTTTATTAAGGTCAGGAGAAGAACTTTCAACTGGACGTACATATATAAAGATGGCACTACCATAGACTAATGAGACCACTGTGAAATGAGAAGTACAAGTGGATAAAGCTTTGATTTTCCCATTGGCTGAGGGTATCATTAGGACAGTGATAAGAATATTACAGTAGGAAATCAAAGTAAGGATGAATGAGCCCAAAATTACAGCTGAAGCAAAACTGGCAAAGACCGTATCAAACTGGTTTATATCTGAGCAACTGATCTCCACCACTGCTGAGCTGTCACAGAAAAAATGATTGATTTCATATGGTCCACAAAAAGACAGACCAAACAGTAGAACTGTGGGGTAGATAAAGGTAAGAAAGCCAAATATCCATGATACTAATACCAACCAAAGACAGACCCTATGAGAGATGATTGAATGATACCTCAGTGGGTGACAGATTGCCACATACCGGTCTACTGACATGACTGCCAAAAGATAAAATTCTATAGTTCCAAGGGAAACATAAAAATAAAGTTGTAGAAAGCATCCAGGTAAAGAAATCTTCCTGTTACTGGAAGCCAAGATAGTGAGCAGTTTGGGCACTGTGGATGATATAAACCAAATGTCCAAGAAAGCCAAGCTGGTGAGGAAAAAATACATGGGAATGTGAAGACGTCTGTCGAGCCAGATGGCTGCAATGATTGACATGTTTCCAGTTAGTGATATAGAATAAAGTAGTAGAAAAAGTAAAAACACACCATTTTGTACCCAAGGGCCAAAGGTGAACCCAACAAGTATGAATGTGGTTTGATTGAGAGAAATCATTGCAATCACGTCTAGAGAATTCCTAAAAAAAAAAAAAAAAAGTCTAAATTTTACTACATAGGTAGATATGCCGCATATATACAATATGTAGAAATCTGTATTTCTGAGGGAAAAAAACAGGACGCCAGAAAAAAATTCAGTTCTTCATTTTTCTAAGTAAAATGTAATGCACCTGAGAAGAGAAAATTATGCAACCTAATTTATTTTATTTATCTTAAATTCAATAAAAAAAAAAACTAGGATTACATATGTGATAAAACAAGCTAATATGTTTTACAAAAAGTATTCCTGTGATCCAGCTAACAGGTGTTCAGTCTTCTTTGTGATTTGGCATTAAATGCCACTATCTTACAAGGAACTTCATTCCTGTGTCACTGGTTGTTTCCTGTAGATTTCCTCTCTGTAGATAAAGCCATATCTGCTACACACATTCAAGGCTGCCCAGCATTTTGCAATCCTTCCATCCACAATGGGATCTTGAACTAACCGCACTAGAGTTCCTAATTCCTGATGGAACAAATGTCTCATCTCATTGCTACCTGCACACTGCAGCCTACAGAAGAGTTATCCCCACCTGGCATATAGTTTCAATTGGTCCTTTAGCAGGGTACATTTTTAAATGTACAACCAAGAAACGGTAAAAGCACTGATTTCTTAATCATTCTGCCAGTCAACCGCTTCTTCAGCACCTCTGTAAATTTAGTGGATGTCTAAAAACTGATTGGCAGACAAACACACATAGCATTGCAGCATACCCCCTCTGTGCTCATCACATTGAGAAAAAATCTGTATGTAGAGTGGAGATATAGACATTATTTATTATGAACAACAGTATCATGAGAGAAGTATTGCAGCAAGTACAGCCTGACAAAGATGAGCTGTGTCAAATTAGTTTGAAACATGACGGCACCTGTCAGTTTCATCCCATCTCCAATGAGGTGTATATATTTACTGCATGACCCACCATAGGAAATCCCAAGAGGGTAGCATGCTGAGCAATACATTATCATATTGCTGTGCAGTATAAGATTAACTGTCTGTTTACCACAGTTCTGTACTATATTTAGAGTGGCAGGGAGTGGCTAAGTGGTGGAGACAGCAAGACCTTTCAAAGGCCCATGAGTGTCTTGGATTGCAGCAGGGAGCTGGTGAACGCTGAACAGCGGAGAGGGCACAGCCAGAGGTGGAGAGATGGGGAATACTAATGTAAACTTCAACAGTATTCACTGCTGTGAGATATTTATTCTGTAGGCTGTGCTGATGTGGTGCTGTCAGCACAACTTACAACAGGAGTACAGAGGGGTGGTGTGGAGACCTGTAACGGATCTTAGTCCCCTTTAGGGTTTCTCTGCCCTTTTCCCTGGCTTATATTTGGGGGGAGGGGTGGGAAGCTGTTAGAGGAGGAGGATGAGAAGTTGCTTCACGTTCTATGTAGAGGTTTTAGACAAGCTCCTTTGATGTACAAGTCAGGGAAAGCAAATAGGCCTTAGGCCTGTAATTCAGGAAAATGGAGAGTACCTGCAGTTCACAGTTTGACTTATGCACTGCATCATGAGCCCCACAGCACACCTCCCGGAAAACCTAACAATAAGGAAAAGAGATGGAAAAATTGATCCAGTATATGTTTTGTAACCTTTACTATGCTTTAGACATTCTTACCACCATATATTTGGTCTGTAATTTTGGCAATATCTAATTGCATTTTATTCAGTAAAAGTTCTAAAGTGTCTTTGTGATATGTTCGGTGAAGACCTTCAGTATGTGAAGCTAGGTAGTACCCTATTACCAGCCAGGTGTTGTGAGACTTCTGTTGGTAAGATAAATGCTTGACTGGTCGTGTGTTCACTGGATGTGAGGGCACAACCAGTTAGGGTGTGAACATAAATGCTGGTTTCAGGTCAGCGATGAGTAGTGGTTTAGTGAAGGAGGGTCCATCAGCGGCGGTGGTTGGGAAGGTTCCTACAGGTCCCATGGCCAGGCCACCCTGGCCCCTATTTTTATGGGCCTCAGGTTTGGGATGGGATACCCAATTGACTAAGCCTGCAACCACTGGTAAAGGAGAGGCCTCTCAAATGAATTGCAAGTGAGTGATTCCCAACTGGGCCTAGGGCTAAGTGAAGTATGGAACCTGAAATCACCAAGAACCAGTGGATAGCAGCTGGGGTGGGGTCTTAAACCTCTAACTTTCAATGTAGGCCCCAGTGCAGGAACTAGCTAAAAAAAAAAAAAAAAACATTGATAGGGCACATTATTACAGACCTGCTATGGCGCACATAGCCAGCAAGTAGAGTGGACTAGTCTCTTCACCAGGAAATAGGTATCTAGTTCCTTGAAGTAAGTTAGCTTTTCAATCTTGTTACAAGAGAAGGAGAAGATTAGGGGAAAAAAAACAGTCATTATGCAAACAAGCTGAGGTGGGTACTTGAGAAAGACAATAAATGTTTTAAGCTTTAGAACAGATCTAAAGGTCTGGTCTGTTGACGGTCTGAAACCAGTGTAAATTCCCAGGGTAGCTAAAGCAAGATTGTGGTTTTAGACCTCATGTTACCATAGTATAATTTACCAGGACATATTTTTGTTATCAGAAACACCAAAAACAGTTTGGGAAATGTTTGTGGCATTTCTGACAACATGGAAGTTTACTGAGTTTAAGAACTAATTGGAATTCTAAAAATTAATTAGATAAAAAAAAACAAATCAAATAAAACAAAATGTACTGAGCCTTGAGAACTAATTAGAGGCACAAAATAAATTAGATGTGGTCACAGTATTACTGAGAGACAAAACATGACAACTGAATATTTTAGAGCAGCGTCTATGCTTCCTAACCCTGAAAACACCCAGCACAAATATCAAAGAAATATAGAAACTGTACACCAACAAATGATTGTTTACAGAACTTATGCCTTAATGTCCCTCCTTGATATACTATTTGATTTCAGGTTCTGGCAGAAATCTTTAATTATATCTTAAGGTATATATCTATATAATAAAATCTAAACCTAAAGTAAACATGTTCTAGGGATCAACTAGATAAAGTAAGAGTGGCATATAAGGCACAATCAGCTGACTGCTTTTACTTTTTTCAGTACTGAACTCAATATTTCTATACTGCAGCTCAATCCCCCTGCTCAAAATCCTATACCACTTTCCAAAATTTAGTATTTGCATAGGGCTAAGCTATAAATAATAAACCTACAGTTCCTGCATAAATGACTTGTACTGTACTTCTAGAATTTTAAAGGGAAATTAGGGTTTAAGATAGGGCCAAAATAATTGATTAAATTGCAATATACAGACACTACATCACGTGCAATGGACTAACTACATGAGTATCCTGTTAATATGGTCTTCCTAATACTTTCACTTGTTACATGCTATACATATACAATTATATGTAAATGTACTGTATGAACTATACACTTGTCACATATAAATTTATGATGTTAGAATTCAAGTGAACAATAATGTAATAATTATTAGAATAGTAAGAGCTGTCTGTATACATTTCTATTAATTGATTATTACCATGTATTGGTGTTGATTAACTAAGGAATAGAAGTTAACATAGCAAAGTTAACGTTAACTTTGGAAATGTGTGCAAAAAGAATGTTAACTTTGAAAATATATGTAAAGTGACTATTTAGTAATAAGGTAAATCTGTTCCAATGTTGAATACACAACATGTGTGTTCAGAGCGAAGACAACTTCACCTTTTTCACCAACATTCACTTTGCAAAGTTTATTTTATTTACGTATTTACTTTATTTAGTGAACAGCGTCTACTTCTTTAGTAAATAAATCCCACTATTTAGCTGCTGCATTCTAAATGTAATACAATTTCCTCCTATTACCTAAGTAATTGCCTTTCTTTTAGATCTGACATTTATATTTTTGGTACTTATATAATATGCAAAAACATACAAAATAATTGTAAAAAAGCAAATTTTTTGCCACAAGAAGAAGATTATAAATAAGCAATGTTATTAGCCAAGCTTTATCTAGAAAAGGTTTACAAATACATATTTTAACATTGGAGATTATATGAATTTAAAGCGTAACATAATACCTACTGTTCTGTAGGTAAGTAATTTATTCTGTATTGTTTTGACCTAAGCACTTTTCTCCAACCTTGACCATTGTTATGTCAATTAATTTTCTCTTGAGTCATTTATACATCACACATATTAATCAAGTTTCTGTTTTCTAAAATGTGATTAAATGTTTTAAACTTGGTTTAAAAATACCAAAGCCTGTCCATTCTGGTAAGAAATGGCTAAGTGACCGTCGTTTTATAACAAAGGTTTCTGTATTTTATTCTTACAGACTTTAATGCACCTCCTCCCCTGGCCTTGAAACTGCCTTATATTTAATAATAAGTCCCTTGATACATTTCTAGTGTGTCTGTGTATGTCTAATCTCACGGGAGCTCTAGTTCTAATAGCTCATGGGAACAACCACAGCTATGTTTGTTTAAGCAATGATTAAGTTTCCATTAAAAATATTGTATTATGGTAACTACTATGCTTTACTTCTTAAGCCTCGTACACACGATCGGATTTTCCGACGGGAAATGTGTGATGACAGGCTGTTGGCGGAAAATCTTACCGTGTGTATGCTCTATCGGACAATTGTTGTGGGATTTTCCGCAGACAAATGTTGGATCGTAGGTTTTAAAATTTTCCGTGGACAAATGTCTGTTGTCGGATTTTCCGAGCATGTGTACACAAGTCCATCAGACAAAAGTCCAAAGAACAAACACGCATGCTTGGAAGCAAGGATGAGCCAGAAGTGGTCGGTCTTGTAAACTAGCGTTCGTAATAGAGAATTAACATTCGTGATGTGGCAAATTATGAAATCTTGAAATGCAGCGCACAATTCTATTCTTCTTTAATGGTATAATAATGAAGCTGATTTGCTGGTGATACTGATGGAGTTATTGCAAACACATTTTCAAAGGCTTTTTTTTTTTTTATAGTGATATCAAGAATAATATTATTATGCTTTTTTTATTTTTATTTGGGCAAGTTACCACAACACCATTATCCCATAGTTTTTATCAAAGATACAACTATGTCGGTGTCCCTTCTCAATTTTACATTGTATTTTTTTAAATGTACTGTAACTGCCTACTCCCAAACTGTAATTTGAAGTAAAAGACATAGCCAAGTATTATTCTCCATAATTTTTTTATTGTGCATTAAAAAATAAAACAAATACAATTAGACATGCTATCTGCCAATAGAACTTAACCAAAAAGTGCATTCTATGCATCCAAAAATATAGAAAATATACCAAATCAAGTCATTATTTAACCAAAAAATTACGTCAAAGCAATAACTCCAAGGCCAATAATAAATAACACGTTATCTCCTCCGATTCTGCAACATGGCTGGTTGACGAACTTACTAAAAAAGATATATTCAGTATATCTCATACATGTACATTTCCTTATGTTTTATGCCATGCAAAACATTGCAAAACCTGTTGGTCTGCCAGAAATCAAATTTTTTGAGGGGGGGGAGTGGGGTATGAGAAATGGCCTCCCCCAGCCAGACAGGATATTGCTCTAAACCTGTAGGTAAACTTGAAAGAGTGGGTGCTCCACTACAATGTAAACTGCACCCCCCCCCCAAAAAAGTTGAGAGCTCACCTGGTTACAGAATACCCCCTTACATCAGGTGACCCCATACCATAGCAATATGTGTTATCTAAGTTAGTCAGGCAGAGGGTGGGATCCATGAAGTGAAGCAGGCTGTAGTGGGGTCAAGTTAGGACTCCGTCAGAGTGCCCCTATATATCAGGCCCTCTTACATCAGATGTCTCCATCAGACTGCCTCCTTACATCAGGTAACCCCTTCAGAATGTCCCCTCACCTCAGGTGTCTCAGTCAGAGTGCTCCAATACATCAGGCATCTCCATCAGAGTGCCCCCTTATGTCTGGTGACCCCATCAGAATGCCCCTTTACATCAGGAGTCCCCCATTAGAGTACCCCTTTACATCCGGGGTCTTCATCAGAGTGCTCCCTCACATATGGTGAACCCACCAGTATGTCTCCTTCTATCAGGTGTCTCCATCAGACTGCCCCCTTACATCAGGTGACCCCATCAGAATACCTCCTTACATCTGTTATCTCCATCAGAATGCCCCCTTATGTCAGGCGACCCCATCAAAATGCCTCCTTACATCAGGTGTCCCCATCAGAGCACCCCCTTAAATTAGCTGTCTCCATCAGAGTACCATCTTAAATAAGGTGTCTCCGCCAGACTGCCCCTGTACATCAGTTGTCTCCATCAGAGTGCCCCCTTACATCAGATGTCTCCATCAGACTGCCCCCTTAAATGAGGTGTCCCCATCAGAGTGCTCCCTCACATCCTGTGTCTCCATCAGAGTGCTCCCTTACATCCTGTGTCCCCATCAGAGTTCTCCCTCACATCCTGTGTCTCCATCAGAGTGCTCCCTCACATCCTGTGTCTCCATCAGAGTGCCCCCTTGCATCGGGCGTCTCCATCAGATTGTCCCCTTACAGCAGGTGTCTCCATCAGACTGCCCCCTTACACCAGGTATCAATCATCATTTTCAGTTGCTCCACCCAAAGTTGAAATGGTTCTCGATTATTCCACCCAAAAAAACTGGAAAACATAATAAATGTCCCATATAAGTGTTACATTTGTATAGTGTCCAAATAACAAAGTGCTTCTCAAGTGGGTGTTGCACCTAAAACTGAACGAACAACACAGTGCTCCGCCACAATGTAAACTGCACTCCCAACGAAAACTCCAGTTTTGCTCTCACCTGGTTACAGAGTACCCCCTTACATTAGGTGACCCTATAACTCAGTAATATGTCTTATCTAAGTTAGTCAGGCAGAGGGTGGGAGCCAGAAAGTGAAGCAGGCTGCTGATGGGATTCGAGTTAGGACACAACTCGAATATACAGAAAATACAGACATTACAGAAATAATAAATAACAGAAGAAATATTTTTTCCACTTCATCCAAAACAAATACCTAAAAAAGGGAAGGTACTGATTGGTTACCATTGGTTACAGTTGGTTACCATGACAATGTTGTCCTTCTGATTGGTTGGTTGGTTTTCCTCAGGGATTGCCAGGGTTATAAAAGGAGGTGTGTGGAACACAGTCACTGGGATTGCACACACCAGTCTGTACTCAAAAAATGTCCCTGGATGGGGGCGTGTCCAAGATGGCGCTGGGAGCAGACGTCTGAGAACAGAGCTCCCGTCTCCAGCTGCCAGTTTTTACCTTATCCTGGTGTAGGATCGCTTCAAATCTATCACCCCTTGCCCTAACGCCAGCAGGAGTACTGGGCGATGCCCGGGGGAAGAAATTTGGCCAGAGAAAGAGCACTGGGACCCCGCTGAAGACCCGGGCCGCGCCGGGGCCTGCGACACACGTGGCACACCACATGGAATCCCAAACGGACAGAGCGATACAGGCTTGCCAGGCTACCCTCACAGCTAAAATAGACCATGTCCAGGCGGAGGCGGCCCTCATCCGCAGGGACATGGACAAGTTTCGGGACCGGGTGTCGGAGGTGGAGCGGCGGGTTTCCCAGACGGAAGACACCTTGCGGGGACACCACACGGACCTCCAAGCCCTTCACCTCAAGGTGAAGCACCTCGAAGCTAGAGCTGAGGACGCCGAGAACCGCAATAGGAGGAACAACCTGCGGGTTCAGGGCGCGGAGGGAACGGATCCTGTTGCCTTTATGGAGGCCCTTCTACCTAACCTCCTCCCGCGGGCGCAGTTCTCACAGCATTTCTCCATAGAGAGAGCACACCGCATGCCTGCATCACGGGGCCCCCAGGGAGCACCGCCGCGGACTTTTATTTTTAAGTTACTCCATTACCGGGACCGGGACACAGTGCTCCGCGCGGCACGCCTGTAGGGAGAATTGAAGTTTGAAAACGCCAAAATCCTCATCTTCCCGGATTATTCAGTGGAGACCCAGCGCCAGCGCAAGTCGTTTGACCACATGAGAGCCCTCCTGAGACAGAAGGGGATAAAATACAGTATGCTCTTCCCGGCCAAGCTGCGGGTTCAAGATGGGGAAAGAATACAATTCTTCACCTCACCCAGGGAGGCGGCGGCATGGGCTGAATCGATTCAACGCTGATCTGCCTAAGGTATGCTGACCTTTACTCCACAGTATAATTGTGACTGCCTATGAGGATGCCCACCTTTTGATTATGTGCCTGTACCCATGCTGTGCTGTTGCCTGCCCCTTAGCAAATGATTCCATGTGCCTGGGGGCCTCCTGTGGGGGGGGGATTTCTGGAGACGCCTGACTGTCCGTGGGGAAGAGGTACTGATGTAGGATCCTGTGCAACCTCCTGGTCCCCACTAACTGGACTATGAAGAGGGCGGCCATGCACTAACCCGAGACATGTTGCGATGTACCACCACTGGCTCAGGGCTGTGTCCCCTTGGACAAAACTACCTGGCGCCTCGGTCCCTGGCAGGTATGGTTCCCTGCCCTATGGAATCCTCAACCTCACATACCGGCCTCTGGAGATGTCATATGGGAAGGATGCTGACTCCTCTCTCTGCTTCACGTGTTGAAATCACTTCCTCCCCCTCTCTCTCCCCCTCAGGCACAAGACATGGAAATCCCTCAGTTCCTCCCTGTACAGGTTAAGGCACATGCATCTTCTGACACTGACGAAGCTGGGTAGGCATGACACCCCCGAGACTTAAGATGGAGTGTGACACATTCCAAACCTCTCCTGGATGGAGGCTTGTCACTCTCCCCCTTCTCCTGCTAATTTTGTCTTTATTTTTGCCCTGCTGTTTCCCCTTTTTTTTTTTCTTTTTTCTCTTGTTTTGTTTTGTTTTGTTACGTTTACAAGGAATGTACCCCCGGGGACCCGGGAGATCCACATCCAGAATCCTTTGTTGGACTCTTCTACAAAGACTGCACCGAGAGGTAAAGCGCCTCTTCTACATTGCCCTCACATTAGGCCTGGAGGCCAGATTTCTTTTGGGGAGGGAAGCCCTCCGTCTGATTGGGCGGATGGGTGGGGTGGGGGGTGGGGGTTCATGGTTGTGTTGGGCTGCCGATGCAGACCCTTGGTTCATGCTTCTACATTGTGTATATATGACAATTTTGATATGGTATGACTTGACTTATTTCTCATATAATGCTATATTCTCAGAAAGCTCCTATGGGTCCAGGCGCTCGGTCAGGACGAAGTTGAATAGTGGTTGCTATCCTATAATATTAAGTGTCCCTACAAATGACATCCCTTAGGGTTCTCTCCTGGAACACGAGGGGGTTGAACTCCCCGATTAAGCGCTCACTGGTTTTCCAGTTTGTCAAATCCTACCATCCCCATATTTGCGTGTTCCAGGAGACTCACCTAGTGGGGAAAAAAACCCTTAGTCTTAAAAAAACATGGATTGGATACCACTACCACTCCACATACTCAACTTTTTCTAGAGGGGTCAGCGTCTTGATTTTAAAGTCGCTCCCTTTTAGGCTCCTTGATTTAGCTCTGGACCCAGGGGGCAGATATGTAGTGATTCATGCTTTAATACACAGTGTACCATGGATACTTGTAGGACTATACCTTCCACCTCCGGCCTCACTACAAATCCTAAACCAGGTAACGGCAAAGATAGCAGAGTTCTCCACCGAGAATGTTTTGATCATGGGGGACTTTAACTTAGTACCAGATGCATCCCTTGACAGACTCCTGGCCACGGGTACGACCCGTCGGGGTTTGTCGGAGTGGGCAGACACATATCACTTGACCGATGTTTGGAGATGGAGGAACCCACAGACCAAAGCATACACTTGCCACTCGGCCTCTTATAGAACATTCTCCCGCATTGATCTGATCTATGCGGGAGCATCTGTTCTTCCTAAGGTGCGGGATGTCTCGATTCTCCCTAGGGGGGTGTCGGATCATGCCCCGCTCCTGGTGGAGCTGGACCTCTCCATTGCCCCCTCGGACAGACTCTGGCTGTTATCCAGATTTTGGGTCACGGACGAAGGAGTGGGACCTAGATATAGGAATGACTTAGAAACATACTGGGCGGTTAATCCCGACTCGGCTTTAGCCTCCTCGGTCTGGGATGCCTTTAAGGCGTTCTCCAGAGGACGTTTCCAGAACATTATAGCGGAAGTCAGAAGGGACCGCAGGAAAGAACTGACGAACCTAGAATCAGAGACCAGTAGGCAAGAGGCGCTGTATATTAGGTCGCAGGACCCGCAGATTTATAGTCACCTCCAGTCCCTATTGAGAGAAGTCCTCCTTCTTAGGACGTCCCTGACGCAGAAAAGGCTCCTCCACCAGACTCAAAGGATATTCGAGCAGGGGGAAAAGACTGGTCATCTTCTGGCATTGCTCTCCAAGGAACAGTCTGTGGGAGTGACTATAGGACAGATTCAATCTCCCGAAGGCATTACTTTCCATACCCCAAACGAAATCAATCGTGAATTCGCCTCCTACTATCAGGGACTGTATAGCTCCCGGGTTGACTACGAGTCGTCGGATCTGACTGACTACTTGGAGGGGATCCCCATTCCGTCCCTCACCCCTACGTATTCTAGCATGTTGGATGCCCCTATATCTATTGAAGAAATCCAAAAAGCCATCAAAATGATGCAGACAGGTAAAACGCCGGGACCGGACGGTTTCCCGGTAGAATTCTATAAGGAATACATAGACCAGCTTGTCCCTAGATTTCATGCCTTGTTGACCACATGCATGGAAGAGGGAACCCTCCCGGATTCCATGAATGAGGCGATAATTGTAGTCATACACAAACCGGGGAAGGACCCGAACCTTTGCTCCTCCTACCGCCCCATATCCCTCCTTAATGTTGACACGAAGATCCTCTCAAAAATACTGGCTAACAGACTGAACGTGGTCATAACAGCTCTGATCCACCCTGATCAGACGGGATTCATGCCAGGCAGGGGTACAGATATAAACATTAGGAGGCTACACACTCACATTGCAGTGGCCGCGTCGGGGGGGGCCGGGGGTGGTGGCCTCACTCGACGCAGAGAAGGCGTTCGACTCGGTCGAGTGGGGCTACCTCTGGGCGGTTCTCGCCAGGTTCGGCTTTGGGCCCAGATTTCTCGCCTGGCTACGAATGCTCTATGCCCATCCCAGGGCCCGCATTCGGACTAACGGAACCCTGTCGGGGCCATTTGGGCTGGGGAGAGGTACAAGGCAGGGATGCCCGCTCTCCCCGGCTCTTTTCGCACTGGCACTGGAGCCCCTAGCTACACTTTTTAGGGCAAATGAGGAAATCCGAGGGGTGAGGGTGGGAGTGGTTGAAGAAAAAATCTCCCTTTATGCAGATGACTTGCTTCTCTACTTAGCGGATTCAGAGGGGTCTCTGCGGGCTGCTCTGGCTGCATTCAATGACTTTGGAAGGTTCTCGGGTATCCGAATTAACTGGAGCAAATCAGTCCTCTTCCCCCTGAATCAACCACTTCCCCTGACAGATACGGGAACGCCGCTGCAGTGGGTTGAGGAATTCACGTATCTAGGGGTGAGGGTAGGGGGAGACCTGTCAGGCTATCTCGATAGGAATATATACCCGCTCCTCGCCCAACTCGAGCATAAATGCCAGGCGTGGAGGAACCTCCCTCTGTCCCCGGTGGGAAGGGGAAACCTGATCAAAATGATATACCTCCCTAAGTTCCTTTACTACTTTAGACAGACCCCGGTTCCGATCCTGAAGTCCTTCTTTCGCAAACTAGACAGTCTCCTGAGCTCCTTTATCTGGGCGGGAAAACCTCCAAGGGTGGCAAAGACAACCCTCTATCTTCCTCTCTCTAGCGGGGGTTTGGCATTTCCCAATTTTTTGCTATACTATTGGGCGGCAGTTTTGGTCACGGTGCGGTGGTGGTTTTCGCAACCTCTGCAGAATCCGTCGGTTAACCTTGAGGCAGCACTCCTGGGTTCCTATGCAGCGTTATCCAATCTCCCATATAGAGGGGCTAAGGCCAATCCTGAAGTGACAGGCCCAATGAAAGCCACACTCCAGGTCTGGAGGACATCTAGAGCTGCCCTAATAAAACCAGACTGTATTTCACCACACACCCCGCTCTGGGCCAACCCAATGCTGCCTCACCTAGCTACCGTTCCAGATCCAGCAGGCTGGGCGGCAAGAGGTATAGTCACCCTGAAACAAGTTATGCCCCGAGGAGTTATAACCCCTTTTAGGGAACTCCAACAAACGCACAACCTACCGAGTAGCTTTCAATTCAGGTACTACCAGCTCCATCATGCCCTTAAAGCCCAATTCCCCTTCCGACCCAACCTAGAGCCAGACTCGATCGAGAGATTACTAACCTCGGGTGGGCTAGACAAACCCCTCTCATCCCTATACCTGTATCTGACTGTGGCCCACGACGTTAAAAACATCCGGACTATGGCCAAGTGGCGGGAAGACATACCGCCACTTGGACAGGAGGAGTGGGAAGAATGTCTGACATCCTTTATTCCATCCATGATAGCAGCTAAAGATAGATTTATACAGTTAAAATTCATACATAGGGCCTACTATACACCAAAAAGGTTGGCAGGGATCTACCCTGGCTTGAGTCCTAACTGCACCAGATGTGGCCAGGAGGAAGGGACCTTCTTCCATATGGTTTGGTCCTGTCCGGGGCTACAAACCTTCTGGAACTCGGTGGTAGAGACATTGGAGTTAGTTAGTGGGGTGAAGATCTCACGGAATCCCTTGACCATCCTTCTAAGTCATCTGGAAGAGGTTGAGGGTGATCGCTACCTGAAACTATGCATCACATTTTTGCTGTTTTATGCCAGGAGGGAAATACTGCTTAAATGGAAGCTGAAGGAACCCCCGACTCATTCGTCCTGGCAGAAATCGGTGAATAATGTATTGCCATTGTACCGCATCACATATGAAAGCAGGAACTGCCCACAGAAGTTCGGCAAGATCTGGTCGAACTGGATTAATGCGTGTGGCTAGGCCCAAGTTGAGGAAATGGGTTCCATGTGATAGCTCCTCCCAATATAAATCCCCTCACTGGTGGGAGATATTATGGAGGCTCTTCAAAAAGAGTCCTTAATGCTGCTTTGTTGGTGAGGTCCGGATGTGGAGGTAGGGCCCCCCCCCCCCCCCCCCTTTCTCTCCCCCCTCCCCCCCTCCCTTGTTATCCCCTCCCCTGGCCGAGAGCAATGATTTTGATTACTATCCATGGGGGAATATCCAGACTAGACACCTCATATTTACATAGTCCTCAGGGGGATATCCCCCCCCCCACACTTAGTGGAAACTGTATTCTATGAAAGCATAGGCTAAGAAACATAGTGACTAGATATCCTGATTGAGGTAACACCTTTATGGTCATCCTTTTTTATTTTCTATTTTTCGTTTTTTCCTTTCTCCTTCCTGTACCGAATGTATAGGAGTATATACGATTGCCATATTGCTACTTACGAACATGAGAATAATGTATGAAGCAAAGTTAGTTGTTTGTATTGTTTGTGTTTTGTTTTGTCAAAGAAAAACCAATAAAAACAATCTGTTAAAAAAAAAAAAATGTCCCTGGATATTTGGATGCCCCCCTCCAATATCAGCCAGACATGTGTCCTGTGGACTCCTTAGACCAGATCCCCAGATAAATCCCAAGGTCCACTCCAGGAAAGTTGAGTAGAATAGCCCCCCCCCCCCCCCCCCCCCAGGTAACACAACTGGGACCTCGAAGAGCCACTTTATGGACCTACTGGACACACTCTCCCAGGGATTGGCTGGAACCACATAAGTATTCAGCTGCCTATTTGACTCTCCTAGCCCACTACATTCCAGAACTCTCCAGAAGGCAGGGGGAAGCAGTCAAATTTGCAACCAGTGAAACTCAGGGCAGCCCAAAGAAATCACAAGCTGCTTCACTGAATACATAGGAGATAAAGAGCTAAATGTACCTAAACTAACCAGCTCCTATCTAGGAGGGTGCTACATCTTGCTGATCTCCATGGATCCCCAGCATCTCCCTCCAGTTCAGCTATAGTGGCAGTTAGAGAGGCTCAGACAAAACAACAGACTGTTGCTTTTGTTGGAATACTTGGCCTTTTAATGGGCCAGTGTTAATAGGCTGTGATTGGTACATGCAACATACTTTTAGAAAGCTTTTGAGATCATTCAGAATTAATTTTAGGCTCATTGACTTGCATCAAGCTTCTCTTGCATTCCCATAGACCTATATATGGAGTGAAGAAGTTCATACAGATGTTCTTTGTAGCCTCCTGGTCCTAAACTGGGGCTACTATGTAACTTTAGTCTGGCTGGGCTGTAGGCAGCTCAGACTGATTCTATCGTTTTCAATTTTTTGTTTTTCTCTTAGCTCAGTGGGGCTGTGAATTTCCCACTGTCACCTGTAGGTGGCACTAATACTACAGGTTCTCTACCACTGATGCATTCTGGGGAAGGATATATACGGTATATATTTTGATTTGGTATACAGTTGATAGGTGGGTTCCTTTTGCCTTGGCTCTGTGATTCGGCACAGAAGCCTATTTGGGGCCTACATACACTAAGGTGGTCCTGATTCCGCCCTGCCCAGTGTGGAGGAAATCGTACCAAGGTGAGAAGATCCAGGGGAGGTTCCTTGCTACAAAGAGCCAGGATGAAGGATGATCTCTCAGAAAGGCCTGGTAACTCGCTCGGAGGACTTACTGGGAAAAAAAATAGCTTGCAGTGCTTCTAGGTTGGTTTGAAGGTCCTGACACTGTGTGCTGCATTATGGTATGGATCTGAAATGTCCATAAGAGATCTGCTGTGGTATCTAGAACCCCTAACCCTCCCTCTACCTCATTTTTAATTTGACATTAAAAACTTTAAAAATACAAAAAGTGACTGGCGCCCAACTTCTCTTCAAAATTCCCTATTATAGCCATGGACTCAGCCCTGAAGTAAATGCTGGCTCCCTCACTGTCTCTGGAGGTGTGTTTGTGGGGTACCAGGGGGCTGCTACATCTTCCACACAGGACAAATGGAAATAAAAAACAATATCGGCATCAACAGGAAACGGATGCATGGTACAAAAAAAACCTGACTCAGGTTATTTATTTTTTTGTTTTGGATAGGAGTGGAGAAGTCTGTTAGTGTGCCTATTGGGAAGATTTTCCCTTAAAAATGGGAAGGCAGAGAGTACAGAGGCAATACAAATGTCAGGAGTTGTAATCCTACCCCACTCTGCTAAAAATGTGTTATTGTTTATGCACCCAATGGAAAGATTTCCTCTCAAGGAAATCTCCCTAATAGGGACACATACATGACAATAAAACCTGAGTTTTGGCTGGAGATGGTCTTTAAAGGTGACTCCATGCAGATACAAGATACACAATTAGTACTTCTATTTATTTTTATTTCTGTCTTTGTTGATGATGGGGAGCTCCCTTTACTTCCATATCTCCCACCTTTCTGAGATAGGAAAGAGGGACACCAATTAGAAAAATGATGTAGGCAAAGGCCCCTGTCACACAAATGGAGAAATAATACCCAAAAAATGATTGGTTAACCACTTCCCATCCGTAGGCCGTCATATGACGGCCTTGACTTCCAGGGGGTATATCTGAATGATGCCTGTAGCTACAGACATCATTCAGATATTGCTGGTTTCAGCCGGCGATTCTCTGCACCATAAGAACAATCATAGCGGCTGTTCCGCTGCTTAATCGTTCTTACGGGCGGCGGGAGGACGTCCCCCCCTCCCGCTGCCCTCCGGGGCTTCTTCCGACTCACCGCTTCCATCGGTGAGTCGGACACAGGATCCGCCGGCCCCCGGATGATGACCATAGAGATTTCCGGCGGACCAGATGGTCGCCAGAGTCTCTATGATCGTTCGGAGGCCGGGCACGATGTTATGACGTCACGCTCGGCCTCTGCATTCAAATAACGGCGCCGCCTCGGCTGGGAAGCGGCGATCGTCTTTTTATTTTTTTATTTTAGGCTTCCCAGCCTAGAGGTGAGATGTGGGGTCTTATTGATTGGTTAAATCCACAAGTGATTTCTTTACCACTATTCCTTTATTCTGTCTTTTGAAATTTTCAACAATTTAGAAATAGAATGAAAGGTTGAGCACTGTAAAATATTTTTTGATAGATTAGTAATGCTTTTTTTATACAGTTATATAAATCAGACCAAAATGAGAGACTGATTGGGAGGAAAGAGGGACAGAGGGACTTTGTTCCAAAAGAGGGACATTTGGGAACTGTGTACTTCTCCGCAGGTAAAATGATATCAGCAGGACAGGAAGCAAATGGAAATCTTGCTAACAGAGCCAGGGATAGTAGTATAAGCATGAAAGGGTCCCTAATAGAGTTGAGCAGACACCTGGATGTTTGGGTTTGGCCCAACTTCGGAAAAAAGTCCGGGTTCGGGACCGAACTTGACCCTGTACTCCGAACCCCATTGAAGTCAATGGGGACCTGAACTTTTGAAGACTAAAATGGCTGTAAAAAAGTCATGGAAGGGCTAGAGGGCTGCAAATGGCAACAACATGTTAAGAGCATGGCAAGTGCTCTGCAAACAAATGTCGATAGGGAAATAACTTAAAATAACATAAAAAAAATTAAAATTAAAATATGCTGGAGGCACCCTTCTCAGCAGAAGAGGTACAGGGAGTCATTAAGAACCTCAGAAATTCAACGGCACGATGCCGCACATATGGTAGGAATGCCCCAGAATGCCCCTTTCTGGAAAAAAATTATTCAATTTAATGGATAAGATAGTGGGAAAATAAAATTCTTGGAAATTAAAAAAATTAAAAAATTATAATCTTGACCTAGGAGGACGAGGTCCATATGGAGTAGGATGTTGAGGTGGCGGTGGATGTGGCAGTGTAGGTGGAAGCGGCGGTGGAGGAGGACGAGGTAGCCAACACTGGTTCATTTTTCACTCCAATTTTTTTTTGGGGATAGCACAATAGAAGAAATATAGATCGATTGAATATGTCAGACTCCTGCACACATGCAAAAAAACACGGAAAAATTTAATTGTTTTGCAATGTTTTTGCAATAGCAGAATACACCCACAGTATGTAAAGCGTGCATCTCAAAAACTGCAAAACTGCAGAAAATGCTATGGAAATTTTTTTTTTCACTCCTATATTTCTTCTATTGGGCTATCCCCAAAAAAAAAATTGATCAATTGTATACCGTATTTATCGGCGTATAACACGCACCCCAAGTTTAGGAGGGCATTTTAAGGAAAAAACGTTTTAGGAGGGAAGTTTAGGGAAAAATAAATAAAAAATTACATTTAAGCGTCATTTGCAGCTTGCCCAGCGTCATTTGCAGCTTGCCCAGTGTCATTTGCAGCTTGCCCAGCGTCATTTGGAGGCGGCGGTGGAGGAGGACGAGGTAGCCAACACTGGTTCATTTTTCACTCCAATTTTTTTTTGGGGATAGCACAATAGAAGAAATATAGATCGATTGAATATGTCAGACTCCTGCACACATGCAAAAAAACACGGAAAAATTTAATTGTTTTGCAATGTTTTTGCAATAGCAGAATACACCCACAGTATGTAAAGCGTGCATCTCAAAAACTGCAAAACTGCAGAAAATGCTATGGAAATTTTTTTTTTCACTCCTATATTTCTTCTATTGGGCTATCCCCAAAAAAAAAAATTGATCAATTGTATACCGTATTTATCGGCGTATAACACGCACCCAAGTTTAGGAGGGCATTTTAAGGAAAAAACGTTTTAGGAGGGAAGTTTAGGGAAAAATAAATAAAAAATTACATTTAAGCGTCATTTGCAGCTTGCCCAGCGTCATTTGCAGCTTGCCCAGTGTCATTTGCAGCTTGCCCAGCGTCATTTGCAGCTTGCCCAGCGTCATTTGCAGCCTTGCCCACGTTTAAATTTCCCGCCGCAGAGACACACCGTACGAGCGCCGCTGAAAAAGACC
Source organism: Lithobates sylvaticus (assembly GCA_028564925.1). Classification (NCBI taxonomy): domain Eukaryota; kingdom Metazoa; phylum Chordata; class Amphibia; order Anura; family Ranidae; genus Lithobates; species Lithobates sylvaticus. Next base: position 268,800,364 of record CM053026.1, read on the forward strand.
GAAGTGCCGCCGAAAAAGACTGAGCCGACTGTTCGGCTCCGCTCGCAGACCCTTTCCCATGCAATCAATACTGAAGATGAAATTTTGCCCTGATATAAAGGCTGCCAGCGGGTGTCAGAATATAATAACCCAGTAGGGGAACAGCGTCGCCGATAAAAGTGATCTTGCGGCGAATCCACCGCAGAACCAATTTTATCTTGTAGCCGGCCGAACATGGCGATACCGGGGGTTCTGGCAGCTAGCTGCTTCCAAAACAACGATATCCGTCCTCAAAGTGAGGACGTATATAGCCATGCGGCAGTCGGCAAGTGGTTAAATATCCCAGGTCAGCCCAGCTAGGGGAGGAGTTGATTGGGTGGAAGAATGGAAATGCAGTGTTAGGCTGTCAGGGCCTTTGAGGGAGCTCCCCAGTCTGGGGGGGGGTGACCTTGGGCTAGGGCTCGGGTGCGGACGAGGCCCTCCAAGAAAGCGTGGAGATGTCCTGGACAGGAGGAGCAAGAGAGGACAGCAGGAGAACACTGCCAGGCAAGTCTTCAGGAGTTCCACAGAGGCAGCCAGTAGGGCTGGTGAGTGAGCACACAATCGGGAAGATTGGGGAGGCACACCTGAGAGGACTGGGATGGAACAGTCTGGGATGGGTGCAGAGCCAGTCTGGAGGATTGTGGTGGCACAGGCAGTGGAAAATGGCAGCTGGAGCCATAAGGGCTGGTAGTGCCTGAAGAGGTGGTGCTGGGAGCAGTAGCCACAGGGACAGTGTCAGGACAGGGCTCAGCCCTTCCTTCATCTGAGCTGGCCGCTCAGGTGTTGGCTAATTGCCAGCTCCCATCTCTCCACAGTGACTCACCTGTTGATGATATTCTGCTCGTCAGTCCTGCCTACTTAAGCCATCCAGCCCAGATGATCTCTGCCCTTGCCTTGGTCAACATCACAGAGCGTTCTTGTTAAAGACTTGGCTGACATTCTTTCTGGCTCCAGATCCTCCTCTACACTGATCTCTGGCTTTCTGACTTTCTGGCTTGTCTGACTATTCGTTCCGGTTACCGAACTTTGGCTATGTTTTGACTATGTTTGTTCTATTTTCTTTTATTATTAAACAAGTGTGATTTAACTGTACTTCTGTCTTGGTTTGATTCGTGGTTTCTGACATTAGTCAAAGGCCATGAATTCAGAAGATGCAGTCAATCCACTTGTTGGTAATATTTTTTCCAGATTGGATGAGCAGGATCACCACATGGATCAGTTTGCCATGGCGTTATAAATGCTCCTGAGTCGCATAGCTCACCTGGAATCTCCCACTGTGGCTGCTCTGGTACAACCTGTGTTGCAGGCCGTCCCCGCTGCTACTCCAGTCTCTGTGCAGGCACTTGCCTCGAGTATTACCTCTATAAGAGGTATGTCTGGTTCCGCTCCGCTTCCCCAGAGATTTGGGGGCAATCCAGTTCAATGCAGAGGGTTTCTCAACCAGGTTGAGATATACTTTGGGATGCTGCCCCAGGCGTTTCCCACGGACAGAAGCAAAGTAGGTTTTGTGATATCTTTGCTTTCTGAGAGAGCCTTGGCCTGGGCAAACCCTCTATGGGAGACGCACTGTTTGTTACCCTGAGTTTGTTGCTTCTTTTAAAAGGGTATTTGACATTCCCGCACGCTCCGCTTCTGCTTCCAAGTGTCTCATGTCCATCAGGGTACCGGAAACTGTTGCTGATTACGTCATTGAATTCCGTACTCTAATAGCAAAGGTTGCTTGGAACAATGAGGCCCTCATGGCTGCTTTTTCTCATGGTCTTTTGGATACCATCAAGGATGAGATAGCAGTCGAGATATACCCACTGAGCTGGAGAAGTTGATCACGTTTGCAATCCTCATTGACTCCAGACTCACAGAAAGACTTTTAACCACTTCAGCCCCGGACCAATTGGCAGCCAAAGGACCAGGCCCCTTTTTGCAATTCGGCACTGCGTCGCTTTAACTAACAATTGCGCGGTCGTGCGACGTGGCTCCAAAACAAAATTGGCGTCCTTTTTTTCCCACAAATAGAGCTTTCTTTTGGTGGTATTTGATCGCCCCTGCGGTTTTTATTTTTTGCGCTATAAACAAAAATAGAGCGACAATTTTGAAAAAAATGCAATATTTTTTACTTTTTGCTATAATAAATATCCCCAAAAAATATATAAAAAAACATTTTTTTTCCTCAGTTTAGGCCGATACGTATTCTTCTACATATTTTTGGTAAAAAAAATCGCAATTAGCGATTATTGATTAGTTTGCACAAAAGTTATAGCGTTTACAAAATAGGGGATAGTTTTATAGCATTTTTATTAATATTTTTTTTTTTATTAGTAATGGCGGCGATCAGCGATTTTTATTGTGACTGCGACATTTTGGCGGACACATCGGACATTTTTGACACATTTTTGGGACATTTGTCATTTATACAGCAATCAGTGCTATTTAAATAGCACTGATTCCTATGTAAATGACAGTTGTAGTTAGGGGGTTAACCACTAGGGGGCGGGGAGGAGTCAGTGTGACGTGTTGTGTTTTTTTTTACAGTAGGGGGGCGTGGCTGTACGTCTGACGTCATTGATCGGCGTTCCCGATGACAGGGAACCGCCGATAACTGACAGTCAGTGTAGGAAGCGCGGGGAGAGGTTTGTTTACATAGACCTCTCCCCGTTCTTCCGCTCCGTAACCCGATCGCGGGATCCCAGCGGCGATCGGGTCCGCTGGTCCCGCGGCCGGGGTCACGGAGCTCCCGACCGGGTCGCGAGCGCGCCGCTAGCGGCGCGCGCGCGACCCACGGGCAGGCACATGCACGATCACGTACAGGTACGTGATTCTGCCTGCCCGTGCCATTCTGCTGACGTATATATGCAGTGGCCGGTCGGGAAGCGGTTAAGGAGCGCTTGAGGAAGCCTCCCGTACATTTGTCACCGAGCTTTGCAGTCCCATCCTTGCCTCCCTCACCTTCCATGCCTCCTGATACCGTGTTGGTCAGTGAAGGTGAACCCATGCACTTGGATTTCACGTGTCTCTCTGCGAATGAGAGAACCCTTAGGAGGAGGGAGAGATTGTGCCTTTATTGTGGCCAGGCAAGTCACTTTTTGAAGTCTTGTCCTACCCGACCAGGGAACGCCCGAACCTTGAGGTCCTGTAATAGACAGACCTTAGGTGGAATTTTTTCGTCCCCAGTTATCCAGAAGGATAAGCCCCTGGTTTTAGTTACCCTTTCTTGGGCTGAGTCGTCCGTCGAGATACAGGCTCTAATTGACTCTGGAGCTGCAGGCCTGTTCATTGATGCTGCCTTTGTATCGAAGCACTCAATTCCATTGCAGCTGCATGACACTCCACTTGCCATTGAGGCTCTTGATGGGAGACCTCTACAGCCTGCCCATGTGACTCATGAGACTGTTCCGTTGTCCATGGCCGTAGGGACTTTTCACCATGAGATAATCCAATTCCAAGTTATTTCCTCACCCACGCTGGTTATTGGTTATTCTTGGTTACAGAGGCACAACTCCTCTTTTGATTGGCTCCATGCTGAGGTTCTCTCCTGGTCCCCACAATGCAGTAAGACATGCTTCCAGAAGGTAGCCAAGGTCCTGTGCACCTCTTTACTCTCCTCCCTGCCGGAGGAGTACCGCGATCTTAGCGATGTCTTGGACAAAGGTCAAGCCAGTAGTTTGCCTCCACACCGGTCATATGATTGCGCAATTGACCTTCAACTTGGTGCCATACTACCTTGTGGCCTGGTTTACCTTTTGTCGGTCTTGGAGGATAAGGCCATGGAGGGGTATGTTGCAGACGCACTTTCTCAAGGTTTGGTAGTAAGAAGAGCCGGCAACACTGTGATCCTTGAAGTGTTGTTTATTGGTGCATCAAAGTGACAATAAAACAATAAAGCTGATGCGTTTCGGCAATTGCCTTAGTCGTAGCTGGTTTGAAACAGATATGGCAAAAAATATGTATACACTCACATACACATATGCAAACTCCATTGACCTATCAGGTTAGTGTCACAGAAAATTAGCATATTTAATTGGTACCACCAATTATTCAAGTGGTTAGTGACTACACCTGTTTTTAGCTAACATGAGACGGGGAGAGGAAAGAAAGGCAATATAAAAAGTTATTTTGTTGAGCCAAGAGGAAGTGTGTAGAAAAAATGCTACATGAAATATTAGGACCTTATTGCTTCAAGGGAGAAAAGTATTCCTTACAAGAAGATGAAAATGCAGACTTATGTTCAAGTAATATTTGTTTTAGTGGTAACACAAAATAAAGTCAAGATAAATAGCAGGAGAAAAAAAAAAAAAGGAAGAGAGGATTCAATTTATGGCAGGATCAAAAAAATTAATAAATAAAGGAAGAGGGATTCAATTTATGGCAGGGTCAAAAAAGAGAGATTCAATTTATGGCAGGAATCAAAAAAGAGAGATTCAATTTATGGCAGGATCAAAATAATAAAAAAATGGAAGAGAGGATACAATTTATGGCAGGATCAAAAAAGATTCAATTTATGTCAGGATCAAAAAAGAGATTCAATGTATGGCAGGATCAAAAAAGAGATACAATTAATGGTAGGATCAAAAAAAAGAGGGATTCAATTTATGGCAGGATCAAAAAAGCGGATGTAATTAATGACAGTCAGGGAAAGAGAGATTCAATTTGTGGTCGGATCAGAGAAGAGGGATATAATTTTTGAGGGATTTAGTTTATGGTAGGATCAAAAAGAGAGGGATTACATTTATGGCAGGATCAACAAAAATAAAATAAAAAATTATAAATTAAATTGAAAAGGGGAATTAAAAAAAAAAAAAAAAAAAAGGAGAGAAAAAGAGGAAAAAATAGAAGGCAGAAAAACAAGCACAGGGGGAACCTACTGGGACAGAAAGGCAGATACTGAGGCAGGTGACAGTGAAACTAAAGATGGGATAGGATGATCTCATTTGAGAAATAGATCCACGTCCCATCTGTGGTTCATGCCTGTGGGGGTACGTGTCCCCAACAGGAAAATCCACTTGACTTCCTGTTCCAGTAGCCTTCTGTGCCTGTCTCCTCCACGTACCGACATTTCGATTTTTTGAACTGCAGAGAAAGAGCCTTCCATGTTACCATCATGTGTAAATTTAAAAGGGTTTAGATATATTGGATAACCTTCTCTCAATACTATATGCTGCTCCGTTATAATGTTCACTAATCCTTGTGCGAAGGGGTCTGGTGGTGCATCCTACATATTGTAATTTACAAAGATTACATTCTATCACGTAGACTACATATAGTCCTTGATAGGAAATACCTTATTATGGTACGAGGTGATAGACTTGTGAGTCTTATTATGTTTGTTACAATACCTACAAGTATTCAAACCACAACTATACAAGCCATTAATACTGAGCCATGTTTTGGAAATAGTGGTGGTTTGATGTAGACTGGGCGACAAAGAGTTACCTAAAGTTGTAGCACGACGGCAAGAGAAATTGCACCGTTTAGACAGCACATACATTAGGTCCTTGTCACCATAAAGAATGGGAAGATGTTTAGAACAATCTGTTTGATCTGATTAAACTCTCTGGAAAAAGTGGTGACAAAGGTAAGGGAACTCCTGTCCTTGTTCTTTTGATATTTATGTTGTATATATTTTAAAGAGCAAGGGGATGTCTCTCTATTATGTAATAGATTGTTCCTGTCCTTCTGAGGCTATGGAAATGGCTCTATTAATATGCCACTTCTGATAGCCTCTATCCCTTAGTCATTTTGAGATGTTAGAACATTCTAGCTGAAAACTTTCTGGGGTGGAGCAGTTGCGCTTAGCTCTAATAAACTCACCCACCGGGATGGAACGAATAGTATGGGGTGGATGACAGCTAGAGGCCAGAAGTAAGGAATTTCCGGCAGTAGGTTTGCGGAAAGTTTTAGTATTTATAAGGCCAGTGCTAGGGTCACCCCTGAGTGTGATATCTAGAAAATCAATTACGATCTTGTTGCTCACATAACAGAATTCAAGATTAAGGCTGTTATTGTTGAGGTATGAGACAAAAGTTAAAGAAGAATCAGCATGGTCCCAAATTAAGATCAGGTCGTCTATGTATCGCCCATACCAATGGATATGGGGTGCATAGGTGTTGAGGTGTGAAAAAAGAAAACATTCTTCCCACCATCCCATGTACAAGTTAGCTAATGAAGGAGAAATTTTTGCTCCCATGGAGGCTCCACAGCATTGTACATAGAAGGAATCGTGAAAGAAGAAGTAATTGTGTTGTAATAAAAAAGGTAACAGCCATAATGATGAATTCTTTGGCTCTGGGGATCATAAAAGCTATATATGGACAAGTGATATTCTAGAGCATCTAGAGCAAGATGATGTGGTATGCATGAATAGAGAGACTTGACGTCTAAGGTAACCCACAAAAAATGCTCTGCCCATTGAACTTCATTTATGTACTTTAGGATTGATGCTGTGTCTTTTATATAGCCCGACAATCTTGTCACTAAAGGTTGCAAATACTGGTCTACCCATTCACCTAATCTCTCTAGGAGTGAACCAATACCTGCTACTATTGCACAACCTTTTACAGGTCTCTCAGGTTTGTGTATTTTGGGGAGGTGATGGAACACAGGGACAACTGGATGTTCAACTAAAAGGTGCTCTGCAACCTTTTTTGTCAGTACTCCCATTTCCACACCTGTGTCCAAGAGGTGTTTGAGTTTACTCTTGAAAACTGGAGTGGGATCAGATTTAAGGGGGCAGTACGTGGAAGAATCATTGAGTTGCCGCAAGGCTTTATTTATGTAATCACTATCATTAAGTACCACTATAGCGCCCCCTTTGTCTGCCTCTTGAATAACAATATCTTTGCGATTTTTAAGATCTGCAAGAGCCTGTTTTTCAGACGTACTAATGTTGTTAAACGTTCAAGATACAATACTGTCAATCACTTCTTTCAAAGACAGGAGTTCCTTCTCCACAACCTGTTGAAAAATGTCTACTGGACAGGATAGAAAAGTTTATCACCAGTATAGGTAGTGTCTTTGGATATGCCGTACATGCCCCCAGAGGATTCAGACTGCAGGTTCTCTAGTATGGATTTAGCCTTGAGACTTTGAAAATCAAAGTTGACCAGGGAGTCTATGCTGTCATGAACCTCAAGGGGGGCAGGCACAGGTGTATCAGTAGTAGTGGAAAAGTGTTTTTTTAACAAAATATTGCGGATAAACCTGTTAACATCTAAAATGGTAGAAAAGACATCAAAATGAAAAGTGGGGGCAAAAGAAAGTCCTTTTTGGAAAGCAGAGAGACCTCAGAGGGGGTAAGTGGACTGTCCGATAAATTAACAACATTGATAACATTGCAAGTTGTCTCATTTTGTACCTGTCCTTGTATTACTTGTCCCGTGCTTTCCGTGGATAACTTGTTCTGTTTGTCTTTGGAACCACGGGTCCCCCTCGTTTTCCTTTTCTGTCTCTGGAATCCAGGGTCACAGAGGAGTTTTTTGATAAAGCGATGCTAGAATTCTCTTTGGAAAACACAGATGACATGGAGGCACGTAGTGAAAGTGGAGAGCCAGCATCGGCTACATCTGACAGTTCTAATAATGAATCGGAGTGATCCAGGGAGCTGAAGCTCACATGTCTGTGAGTGTTGCGTCTGCGTTTCCGCTTGTTTTTCAAAATGGAGTGCAACCTCTCAGCTTTTTTGTATGTATAGACTGCCCCCTGCTCGTAGACTTGTAAATCACGGAAATATTTGTCTCTTGGTATCCATGATATCAGCTTCCAATTTATCTGTGTGAGCCGTAAGGTCTTCTAACAAAGTAGCATAAGAGCTCAATTGTTGTACTGGAAGAAGGGATTCCTTCAGAGACTGAATTTCAGTGGAGATGGTTCTGAGCAGTGCCTCCTCATGTGAAACAATTAGACTCATTAGCTCAAGTGAGCATTTGGAAAGTATCGCATTCCACTCTGTGAGAAAAGATTCTGAATATAACGTGGAGGGGATTTTTTTGATTCTCAACCCTCTGGAAATCATTGATTTATTGATGTATTGTTGTAAACCAGTAAGGTCCCACCAGATCCTAATTTCCTTGCTGGATAATGTCTTTAATTTGTCAAAGGTAGCAGCACACATAGTATCCAGGGACAAAACCGAAATGCCTTTAGAATATACCTGTGAGATCTTAGACAGTCTGTCAGGTCTTTCATACACACTGTGTTGGCTCAACAAACGATCCATATCTGTGTGTTCCAATGTCACTCTGATGGTTGTATTCCAAAAATAAAGAGGAGGGATGAATGGACCTCTGTAGCTTATAGCAATGGTGGTGTAGAAGTCTCTGGGGCAGCTGTAGAAGGATAATTCAGCATGGAAAGGAAGAAAGGTAACAGCGCTCTCTGCAGTGACAACTCAATCCATATACCAGGTTCACTCACAGGTGTCGAAGCTCAATGTGTCCCAACACACTCCAATGCAACAGTAGTAAGAAGAGCCGGCAACACTGATCCTTGAAGTGTCGTTTATTGGTACATCAAAGTGACAATAAAACAATAAAGTTGACGCGTTTCGGCAATAGCCTTAGTCGTAGCTGATTTGAAACAGATATGGCAAAAAATATATATATATACACTCACATACACATATGCAAACTCCATTGGCCTATCAGGTTAGTGTCACAGAAAATTAGCATATTTAATTGGTACCACCAATTATTCAAGTGGTTAGTGACTACACCTGTTTTTAGCCAACATGAGAAGGGGGAGAGGAAAGAAAGGCAAAATAAAAAGTTATTTTGTTAAGCCAAGAGGAAGTGTGTAGAAAAAATGCTACATGAAATATTAGGACCTTATTGCATCAAGGGAGAAAAGTATTCCTTAGAAGAAGATGAAAATGCAGACTTATGTTCAAGTAAAATTTGTTTTAGTTTCTCAAGGTTTCATCTGCAAATCCTCATCTCCTGCTGGTGCTGATTTCTTCTTTGTGAAGAAGAAGGGTGGTGAACTGAGACCTTGTATTGATTATAGGTGTCTCAATCGTTTCACGATTAAGAATGCCTATCCAATTCCGTTGATTATGGAGTTATTTGACCGCCTCGGTCAATAAACGGTTTTGACAAAGGTTATTTGAGAGGGGCATACAATCTCGTGGGGATTAAGGAGGGCGACGAGTGGAAAACTACGTTTAATACCAGAACAGGCCATTATGAGTACCTCATAATGCCTTTTAGCCTTTGTTACACCCCAGCAGTTTTCCAGGAATTAACGATGTCCTCCGAGATTTGTTGTAGTTATGTTATCTTCATATTTTCCAAGTCCCTGGAGAGCTACCACACAGATGTCTGTCGTGTGCTTCAGAAACTAAGAGAGAACCATCTGTATTGTAAATTGGAGGAGTGTGAATTCCATCGTAAACAGGTTAAATTCCTGGGTTATGTCATTTCCACTGTTGGTTTTTCAATGGACCCAGAGAAAATGTCAGCAGTCCTACAGTGGCCCCGACCCATGGGTTTACGTCCTCTGCAGCATTTTCTTGGCTTTGCCAACTATTATCGGAAGTTTATTTGTAACTTCTCATCTCTGGTCAAGCCCCTGACTAATACGACCAGAAAGGACCGTAACCCACAGAGTTGGTCTCCGGAGTCCATTAAGGCCTATGATAGTCTCAAGGCTACCTTTGTTTCTGATCCTGTGTTGGCACATCCTGATCCTATGTTACCTTTTATCCTTGAGGTTGATGCTTCTGAGACCTTAAGTTGGCGCCTTTCTGTCTCAACGTTCTACCTCTGAGAGCGGTATGCATCCTTGTGGCTAATTTTCCAAGAAATTGTCACCTGTGGAGTGCAATTATGAGATTGGTCACAGAGAGCTGTTAGCAATCATTTTAGCCCTGAAAGAATGGAGACATATCCTCGAAGGTACCACTGTGCCTGTTATCATTCTTACTGACCATATGAATCTCACATTCTTGTCTGAGGCTAAACACCTCTCTCTCAAAAGGGCAGGATGGGCTCTTTTCTTGTCAAGTTTCAATTACATTGTCTCATTCTTACCCGGTACTAAGAATGTAAGGGCTGACGCTCTGTCACAACTATTTTCCTCCACCTCCAAGATGGAGTCGGTTCCGGATCCTGCGATTCCTCCTGATCGTATTCTAGGTATGATTCGCACCAGTCTCACTTCTCCTTTGGGTGACAAAATTCTTGCTGCTCAGGTCCATGCTCCTCCTGAGAAACCTTGTGACCGCTGCTTTGTCCCAGAGAGTCTCTGTACTGCCGTGCTCCAGACTTACCATTCTCCCAAGGCTGCTGGCCACCCTGAGAAGAATCAACTCTTTTGGGCCATTTCCCAACAATTCTGGTGGCCTAGTCTACGTGCTGATGTAACCGCCGTTGTAGCTGCCTGTCTTGTGTGTGCTCAGAGTAAGACTCCACAACACCTTCCAGTGGGCCTCTTACAACCCACACCCGATGGAGAGAGGCCCTGGACCCACCTGTCTATGGATTTTATTGTGGAGTTAGCCAAATCCCAGGGCAACACAGTTATCCTTATGGTGGCTGTCCGGTTCTCGAAAATGTCTCATTGTATTCCACTTAAGAAGTTGCCCACTTCTAAGGAACTGGCTTCCATTTTTGCTCTGGAGATCTTTTGCTTACATGGGCTACCCAAGTTTATTGTCTCGGACAGGGGTAGTCAGTTTGTGTCCCGGTTCTGGAGAGCATTTTGTGCACAGTTGGGAATTTAGCTTGCATTCTCCTCTGTGTATCACCTGCAGTCTAATGGGGCCACAGAACGAGCCAATCAGTCCTTGGAGCAATTCCTACGTTGCTATATTTCTGACCATCATAACAACTTGTCAAACCTCTTAAGCCCCATACACACGGTCGGACAATCCGCGGACCAGGTCGGTCGGATCCTGTCCGTCGTACTTTGTCCGATGTTGGTGTTGCGTACACACGGTCGGACTACGTTGTCGGAATATCCGGTCTGCAAGAACGTCGTGACGTAAGTCGTCGTCCACGAGATTAGAAAAGGGAAGTTCAGCACCACGTCAGGCACCCGTTGGGCTCCTTCTGCTGATCCCGTGTTTATCGCGAGTTAGTCGAAGTTTGGTGACTTAAGATTCGCGCTTCTCAGTTTTCTGACTCAGATCGTTACTGCTCTTCAGTTTGTGCTTGTCGTGCGTATCTGTTTATTAGTGCGTGTAGTCAGTTCGCATTTGTTGGTCATTGCGGCCTATATCTTGATATAGGACGCTTTGATTTGCACTGCTTATTGTCTGCTCGTTTCTGGTATTCATTTCGTTCTTTCAGGCCTTGCTGTTTATCGGTGCTTTCTGTTTGTCCGTTCTGACCAGCCGACCTTTTGTGACCTTGTGAGCGATGTTTCCCGTGCGTACTCGTCGCCGAGTTCGTGCTGTACGCGGAATTGGTGTCGGGCTTCTAGCTTTGAGCCAAGACCCATCCATGAACAGAGTGACGAGGAGTATGTGGACCAAGAATTGGTTGCTTCAGCGTGATCAATTCTCGCACATGCCTTTGCTTCGTGAGATCCAGGAGAATAATCCTGATGATTTCAGGAACTTTCTCAGGATGACGGACCCCGATTTTCACCGTCTTTTGGCTTTGCTGACCCCCTTTATCAGCCGGCAGGATACCTGCATGAGACAAGCCATTACTCCGGAGCAGAGGCTTGTTGCCACGTTGAGGTACTTGGCGACAGGGAGAAGTCTTCAGGATTTGAAGTTCTCTTCAGGTATCTCTCCCCAGGCCCTGGGACTCATTATTCCAGAGACCTGTTCTGCCATCATCGAGGTCCTGCAGGCGGACTATATTAAGGTAACATTTCTCCTTTACTATTCCCTTCTATGTATGTTCTTTTTGCTAATGTCTTCTATTTTTGACCTCCTTCCCTAATTACCATGATTGCAATATGTTCTAATATGCTGTGCCCCTTTTCTCCTTCATGCATTTTTCCCTTCACTTACCTCCCCAGCATGCTCTTCTGCCCCAATAGACACCTATGGCCTAGTCACTTAAGCAATGTATTTTGTCTGCTGCATAGGATTTTTTGCCCCCAAACACCCCCTAAAATATGCACAAATGTTTGCTGTGTGGTTTACTTCATGTAGAGCCCCTTTTTTTTTGTTGTTTTTGGTGGGGGGGCAAACTCATTAGGAACCCCCTCCCCCAACTGCTCTGTCAGATGGTACCAATCCTCTATCTGCTGGCTTTCCCAAGGTCAATACACACTATATACCTACCTCTTTTTAGTGGGCATCTTTAGGGATGAATTCTGCAAAGCATGTAGTGCAAGGGGCTGCCTCCATACTTTCCATTTCCTATTTTTTTGTGTTCTTTCCCTCCTATTAGCTTGCTTGGTAATTTCATAATGTCACAATGTGCTTTCCTTTTTTTTGGGGGGGGGGGGGGGTTGAAATGTTAGTTTAGCTTTCCTGGGGGCTGCCAATAGTGTTAAGTACAGAGGGTCTGGCCAAACTAGCACACATTATTGAGCCATTTGCCAATCAATGAAGTGCAGAGGGTTACCTGTCCAACAACCCCCCCCCCCCCCAAAACCCTAGTTATTGTCAAAGGCCCATCAGAAGTGGGGGGGTTGATGGGGGGTGAGTAATCTGTGAAGGGGAGCCTCTACTTTTCTGTGCAAATACTTTCCAGCCTCCAATTTTATACAATGCTCTTGTTCCAAGATGTTGATTGTCTAATCTGCTTGCAATGTTTATGTGCAAAGTGACTAATTTTTTTTTCTTGTTTCACTCCACAGTTCCCTTCAACGCCACAGGAATGGCAGACTGTGGCCTCCCACTTTGCCAGCCGTTGGGACTTTCCTAACTGCGGAGGGGCAATTTATGGGAAACACGTCCGCATTGTCCCACCGCCCAACTCGGGGTCCCACTATTATAATTATAAAGGGTTTAATAGTGTAGTGATGTTGGCGGTGGTGTCGGCAACATATGAATTTATGTATGTGGACGTGGGGATGAACGGCCGGATCTCAGATGGTGGTGCCATTACGCACACGGAGTTCTACTGGCGTCTCCAAAGTGGCAGTCTGTGCTTGCCACCTCCAGAGGAGAATGCTGAAGGACTCCCCTTCGTCTTTGTCGCAGATGAAGCGTTTGCGTTGACTCCCCATGTGATGAGGCCGTTCCCGATGAGGACCCTCACCCCAGACCAGAGGGTCTTCAACTACAGGCTGTCCAGAGCCAGAAGAGTTGTGGAGAACACTTTTGGCATCCTGGCCAGCCGCTTCCGCCTGTTCTTGATGGCAATTAACTTGGCGGAATACAAACTGAACCACATAGTTCTTGCCTGTTGCATATTGCACAACTTCCTCAAAAGACATAACAGGAACTATGTGGTGCCCGTTGGCCCAGATGTGGAGGGCCCTCCAAATGCGGACCTCACAGCCCTTCAAGTGGCACGTCCAGGCTTGCCCCCTCTAAATGCCCGCGCGGTCCGCGAGCAATATATGGAGTACTTTGTGGGTAGGGGGGCCATTGCTCTGCCTGACGATGTGTGAGAGGCATTTTTTAATAAATCTGATATTTCAACCAACCTATGATTTCTTGTCATTTCAGTATTCTTTTTTGCTTATTTTACCTTGAAATTTTTTCCCTTTGCCTTCGACAGTGGGAATGCACTTTCTGGGCAAAAGGAGGTAACAGTCTCTTCTTCCCAAAAAGATTAGTCTCATGTTGTGTGTTTGCAACCTAATCTTTGGTCTAGATAAGGTTTGTACTGCATAACTGACACCCAAAATACTCCTTTTCATCACCAGGTCAGACATGTGTGTATTCTCAAAAATGCTGTGCTCTGTTTTTTTTCGTACAAAGCACTGTGGGTGTCATTTACATAAGTCAAATCCACTATGCTCTACAAGTGCAGTGAAAAAGTGCCCTGGAAAAGAAACTTGCAGTGCAAAGTGGACTTGCCTTTAGTAAATAACACCAATTGGCCCCCATATCCTTTCCATTTGACATACATAATGCATTGTGTTTTTGAAATAAGGAAGCCACACATTTAGAAAAATAAAAAAGTTTACTTGGAAAACATTCACAAGTCCGTTTACAATCTTCACGCCCAAACTGACAACATCTTGGTTATTTACAGCATTGTTTATAAACATTCCGCAATTGGTAAAACCAGGCATGGAGCAAAACAGAACCTATGAACTTGGAAAGTTCAACTTTGTAAAGTGAAGACAAGATCAGACATGACTATATGTTCAAAGTGTGTTTGATCTTGCCTTCATCACATGGGGGGGTCACCCCTGGAAAGTGGAAATTTAGAACATGCACACAATTTGGGTCTGAAAATGGGCATTAGATGGTAAAACACATGCCTAGAAGCTTCAAAAGTGCCATTTTCCATCATGGGGATGAATGGACGTTTTTTGGGGGTGCAACCCATTCACCACAACCACTTTCGTAGTTCGTAAAGTGGTTGCACCCCCAAAAAAACGATGGCATTCATCCACCATGATGGGAGCTAGCACATGTGGACACAATGTGTGCATGTTCCAAATTTCACACAGTTCTTAAGTTGCAAATGTGTTCAGAAGCTGGCACAAATGTGTGTTAATTACTTGGTGCGTTTTCATATTTTTCCTAAAACATCAATGATGTTCTTCACTTTTTGTTGAACATCATTGATGTTTTGCTTTATGTAATCGAGATCTCTATTGCAGACCATTATCTCCCCGATGAGTACGTGGGCACTCTCTGTGGTAAAGTGCGATTTTTCTTCCACAACATCCACGTCACCTAAAAACCACAAACAAACAAAAATCGGGTGTTGGAAATGAGGCAGGCATACATTGATTAGCTTACCAGTAGCTGTGTTCTCCCACACTCACCTGTTGTGGTGACAATTTCTCCAAGTTCGATGATCTCTCCTTCCTCCTCCTCCTCCTCTGCTTCTGCTGTTTCACCTTTTTTGGGAGGTGTTGGTTTTGGGGTTTCCTCAGACGGGCCAAGTTTTCGCTCCCCTATGAGAATGTACAAAAGGAAGATTTAGCAACACAATCTATTGAGGGCAGAAATAGGAAATGACAAACATTGCTTGAAAGTGATGGACACAATTTTTGTTTGGCCAGTTACAAATGCCAACTACATGAATGTAGTCACTTTGTAAAGGTGCTAAACTGAGTAGCTTTTTGGTAGAAGTTTGTGTGATGGAGACCCCCCTCTAGTATCCACTGGAGCACATGTGTGGAAAAGCCTAATAAAAAGGTGGTTTGGGTGTCCCAGCACTAGTGCTCTAGAGTCCAGATGGATAACCAGCTACTGGGTGACCTCTCCTTTACATTGAAAAAATTGGCTTTACATTCCTGATGACATTTCTAGTGAGAACAAACTTCCTTTCCACAAAAAAAACACCAAACATCGTATTATAAGTGGCCGATCGTTGCGTACGATCGAATGGACACACACACGACCATGACAGTGGCAGAAAGATCGAGGCTGAGTACGATCGAATGCACAGACGAACATGAAAGTGGCCATTTTGGAATGTACAACTTTGTAAAAATCAAACCACATGGAGCAGTATGCAAGCAAGAAATAAAACACAAAACACAACTACTTACTTTTTTGAAGAATTCACTTGATCTTTCTGTACTGATCGGCCTCCCTCAGTTTCAGGTCTGACCAGCGTTTCCTCAGTTGCTCCTTGGATCGTTGTACCCCAAAATTATTGTACAGCCTCCTCACAACTTTAGACATGATCTTGGCCTTGCGGACATTGGGGTTGAGGTAAGGCCCATACTTCCCATCATAGTCGCTCCTCTTTAATATGTCCACCATCTCCAACATTTCTCCAAATGACATATTGGAGGCCTTGAATTTCAGGCTCCGGGATCGGGACGTTTCTGCCTCCGGACTTTCCTCGTCCTCCTCGTTGGTGGGATATTTGTGGCGCACCTGCTGTGTCCCCGCCATGTGCTCTCCCCACTGCGCCGTAAAGAGAACGGGTGGGGAATAGACGAGAAAGATCGTCAGGGGCGGGCGGAGTTTGACGCATGCGCACTGTATATAAAACGTCACACGCCTGTGTCGTAGCCACGATCTGGGAGACGAGGGGAGAGAAAGCTCACGCACGAGACGATCGCTAGAAACGAAGGTACAATTTGACGTTGGTACATAACTAGCCTAGACTGATTCGAACTTGAGGCTTCTTTATGGAGAAGATTAGGAGAGTTTAGGCTGACATTATTTATATTGTTCTGTGTGGTGTTGTGTCTTGCAGAGGTGATGGAGGCCTTCTACGACGTGAGTTTTCTCCCCCTCTTCATTGATAAATACAGGGAATTTCCCCTTTTATGGCTACCAAAGCACCGTGACTACAGCAACAGACCAAAGAGGTACGCAGCCATGCTGAAACTTGTGGCATTTGTAAAGCCAACCCTGCCCATGGCAACCGTGGCAAACTTAAAAGTGAAGATTAACAACATGAAGAGTACCTATTTCCGGGAGCGCAATAAGGTCCGGAAGTCCCTAGCATCTGGAGCTGCAGCAGCTGATGTCCATGTCCCCACGCTCTGGTACTATGAGAGGCTCCACTTTCTCAAAGACCAGACTACTGTCAGGAAGTCACTCTCGACTCTTCCTTGCACGCGTCCTTCCACGCACGCCACCCCTGATGAGGCTTCCGAGGACCAACCTGGGCCTTCCAGTCTGGAATATGTGCAGGTGCCCAGCTTGTTCCAGGTATAGTAGTTTTGTAACCATTTTGGGGAATAAGGAATGATGTTCAGTTAATTCAGGATCCCCAATTGCTTAGTTCCTAACGTGATTGACATATCAAGAGACAGTGGTGTTGGAGACATTTTTGGGAAGACTCTAAACTGCAGGTCTGAGAATTGTATGGTTTTCTATTTGTAAACATTTTGCAACAGTCACTAGATGAGAATTGTGTGTGTTTGATGAACAAATAACTGAAACTATGTCCCTTTTTCAGACACAGGAAGACCTCAGCCAGGAGGTGGCTGTGGAAGGTGGCAGTCAGGAGGAGGCAGGGGTTAGTGGCAGCCAACAGGGGGGTAGGCGTAGGAGCCTGACTGTCTCCCAAGTCCCTCCCCTCCGCCTTCCCTACAGAAGGGCGAAAAGCATGGGGGAGGTGGGAGAGTCAGCGCTCCAGCTGATACGAGATGCCTCAGCCTCCCTATATGCCACACCCACCTATGAGGAGGCCTTTGCCTCCTTGATTGGCAGTAAAATGACGGGTATGGAGGCGGGGCAACGCAGCATGTGTGAGGATGTCATCCTCAAAATACTAAATGAGGGGATGGCTGGGGAGATGACCCCACTCACACATGTTTGCGAGAGTGACCTTGCTCCGCCTCCTCCTCCTCCTTCTGCCACCCCACCAGCACCAGCACCACGGCGTGGAAGGAAGCGTACAAGGAAGACAAGAGAGTGATGACCTTGATTCAGTCTGGTCTGAGAGAAGATGGAGCCTCTCGTTGGACCAGAGCCTGGGGACCTAGATGGCATCTGCTGCAGTTCCGGATGTTTTGGACTTCAGGACCAGATTGCGCTCCCTTATTATTTAGATAGGTACTCTTCAGGCCCCCAATTTTTTTAAGCGTGAAAAATGATGGTTGCCGTGGGTGTCCAAGGCTTTGCAAATTCCCCAAGTTTCACCATGGCTGCGTTCCTCTTTGGTTTGTTGCTGAGACCTAAATAAATGTTTTTTGGATTTGAAATAATCATTGCCTATGTGTTTTACTTTTCTACAATGACAGTTTTTCTTTGAGTAGGCAGGTACATTTCACTAATCCTAAAGTAGAATTAACAAGGGGCACCAACAACCAACAAACTCCTAGTAAATTTCAGCAAGAAATAAAAATGTTAATAATGTGGTTTTGCTAAGTTGAGACACACAACCCCCCTCCAAAAAAAAATTAAAAATCTCCTTCAAATATGTATTCCCAAAAAAAAAACAAAAAAAGACAAATGATGCTAAAAATATAACAAAGATTCTTTTACGATCTGAGTAAAAATAAACATGTAGTGTATAAATGCTGAAAAGTAATAAAGAACTAAGTTTGTGAGAAGTGCGGGTGAATAGGAGCAGCTAAAACATGTCATTCTTGTTGCATTGTAAAGAAAAAGAGAATGCGCTGCATTAAAGACATTTTAACATTGCAGCGTGACGAATGTGCTGTGTCGATTAGGAAAGGTAGTTTTACCTGACCGAGCGCTTCCGTCACAGAATTTCTTCTTAGCATGCGTAACACTTTGTCCGTCGGACAACCGTACACACGATCGGATTTGGTGTGATCGGACCGTGTTGACGGCAAATCTTTCCAGCAGGAGATAAGACTTTGTCCGTCGGACAAACCGACGTACACTGTCCGATGGTGCATACACACGGTCTGATTTTTCAACAACATTGTCCGATCGGACAGAATCCATGAAAAAGTCCGACCGTGTGTATGGGGCTTTACAGTGGGCAGAATTTGCTCACAATAGTGCCTTGAATACTGCTTCCCGATTGTCCCCGTTTATGGCGAACTATGGTTTCCAACCTTCCATGTTGCCTGACTCATTTGTTCCACAGAGTATTCCTGCGTTAGAGGAGCATCTCCATGGTCTTCGTTCCACTTGGGTACAAGTCCAGGAGGCTTTGCGACATGCTAATGTTAGATACAGACTCCATGCTGTCCGCTGCTCCATGCTGTCCGCAGACTCCTGCCTGCGCCTTCCTACCCGGTTGGGGACAGGGTCTGGCTGTCATCACACAACCTCCGACTTTGTGTTCCCTCTCTGAAGTTCGCACCTCAGTTTATTGGGCCTTTCCGTATTCTTCGCAGGATTAACCCAGTGGCTTACACATTAGACCTTCCTTCTAATATGCATATCTCTAATGTATTTCATGTCTCCTTATTAAAACCTTTGGTCTGTAACCGCTTTACCACCTCAGTGCCTCAACCTGTACAGGTTGAGAACCATGAGGAGTATGAAGTACAGTCCATTGTTGACTCCCGTAGGTTCTGTAGGCGCATACAGTACCTGGTGCATTGGAAAGGATACAGTCTGGAGGAACGCTCCTGGGTCTCATCCTCAGATGTACATGCCCCTGTCCTCCTCTGGGATTCCTATAGACATTTTCTCCTCAGAGCTTGGTGGTCCTCTGAGGGGGAGGGGAGTAGTTGAGGAGGGGGTACTGTCAGGGGTGGGCTCAGAGGGAGGAAGGCCATTCCTTCCTCTGAGCTGGCTGCTCAGCTGTCGCTAATTTCCAGCTCCTATCTCTCCACAGTGACTCACCTGTTGATATCCTGCTCTTCAGTCCTGCCTACTTAAGCTGTCCAGCCCAGATGATCTCTGCCTTTGTCTTGGTCAACATCACAGAGACTATCTCCTGCGTTTCTGTTTTTTTTATCCTTAACTGCTTGCTTCCTACTGCATGAGAGTATTGGGTGGTTGGCTTCCCCCAGGGACTCACATGCCCTTTGATCCTTCCCCTCCTTTTTTTCTTTTCTTTCTCCTCTTGCCCTCCCCTCTCTGCCTCTGTCCATCTTTTCTCCATCTCCAGTTTTTTTTTGCAATGCCCTTTACGCTTTATCTCCTGAGCCCCCATCTTCCTGTCAATGGGATCTTATCCTTTCTGGTTCTTTTTATTTCTGTTTTACCGCTACTAACCTTATTGAGAGGATTCTTGGACTTACATGTTTGCTCCTCTTCTGGGGAAAAAAGGTTATGTAGCTATAATTGATTAAGACAAAACGTATTATTGTGTTTTACGCCCTATGCCCTATGTCAGTCTCTGCAGCTCAATTGACTCATGTTACTTTTATTTGTGTTTTTGGCAATTCTGCTGTTTCTACTCATTCCTCTTAAAAGTTCTTTCTATTGGTAGCCTTTTTGTGATGTACTTACCCTGTACGAAATCTTAAAGAAATTGCAAAAAAGTGCAATTGGTGTCACTGACCTTTCCCCTACATTAAAACACAGGGCATGGAACATCTGCTCGACCTGAATACCCATCCACCTCCTTTTCCCGGTGCTGTACCCAAATGTTGACTTACCAGCTTCAGGCCCAGATGTGTACTGCAGGTCACCATCACAAAGAAGAGAGAGGCAACAAATAATTCATATCCTTACCTCTACACAAACCGAGGGTGGATAGACCGGGTAGACCATGTAATATCACCATGTTACATCATCAATAAGTTAGTATGTATTTTCCCTTTTGAAGAGTAGAGTAGGAAATGGGCAGAAAGGGAATACTTTGACGCAGTTGGCCAGCTTAAATATGTATTGCAATATGTACAGTGTCTTGAAAAAGTATTTTCATCCCTTGAAATTTTCCACATTTTGTCATGTTACAACCAAAAATGTAAATATATATAATTGGGATTTTATGTGATAGACCAACACAAAGGGGGTTATTTACTAAAGGCAAATCCCCTTTGCAATGCAAGTGCACTTGAAAGTGTGCTGAAAGTGCACTTGGAAGTAAAGTCACTGTAGATCCGAGGGGGATATGCAAGGAAAATAAAAAAACAGCATTTTAGCTTGCACATGATTGGATGATAAAATCAGCAGAGCTTCCACTCATTTCAGATCTACCCCTTAGATTTAGAGCGACTGCACTTCCAAGTGCACTTTCAAGTGCACTTGTAGTGCAAATTGGATTTACCTTTTCGTACATAACCCCCATAGTGGCACATAATTCTGAAGTGGAAGGAAAATGATAAATGGTTTTCAACATTTTTTACAAATAAATATCTGAAAAGTGTGACGTGCATTTGTATTCAGCCCCCTTTACTCTGATAATATAAAGAAAATCTTGCGCTAAATAATAAAGACTGCTGCACTTTTACTACTCCTTGAATATGAGGAAATGATAAGAAATGGTGCTTAAATATAAAAGATTTGTGCTGTCTTGTGTGTAAAAAATAACAAAATATACTGTGACCCACAAAAATTTCCCAACATCATATAACATCACAGCAAAAAAAGCAATTAAAACAAGTTCCACAAATAAAGTGTCCATGTGTATTCATTCAAGATATGTGTTCCAAAAATTTTTTATACTGTGCACCACTCCCAGTGACAGGGTAACGAACGATCAATCCGTGTTCCAGATAAAAAGATTAAATGTGCCTCTTACCAGATCCCTATGATCTCTAAATTTTAGGAGATCATGATACACACGAGGTGAACAGATGTATAGACTCTTCCAGTGTATATTCCAACACTGGATTAAACAGCGATGGATGGATCAAACAGCCTGCTGATCAGCATTTCAGCCCAACACACTCTGATCTAGACTCATTCTGCACTCTCCACTCGATATATGTATAGGATTAAGAACAGAGGGAAGGCTCATTGTGCATTATATAAAACATAAGAGATTTATTGTGCTAAAATATGCACTTACAGCATCATAGAATAAAACAAGCAGTAGAGAGGATAATCCAACCCAGGGATCACCAACAGGTCTGGATCATAATCACGTCACAACTCCCGTCTCCTTCAAATGCGCTTCCCCGTAACAGGCTATGTCTGGGAATGGGGGATGGAGCTGGGACGTCTAGCACTGATCCTAAAGCAACTGAGACACCGGAAGTCGATTGTATAACCACGTTGACAGGGGTCACAACAATATATGATGTCAAATAGTGGGTTACTCACTGCGGAATAAGAATATTAATGTAGATGGTATTATAAACCTATAAGTAACTAAATACAGGGGGTCTCTACTTATGAACGCCTGACCTACGAACATCCCCCTACTTATGAACAGGGTGCTGCGGGGACCCTCCGCCATGCGCGGCCATACGGAGCCTCGGAAAATGCCGGCAAACTTTGGGAATGTCCGTAATATGCCGCGCATGCGCAGAGCGGCATTAGACGGAACATTGGAAATGTCTGTATTTGTCGGTCTGCGCATGCGCGGCCGACTTACGAACATTTCCGACTTCCGAACAGGCGGGCAGTCCCTAACGAGTTCGTAACTCGGGGACCCCCTGTACTATGTAAATGTTAAAAAGAAATGTTAAAAATTAAAATAAATATGAATTATATTTGCATTAAAAAAAATGGTCACGTGGTTCATGCTTCCCTCAGAGAACACTCTATATTATGGTAACCCACTAAATGTATATCTTCCAACTCAGTACAATAATACATCAATAATGCAACAAGGTTTATATAAAATAGTTTACAAAAACATATTATCCATCTATATACATATAATCAGATATATTGGGAATATAGATGGATAATATGTTTTTGTAAACTATTGTAAACATCCATGCCCAAAATGAGGGACAGCTGAGGATACACGAGAGACAGAGGGATAAGGGTCCCACTGGGGACCAGTGTTGGTCATCTTACTTTAAAAAAGTAATTAGTTAAGTTACAAATTACTTCTCCCAAAAAGTAATTGCGTTAGTAACTCAGTTACTACATTGGAAAAGTAATTAGTTACGCAGCAAAGTAACTGATTTTTTTTTAAATATTCTATACGTGTAACTAAGGGGCGGGTCTAGTATTACTGTAACCAAGGGGCGCATTTATTATTATTGTTATATATCGTGTAACCAAGGGGCTGCTCTATTATTACTCTAACAAAGGGGCAGATCTGTTATAGCGTGTAAGCAAGTGGCGGGTCTATTATATTGTGTAAGGGGCGGATGGCTACAGAAGAGGGCGAATGTTAAATTAATGGGCAGCGCTCGATATAAAAAAATATAGATATAGAAAAATAATAAATGCACCCCTTGCTTACAGTAATACTAGACCCGCCCCTTACTTACACGATAGACGCCCCTTGCAGAGTAGCACGAGCATCAGGAGCGTGCGGCATCGCCTTGTACAATTACATGTTAACTGCACCTGCGCGGTGTAGAGTTCACTCAGATCTGTTTAGGTTCGGCAATTTTCGGAAGCTCCGTAGTCCTTCATACTGCGCAAGCCCTGCGCCTGCGCAGTACAGGGGGTCCTTATCCGGCGGGGGAACTTTTTCGGCAGGACACCGGAATTACACTACTGCCATCTAGTGGCGGTAGATGTAATTGGGGTAACTAAGCCAAAGTAATGGGAACTGTGTTACCATGAGGGGAAAAGTAATCAGTTAGATTACTCGTTACCCTCTAAAGTAACTGCGTTAGGTAACTCAGTTTATTTTAACTCAGTTACTTACATCACTGCTGGGGACAGTTGAGAGGTATGTAATACTGTGGAATTGTTGCTGCTTTTAAACTTCACATTCGATAATTCAAGTTTGAAATGCAAAACAATACAGTTTCATGTCTTTCTAAACAGAATCACCATTACAACTTCATCTGCATAACCTTCATTTATTTCCTCTTTATCATTTCCCCAAAATTACTATGTATACCTACCATGTGCAACTCAGTGGTGTAGTTAGGTTTTGTGCTGCCCTAGGCCTGACTAAACTTGCGCACCCCCAATTTAAATATGACCCACCCCTTCCTGTCAAGGTCAAACCCCTTCCTGTTTAAGTACCGCCCTTCCTCTTTAGGCTCCACCTCTCTGTACATTAGTGCAACCCCATCAGTGCCCACATCAGTGCAGATTTATCAGTGCCCATCAGTGCAGCCTCATCATGGGCCACCAGTGCAGCCTCATCATGGGCCACCAGCGCAGCCTCATCATGGGCCACCTATCAGTTGCCATCAGTGCGGCCTCATCAGGGTCCACCATTGCAGCATATCAGTGCCCATCAGTGCAGCAGATCAGTGCTGCCTTAGTGCCTTAGCAGTGCAGTTTGAGTGCCACCTAATTAGTGGGCATCAGTGCCCATCAGTACAGTCCCATCAGTGCAGCCTATCAGTGCCCATTTCAGTGAAGCACCATCAGTGTGGCCTTATCAAGGGGCCACCATTGCAGCCTATCAGTGCTGCCTTATTAGTGCAGCTTAAGAGTGCTGCCTCATTAGTGGGCATCAGTGCAGCCCATCATTGCCCATCAGTGCAGCCCTATCAGTTCAGGTTAGGAGTGTCGCCTCATCATTTTCAAATATCACAGCTTATTAGTGTATATATATGTATATATATATATATATATATATATATATATATATATATATATATATATATATATATATTTATACACACACAGTATCTCACAAAAGTGAGTACACCCCTCATATTTTTGTAAATATTTTATTATATCTTTTCATGTGTCAACACTGAAGAAATTACACTTTGCTACAATGTAAAGTAGTGAGTGTATAGCTCATAACAGTGAAAATTAGCTGTCCCCTCAAAATAACTCAACACAGCGATTAATGTCTAAACCGACAACAAAAGTGAGTACACCCCTAAGTGAAAATGTCCAAATTGGGCCCAAAGTGTCAATATTTTGTGTGGCCACCATTATTTTCCAGTACTGCCTCAACCCACTTGGGCATGGAGTTCACCAGAGCTTCACAGGTTGCCACTGGAGTGCTCTTCCATGATGACATCACTGAGCTGGTGAATGTTAGAGGCCTTGCGCTCCTCCACCTTCCATTTGAGAATGCCCCACAGATGCTCAATAGGGTTTAGGTCTGGAGACATGCTTGGCCAGTCCATCACCTTTACCCTCAGCTTCTTTGGAAAGGCAGTGGTCATCTTGAAGGTGAGTTTGGGGTCAATACTGCCCTGTGGTCCAGTCTCTGAAGGGGGAGGATCATGCTCTGCTTCAGTATGTCACAGTACATGTTGACATTCATGGTTCCCTCAATGAACTGTAGCTCTCCAGTGCCAGCAGCACTCATGCAGCCCCAGACCATGACATTCCCACCATCATGCTTGACTGTAGGCAAGACACACTTGTCTTTGTACTCCTCACCTGGTTGCCACCACACATGCTTGATATCATCTGAACCAAATAAATGTATCTTGGTCTCATCAGACCACAGGACATGGTTCCAGTAATCCATGTCCTTAGTCTGCTTGTCTTCAGCAAAACAGTTTGCGAGCTTCCTTGTGCATCATCTTTAGAAGAGGCTTCCTTCCGAGATGACAACCATGCAGACCAATTTGATGCAGTGTGTGGCGTATGGTCTGAGCACTGACAGGCTGATCCCCCACCCCTTCAACCTCTACAGCAATGCTGGCAGCACTCATATGTCTATTTCCCAAAAACAACCTCTGGATATGAAGCTGAGCATGTGCACTCAACTTCTTTGGTCGACCATGGCGAGGCCTGTTCTGAGTGGACCCTGTCCTGTCAAACCACTGTATGGTCTTGGCCACCGTGCTGCCTCTCAGTTTCAAGGTCTTGGTAATCTTCTTATAGCCTAGGCCATCTTTATGTAGAGCAACAATTCTTTTTTTTTCAGATCCTCGGAAAGTTCTTTGCCATGAGGAGCCATGTTGAACTTCCAGTGACCAGTATGAGAGATTGATAACACCAAATTTAACACACCTGCTCCCCATTCACACCTGAGACCTTTTAACACTAACTAGTCACATGACACTGGGGAGGTAAAAAGGCTAATTGGGCCCAATTTGGACATTTTCCCTTAATGGTGTACTGTATTGACTTTTGTTGCCAGCGGTTTAGACATTAATGGCTGCGTGTTGTTATTTTGAGGGGACAGCAAATTTACACTGTTATACAAGCTATATACTCACTACTTTACATTGTAGCAAAGTGTAATTTCTTCAGTGTTGTCACATGAAAAGATAATAAAATATTTCCAAATATGTGATGTGTAACGCCGAGCGCTCCGGGTGCCCCATCCATCCCGGAGCGCCCACGGCGTCCTCTCTCCTGCAGCGCCCCGGTCAGCGCCGCTGACCGCAGGCGCTGCTCGGGCTCCAGGATGCGATCCTCGTGGCGGTCCCGGTCCGCCCGGGGATCGCATCTCTCTGTCCTCACCTCTCCCCTCCTGTTCCTTCCGGCGCGCGTGCGCACACAGCTGTTCTTCTTAAAGGGCCAGCGCACCATTGATTGGTGCCTGGCCCAAATTACTGGCACACCTGCGTCCTATAAATTTACACTCCCCCTTTCCTGCCCTCACCAGATCTTGTGTCGCCATAGTGCCCAGTGAAAGCGTTAGTGTTTGCCCCTGCCGTGTATCCTAATCTCTGCTGTTGCCCCTGACTACGAACCATTGCCGCCTGCCTTGACCTTTTGCTACGTTTGACCTCGCCTCTGCCTTGTCCTTGTGTACCTCGCCTGTCTCGCCTGTCTCAGCTGTCAGTGTGGTCGAGTTGCTATTGGAAGACACGACCTGGTTGCTACCGCCGCTGCAAGTCCACCTTGTCGGCCTAGGCCAAAACACAGCACTGGTGCAACTGCCATGTTATAAATCCAGAGGTTGCCATTGCTGGTCTCCATCTGAAAATGTTAGGGGCTTGGTCAGTAACTGAGAAAGTATTGAAGTCAAAACAAAAATGACAGCAATAAAACAAGCAATTTCAGCATATATCATCAATGGCAACTTTTAGGGGAAGTTAGGTCTTACAATAACCAGAAATGCCATTTTAACAGCTAAACAGTATGCATGCTCTTCTCAAAAGTTTGATCAGTAGAATGTTTTTACATGAACAACAAAAGTAAAATAGAGATAATAATTACATAGTAGGTGAGGTTGAAAAAAGACACAAGTCCATCAAGTCCAACCTATGTGTGTGATTATATGTCAGTATTACATTGTATATCCCTGTATGTTGCGGTCGTTTAGGTGCTTATCTAATAGTTTCTAGAAACTATCAATGCCCCCTGCTGAGACCACTGCCTGTGGAAGGAAATTCCATATCCTTTCTGCTCTTACAGTAAAGAACCCTCTACGTAGTTTAAGGTTAAACCTCTTTCTTCTAATTTTTAATGAGTGGCCAAGAGTCTTGCTAAACTCCCTTCTACAAAATCCAATCGTTTAAATTCCGATCGTGCGTAGACAATTCCGACGGACAAAGTGCCAGGCATGCTCAGAATAAATTACGAGACGAAAGCTATTGGCTACTGGCCTCTTTATAGTCCCAATGTACGAGTTGTACGTCACCTCGTTCTGAACGATCGGATTTTCCAACAACTTTGTGCGACCGTGTGTATGCAAGACAAGTTTGGGCAAAAATCTGTTGGAAAAAATCAGACGGATTTTGGCGTCGGAATGTCCGACCGTGTGTACAGGGCATAAGGCAGTCGCGCTGCAAGTCGTGCTGCCCCTGTGTGAATCGGCTCTTACTGGTTTAACTGTGAAGCCCACAATAATAAACATGCTCTATGTACTGTGTCAATATCACCATTTCAGGGAAATAAAATGGCACATTATAAAGCTTTACTGCAGGCAGTTACTTATCTGACTTTTGCATACTTTTTTAAACTTAATTTCCAAGTAGTAACTGCCCTTAAAATTTTATCCATCAATGATCATCACATCAAGTTTCTCTGTTTTGGGATCAGTGACATTATCTATAATATAATTCTAGATGGCAGCAGTACTGCTGTGATTTAATATTACCCTAAGGATTTATTAATTGTATGTGTTCAGTCACCCTTAGGAAAAGTGATTATTGCCATTTCTCTAGAGCTTCTTTGTATTTTTTCCCTTTCTCTAACTGCAATTCTTTTTACTTGTTGAGAATATATATTTATTTATCGTACATCATGGGACACAGAGCTATAGTATTAACTATATGGGTATATAGGCACCTTCAGGTGATGGACACTGGCAAACCCAAGACAGGATGTTCACTCCCTATATAACCCCTCCTCCCACCAGGAGTACCTCAGTTTTTTCACGTGTCTAAGGTGTTGGTCACGAGTGAAGATGTGCTCTAAAGAGCTCCGCTGGAGGGATCCCTA
Source organism: Lithobates sylvaticus (assembly GCA_028564925.1). Taxonomy (NCBI): domain Eukaryota; kingdom Metazoa; phylum Chordata; class Amphibia; order Anura; family Ranidae; genus Lithobates; species Lithobates sylvaticus. The sequence continues at coordinate 268,828,148 of CM053026.1, forward strand.
TTGGATTTATACAGCCTCCACTGACCGGATCCATCCAAAGTGCCACTGAGGCCAAGGTGGATGGTACCCGGGCCTTGTATAAGAAGAACAAGGTTTTGCCTGTAATGCCTGTCCTTGGAGGGCTGGATCCCGGGACCCAGTGCTTTGGTCATGCTCACATTACCTAAAGTTTTTCCTGACGGGGTGCTATACAGGTCCAAGGGAGTGGAACCCTGATAAAAAGGGCACCAGGTCCTTGAAGGTTTGCTAAACGATGCCCGCCATGATGGGTGAAGATTGGATTTGTCTGATATCAGCAGAAATCATGCAGCGAGGATAAGGTATGGGAAGAAGCCTAGGAACTGTAAAAAGTCCACCTATGTTTTTTCTTCCTTGGGAAAAATGTCTCCACTAAAGGGAGTAAATGCACATACTTTAGTAAGTTTAGTTAGTGTCTCTCACTTCAGCTCAGTGTCACAGCTTGTGTGTGGGCGCAGCAGCTTCTCTCAGTGGGGATTCCTCATTTAGGTAAGAGATTTGCCATACCACACTTCTCCCCCCTGGAGGGACTAAAAGGATTGGGAAAATTCAACAATGGCTGTGTTCCCCCTGCAAGCCCTGCCCCCTTTGTGTTCCCCCTGCGGATGCTCCCTTTGCTTTGAGGTTTCCCCCGCTTTGCTTGCCATTAGGCTCTGACTCTTCTCCCCTCCCCTCTAGCTGGGTCTGCTGAGTGACAGACCCGCATGCTGCGCACGGGGACTATCTGAATTAAAAAAAAAGGAGGGGGGGTGGGTGACGGACTGAGTGGGTGGGACCTAGGCCTGGCACCATGTGCGGACGTAGCATCCACAAGAGCAGACTCTCCTCAGCTGGATGGCTGGAGAGCACGCTGGCTGATCACACTGGACACAGGAGTGGTGGGCCACGCAAGGGCTGCATACAGGCATTCCCATTAGAGGAAAGACATTTTACCCAGCGCTAGGCTGAACTTTTATTAGCGGCATTTCTTAGCTAGACTATTGTTCAGCAAATAGTGCATTCACATAGTGCCTCTGCTTTTGTGCTTAGGAATGTGCCTCCAAAAAAGCCGGTGCAAACACCTCAAAAAAGGTACCAAAAACATCACCCCCAGGCGCTGAGGACTCCAGTCATGCCTCCACATTGTCATCTTGAAATACCAGAAGTGGCTAGCCAGGGTGAGCCATTGGAACCAGTTGGTGTTGCAGCTGCTTCTCACATCTCAGCCCCTGTATACGTGACTGAAGATGCCTTTTCCTCCTCCCTTTTGGGGTTAGAGGAAAGACTATCGGTTTTAATCGCATCCTCCATCCAAAGGGATAGGAAGCGTGGTAGACCCCCCTCCCCACCTTAGACCCTTTAGCAAGGGAACAGTGGGTAGTGGATGAGGTGTTACCCTCAGGCAATCGGGAGGCAATTTATTCTCTAGTGCCTCTGGTTTCAAAAAATATATAATGTTTGAGAATGGGTTCACACTGCACACCGGAGTGGCTCAGAGCAGGGGTCTGGTGCATCCCCATTCAGCGCTTCCGGTCCAATTTCAGCACAAATTTTGGTATGAATTCAGACCTGAAACGGACTAGAAGATACACAGGACCCCAGTGCAATTCGTACCGGAGTCGCTCGGGAGATATGTGAACCGGCTCCATAGAGAGCCGGTCACAGTCTTCTGCTATGTGAATTAGATGTGGGGAATCCCACACCTAATTCGCAACAGTGTAAACACAACCGAAGGGTTCTAAAACTGTCTTATTCATTTTCTGTGTTATTACACACTCGCTGACCTGAGAGCGGAGATGGAGGCGCTCTCACTAATTGGGGCATGTCAGCTGCTCCAGCGCCGCCTCCTCTATCACTCACCGATCGCGAAGGCATTATGGGTAGTGTAGTTTTCTACCCAGTGAATTCTCTTCTCCAGGTGTGCAGACATAAAAGGAACCTTTTTCACTCACCTGCAGGCACTGGAGGGGGTCACCATGCTTGTTACACCACTTATCTAAGATAGTTTACTCAAACATATGCTGTTGATCTCTATGTCTCTATTACCTTGCTATTTCCTTTTCTTTAATAATTGTTTCTCTTTTTTTGTGACCTGTTGCTGCAAGTGAACAAGTCTGTATCTATACGTTTTATTGCCTGCTTACTACCGTCTGTATTTTTCCCAATCCTGTTGGAAGGGGGGACAGACGCTCAGTATATAGGATAATATGGTCCTTCATAAATGGAAGATTGACCTTGAATGTCCATCCATTGGATGTGCAGTTATATTTGCGCAGTTTTTTGTTATAGCCAATAATATTGTTTTTTAAAAAACGCTTGTCTGGTGTTGAATACATTTTGTTACGATTTTTTTATAAATTGTTATTGTATCTTTGTATTCGGCACCCTGAAAGTCACACCAAATTACCCTCTCAGACCTATATACTATTCAGGGATGGTGGTGCCTCTTACTGACATTGTCACCTATCCATATCATTTACTACAATATTCCACCCATAATCCCCATGTACAAAAATTATATGCATATTATCAGTAATAGGTTACATATGTTCATTGTAAGGTGGTAACATGATATTCCTCCCTTAAACCCCATGTGAAATAATAATTCTATCCATATTCCCATCAAACAGGTCAAATGTAATTTTTCCATTAGCAAGTGAACAGCTAAACATTAGCAACTGCCTCTTGAACATTGTATCAAGCACTGCAGGAAAGAATAACAACATTACCATATATAGTATATCTGTATAAAGTACACTGACATCTAGTGAGGGTTCTTGCAGCCAATAATCCAATCATCCCACTATGCAGTTTAGTACGTCCCCTTTTTTCCTGGGAATAAAATGACACTGTAATGTTATTTTCTAGCTGTAAAAATTAGTGTTGTGGGTCCTGTTCAAACTGGGACTTAAGTGCAAAAAAATACATACTGAGATATATTAACAACAGTCTTTTGTGTTTTATTTTTTTGAGAATAAGGCTCCATTTGCAGTTGGGGTTTTGGGATCTCGGGCAGAATTGCGAATAGCAAAACACATGTTTGGGTGCCATTCATTTTCAATAGCATCTAAATGCAGTACGGTTTTGCCGTGATTGAGTGATACATGGTGTGAAAATTGCAGCAAACCATACCAGGCAAAGCTTGTCACCCAAAAATAGCAGGATCAGGTTTGCCGCGATTTATCACAACAAAACCACACCGTGTTTAGGCGTCATTGAAAATGAATGGCACCCAAACATGTGTAGCACCCTCCTAGGTAGGTGCTAAAGAGAGAGTATAGTTCTTGGTTTTTCCTGCCTACCAGGGAGGCTGTTAGGTAAATTTAGGTGCTCGCTGCCTACCAGGGAGCAGTGATCCATTTATAGGGTCTGCTCATTGTGCACAAATGCTGCTCATGTTGGCTGCCTGTTTCACACTGGTCCAATAGGATGAGGCATATTAAACAGTGGAAGGAAACCTGACAAATGGGAGCATAGGCGTAGTTACAGCCCTGGCCATTTGCAGAAGAAGGTGCCTCAAGGCATGCTGGGTGACTGTATATATGCCTGGGGCACGTGTGCTCGGGTCTTCGGCTGGAGAGCGGGGTCCTGGAGGGAGGGGGTGGCTGCTCCTCCACTGTACAGGCTGCCATGCGGCCTCAGGAAGTTGACCTGAGGGCAGGAACTGCAGAAGCTGCAACCTAGATGTCCTGTAGAGCTGACTGGGAGGGAGACACATCTAGAAGGATCTGTTCATGGCTACTGTGAGTACAAATCTGCATCTAGGGGCCTGTTCTGTGAGGGCAATCTCTTCAAACTAGTGAGGTCAGTGGGTGGGTGTCAGCTAAAGGGGATACTGGTGAGTGTCCTAAAGAAAAGTGGTGAACTGAGGCTGCTACCAGAGCACTCAATTTAGGGGGGGGGGGGGGGGGGTCTTCGTCTGGCATTGTTCAACTGGAGTATCCCATTAATCCCTTCTCCTATCCAAGTTCAACCAATAAATGTAATGTAAATTTTCTTCATGTTAAAATAGCTGTTGAAAGTTCTGTTTAAATTAGGACTTAAGTGCAAAAACACTAATTGCTGTTGGGGAGTCTTGTTCAAATTTGGAGTTAAAGAGGAGTTGCTGTCGGTTTTCTGAAAACTAAAGTCAGCAGCTACAAAAATTGTAGCTATTGACTTTTAATAAACAAACACTTACCTGTACCAGTATCCAGTGCTGTGCTCACCCAAGGGGGCTGCCAGCTTGTGGCCTACTGTGCTTGCACGAGCCACACTATGCTTCGTGAATTGTCCCACAGTCTTCTGGGACCTGGGACGTGTCCCAGAAGACTGTGGGGAGGGGGGGGGGGGGGGCAGGAGAACTCCCGTTCAGTTAGCCTAGGTGATCTCTCAAAACCAGATACCCGCCCCCCCCCCAAAAAAAGAGACAAGTGTCAAACACATTAATGCTGGAAACATAGGCACAACAATCTTTTGTGAGCATTTTGGGGAGGGGGAATTCTTTTTTTACTGCAGTTGCTGGCTTTTAAAATATGGACACTTACCCATCCAGCACGCCCGCGATATCGGCACCCGAAAGCCTATCGCTCGATCGCCTCTCGGGTGCTACCGCCGCCTTCACTTCCCGGTTCCCTACTGCGCATGTGCGAGCTGCGCAATAAGGACGCTCCCTGCTGTCTCTGGGATCCATGTGTCTCCCAGCAGACATCGGGGGATGACAGGAAGTGGCGTAAATACCCGCAGATTCTGCAGCTATCTATGCCCGGAAGTGGGTGCAGATACTTGTTTTATACAGGTATCTGTACCCCCCCCCCAATTGTGGCACCGGAGGGGGGGGGCCTCTGATGAGCGGAAATTTCACTTTAGGGTGGAGCTCCGCTTTAAGTGCAAATTATTTAATTTAAAAATTTAGGCATAAAAATCTTGTGCTTTTTATTCTGAATAATTGACATAATAATGTTGAATTTTAAAAAGGCTATTGAGGTCCTCTTCAAATTGGGCCTAGTACAGATAATATGGACTAAAAAAGGGGGAGTTTGGAACTTTGAATTAGAGATGTGGATCACATGTCTCCGTGCCTAAATCTGTGTGAAGAAAGGGGGGGGGGGGTGGTTTGGAACTTTGAATGAGGTTAGTACACATGACAATAAGATGATTTGATATCAAAAACATGTTTTTATTGGTAAAACAAGCAACATGGCAAAATGACATGATACATGCAGCAATGAATAAAATTGTCAATCACATATTACAGACCATATATAGAAACAAACATTAGTAGCAACCAGCCAACCACTATGTGGTGTGGAACAAATCCTGCATGTAATAAAAACACATGGTAGGTGGTGAACTTAAGATAATGTAGTGAGCAGAAGCATCTGTAGGAGAATAGGTGCATCCAAACTAACTTGATGCGTTTCATGGATAATACCACTGTTCAGGGGCAGGTGCACGCAAATCTATAAAATAAAACATGAGTAGACCAGTATGATCCAATGTTGTACCCCTCAATGGGGAGGATATGTACAAAAAGAAAGGGAGAGAGTCACTCATCCCTATAAGTACTTACATTGTAATAAGTCTGGAACATGGGGGACAAGGAGTCAGAGGCTGCCCAAATTGCCTATAACGGGAGCTGTGGAAGGGACCCACAGAAGGAGGACCGGGCGCCTAAACATGATTCCCAAGAAGATTAAAGACAAAAGGTCCAGATAGTGATATGAGTGGGCTTCATATCTAAAAATATATATTGGGTATACTGTAAATAATCTATATTGTTGGAATGCGCTAGAGCCAAACACCAAATTGCAGGTGAACAAGTGAGTGGAAAGAAAAATAGTGTGTGAGGAGGAAAGAGCAGATCAGACAAAAAAGAAAACCATGAAACAGATATAAATGACAAAAATGAAAAAAACATGGGAGTGAGCCTCTGTGAGCATGAACAGGAAAGACCAGGTAATTGCCAATCTTCTGGGACCTGTGACGTGTCCCACAAGACTGTGGGGAGGAAGGGGGAAAGGAGGAGAACTTCCGCTCCGTTCGCCTAGGTGATCTGAACATAAGTGAGAATCTGTCAAAACCAGGCCCCCTAAAAAAAAAAAAAAAAAAACGACAAATGTCAAACAGGAGCTGGGGAGGAGGCCTTAAAGTGGAACTTTACCTTTTAGGAGGAGTTCCGCTTTAAGTGCAAAAACGTAATACTGGAAACATAGACACAACAATCTTTTGTGAACATTTTGGGGAGGGGGAATAAATGACACTAATGTTGATTCCTAGGTTTTAAAATGGCTGTTGGGGGTTCTTTTCAAATTGGAGCTTAAGTGCAAATAATTTAATGTTAAAATGTAGGCATAAAAATCTTGTGTTTTTATTCTGAATAAATGACATACTAATGTTGAATTAAAGATTTAATAAAAGGCAATTGGGGTCTTCTTCAAATTGGGGCCTAGTACAGATAAAAAACTGAATTGTACTTACTTAATTTAAAAATAGCTGTACAAATTGAGGCCTATTGCAAACAATGTAATACTTGAACTTTCACAATATATGTTGTGAGTCCTTTTCAAAATGGGGCCTGGCTGGTACAATAGATTTATGACTGCATAGCACAGTGGCTTAGTGGTTAGCACCTTGACGCACTGGGGTTCTTGGTTTGAATCTTAGCCAAGACACTATCTGCATGAAGGTTGCATAATCATCCTGTACTTCTGTGGGTGTTCTGGTTTCCTCCCACACTCCAAAGACATTCTGTCTAATTGACCCTAGTATGTGTTTACAAACTGGCATTTTGTGTCATTATATTCTGCATTCTAGTCCCATGACCAACGTTGATGTCTAGATTTTATAATGGATGTTTGGAATCCTGCTCAAAACATGGCCTAGTACAAATGATTAGATACCAAACATATAGGCACTACAATATTTTGGAGGCTGTTTTCTGAGAATTATATTGTAATATAGATTTCTTAATTTTAAAAAGGCTGTTGGAGTTCCTGTCCATTACAGTCCCTAATTCTAATGGGTTCATTTTGGCTATGTATACACACTATATTTTTGGGAGCTTTTTCTATGAATATACTGTATTACGCTATAATGTTTATTCCTTGCTGAGAAAATGGCTGATGGGTCCTTTTCATAATGGGGTCTAGTATTAGCGATACAATAGTGTGCACATACAGCAGTTTGGGGACTTCCAGTGAAAGAAATGGACTCTAATGTTAATGTTTTGATTAAAAACTGATTGGTTTATGTCCTGTTCAAAATGCAACCTTCGCAAAGTGCTTAAATACTGCATATGGAGAGTATTTAATAAATACACTCTGAATTAAAATCTGGTTATTGTTTCTCCTGATAAAAATGTGTCCTAGTAAAAGTACTTAAAGTGGTATTAAGCCCAAAACCAAAAATGTAATATGCTGCAGCTTACCAATCCTTAGATGTGGTGGCTGCATTAGTTTTCTTTCAATTTTTTTTTATTTAGAGTAAACAGAAGTACAATCAAATATAGAGTTACAGTATTCCAAACAAATTTACAATCTTAAGGTGATAATAAAGGTGACACAATTTCTAGGCCATGTGAAGAGTGATCACGCCTTATTCGTATATTAGCTATCATGGTCTAGGTTCTATTCTTGACTGGTTGCCAGTAGGCTGGTAAAGGAGATTGAGCTGTTTAGCTTCGGCCCCTGCACTCTCCGACACCCCCATGGGGATCACACTGTGTCAGAGGGGGCTGGTGCCAAACCCTACTAGTAATGCGTAGCCTCTCTAACTCAAAAAACAAGGCATCAGACCAAATACCAATACCTAAGCTAATCAAGAACACCTTTACTTTAACAGCAACCTTGAGATACACGAACCTGAACTGCATCCTTAATGGACTAACATAGGTACAAAGGAAAGAGAAAAGTAGACAAAGGTATAGAAAGGGAAAGAGAAGGGGGTGAAATAGGAGAGGGAAAGGAGCACCACTACACGTCCGAGTAAAGATTCATGTGTATGACACGAAGGGAAAGTTAGATATTCCCATTAGTCGGGCCCACGGTTCCCAGGTGGCTTCAAATTTGTTAGATGTGTCCTGTAACAGACTGGTTAGTTTTTCCTGAGACATTACCCACAAAATTTTCTTTTTAGCCATTGAGAGAGGAATGCCCGTTTTTTTCCAGGCCCTAGCAATCGTGAGCTTAGCTCCTAACAGCACAAACTGTACCAGTCTATTAGAGGGCTTAGATATGTGTGGGATTGAGTAATTTAGAAGGGCTACCAAGGGGGACCTGGGGACACGAGAGCTAACCAATTTATCAATCATATTGAAGATTTTTTTCCAGAAGGAGCGAATCTTCAGGCATTCCCACCATATATGTGACATTGTACCTAAAAGCTGGCATCCTCGGAAGCATAGGGGGCTGGCAGCAGGAGACATTGAGGCTATTCTGGAAGGCGTTTAGTACCATCTGGTCATTACTTTTAGTCCCGCTTCCATCAGTGTGGTGTTAAGAATTCCCCTGAATGATTTAGTGCATGCTGAATGCCATTTCTCTTTGGTCCAGAGGAAATTAAAGTCTGTTTCCCAGGCGTCCATGAAGGACATCTTGGAGACAGGAGCGGTAAGTGATGTGTAGATTGTGGAGATCCACACCATATTTCGTAATCCGTGAATGCTGGCGGGGTAGAATTGTCTTTACATAGGGATTGCAGAAAATGGTGAATTTGATGGAACCAAAATAGTTCAGAGTTGGGGAGGTCTAGTTTTTTAATGCAGTGTTTAAGAGTGAGCGGTCCTGCAGCTGTAAAGAAATGCCCTATTCTATAGAGGCCTTTATCAAACCACCCTTTAAAGGCTATGACGTTTCTGCCTGGGGGGGAAATGTGGGTTGTTAAATATGTGGGTCAAGGGTTTGTATGCTGAGACAAGTGAAGCTCAAGAACGTAAGGAGTCCCATAGGGCGAAGGAGTGGGATAATGTTGGGGAAAGAATCGGAGGTCTATTCTTATGAGGAATCACACAATGCGAAGTCCAGAGTAAAGTTGGGAACTGCATGTTTTTCTAATTGGATCCAATCAGGCTTCTCAAATTTGGAATAAGCTATTGATATTTGGGCAAGCCTGGCCACTTGATAATATTTATATAGATGGGGAAGTCCCAATCCCCATTTTTTCCTGTGCGCGTAAAGGATTCCTTGGGCTAATCTGTACCCTGCCTTGCCCCATATGAACTTCAGTAGCTTGCTTTGTAAGGTTTTGATGTGGTCTTTCCGAATGGGAAGGGATCGAAAGAGATATATTAGTTTTCTTTTAAAGCTTTTGTCCCTCTGTTTTCACCTGGTCAGCAGTAACATGCCTCCTGTATTAAAGTGCCCTCACTCTGTTTGAAGGAGCACAGGGGCACCTCTGGACAGCAGCATTGTCAGTCTGAGGTGAGTGCTAGATGGACTAGAAGTTTGACAAACCTCCCATTTCCAGATGATGCCATTTTTTGGGAAACGCGTCGGTAGGAGAGTGTGTGTGACGTCACCGCGTGCTGGCGAGGCATGTTTTTAATGTGAAGCCTGTCATTCATTATTTCAATGTAAGTGGATATAACTTTTTATGCTGTATTGCGCTATGAGCTTCTCCCTGCTTGCTTTATATGTGATTGTGTGATGAGCGAACCAAGGAAGATCATAAGCTGACTATGCAACAATTCGATTGTATATGGAGAAAAACTTCCTGGATGCTAATCTAATAAGGGTGTCACCTATTGCTGGATAATATGCTTGTCTGATCCACGTAATTCAGAATACACACTGTATGGTAAGAGGCCATCTTTTTTTAAAGGAACACCTTTGAGCACTTTGAGATTCTACTGCACATCAAGCACTTTTCACATATGGACTAATTTTTGCTGTTTTTTTTCACCCATCATTTATTGTTTGAAATTGTCTTAAAGGATTATTTCAATTCCAGTCACTGCTGATTTTGCACATTTTTTAAGTTACATATTGTAAGGGCTTACCTTGGTCGAAGTCCATAGTGCAGAGATGTATGCTCACCCTTGCAAATACACACAGCCCACGGTAACAATGTAAAAAGCTACCTGGGCTGTGAATCTGTGCACGGGGGTTTGACAGGGAATTTACCAAAGGATTGTCGAGGTGAAGCCATAGTCAAGGATTCCAGAAGTAAGAGTTAACGATGAACAGAGCCAGGGTCAGAAGCCAGGGTCAGAAGCCAGGGTCAGTCTTGGAGCACTGCAACTTGAAACGAAGACCACAGGAACCTTTGGCAAATGGCAATACAAGAGACAATAAACTGACACAGCCCTCAGAGTGAGGCAGTGTTTTATACCCAGCTGATTAGATAAACTGCCTCAGCTGAACCAGGAGTGACAGGTGCTAATTGCAAAGCAAGATCCAGAGTATAGCCCTCAGTGCTGCATGCAAGACAAGGCATAGCTGGAAACCAGGCTGAATAATTAGCTGAGGTATGGCTCAGAGGCAATACAGCAGGAGCAATACACAGGATGTCATGGGTTCAATACCTCCTTGAGCCACCTGGGGGGTGGCCACGCCTGGCCATTGGCATGGCACGGTAGGAACCGTGAGACATATTTGTCTGTTCGCACTTTATAATTTGCTGAAGAGACATTTAAGGTCCATATTGTTTGTACTTTATTTGTATTTTGTTTTTTCAAAATATATACATTAATTTATACACAGATTCTGATATAAAGGAACAGCGCACAATTTTTTTTAAGATTTGACAATTTGCCCAGTGTCGGTAGTATATAGTTTGCAACAGTCTATTCAATTAGATCTTGATTTTGGGTGTACCAAGCACAAGAATTTCTTTATATTATTGATTCATTGTGCCCATAGTAAGTACAATACATACAGTGGGGCAAACAGTATTTAGTCAGCCACCAATTGTGCAAGTTCTCCCACTTAAAAAGATGAGAGAGGCCTGTAATTGTCATCATATGTATACCTTAACTATGAGAGACTAAATGTGGAGACAAATCCAGACAATCACATTGTCTGATTTTTGAAAGAATTTATTTGCAAATTATGGTGGAAAATAAGTATTTGGTCAATATCAAAAGTTCATCTCAATACTTTGTTATATATCCTTTGTTGGCAATGACAGAGGTCAAGCGTTTTCTGTAAGTCTTCACAAGGTTGTCACATACTGTTGCTGGTATGTTGGCCCATTCCTCCATGCAGATCTCCTCTAGAGCAGTGATGTTTTGGGGCTGTCGCTGGGCAACACGGACTTTCAACTCCCTCCAAAGGTTTTCTATGGGGTTGAGATCTGGAGACTGGCTAGGCCACTCCAGGACCTTGAAATTCTTCTTAAGAAGCCACGTCTTTGTTGCCCGGGCGGTGTGTTTGGGATCATTGTCATGCTGAAAGGCCCAGCCATGTTTCATCTTCAATGCCCTTGCTGATGGGAGGAGGTTTGCACTCAAAATCTCACAATACATGGCCTCATTCATTCTCCATGCTTCACAGTAGGTATGGTGTTCTTTGGTTGCAACTCAGCATTCTCTCTCCTCCAAACAGGATGAGTTGTGTTTCTACCAAACAGTTCTACTATGGTTTCATCTGACCATATGACATTCTCCCAATCCTCTTCTAGATCATCCAAATGCTCTCTAAGAGCAAACCTCAGACGGACCCGGACATGTACTGGCTTAAGCATGGGGACACGTCTGGCACTGCAGGATCTGAGTCCCTGGCAGCGTAGTGTGTTACTGATGGTAGCCTTTGTTACATTGGTCCCAGCTCTCTGCAGGTCATTCACTAGGTCCCCCCGTGTGGTTCTGGGATTTTTGCACACGGTTTTTGTGATCATTTTGACACCACAGGGTGAGATCTTGCGTGGTGCCCCAGATCGAGGGAGATTATCAGTGGTCTTGTATGGCTTCCATTTTCTAATTATTGCTCCCACAGTTGATTTCTTCACACCAAGCTGCTTGCCTATTGTAGATTCAGTCTTCCCAGCCTGGTGCAGGTTTACAATTTTGTTTCTGGTGTCCTTCGACAGCTCTTTGGTCTTCACCATAGTGGAGTTTGGAGTGTGACTGTTTGAGGTTGTGTTCTTTATATATATTTATATACTGATGTCTTTTACAGGTGTCTTTTATACTGATAACAAATTCAAACAGGTGCCATTAATACAGGTAATGAGTGGAGGACAGAGGAGCCTCTTAACCACTTCCCTACCCGTGTATAGTCATATGACGCCCAGCAGGTGGATCTCCCATCCTGGGTGGGCGTCATATGACATCCTCCCATTCCCGGCCGCCTAGGGGGTGCGCGCGCGGCGTCGCTCGGGACCCGGTGCGAGTGCCCGGCGGCCGCGATGTCCGCCGGGCACCCGCGATTGCCCGTTAAAACAACGGGACCGTGCGGGACCGTGGAGCTGTGTGTGTAAACACACAGCTCCACGTCCTGTCAGTGGCGAGGAGACCGATCATGTGTTCCCAGTACGGAGGAACACTGATCGATCTCCTCCCCTTGTGAGTCCCCTCCCCCCACAGTTAGAATCACTACCTTAGGGAACATTTTAACCCCTGCAGCGCCCCCTAGTGTTAACCCCTTCCCTGCCAGTCACTTTTACACAGTAATCAATGCAATTTTATAGCAACGATCGCTGTGTAAATGTGAATGGTCCCAAAAATGTGTCAAAAGTGTCCGAAGTGTCCGCCGCAATGTCGCAGTCAAAAAATCACAGATCGCCGCCATTACTAGTAAAAAAAAAAAAAAAATGCAATAAATCTATCCCCTATTTTGTAGACGCTATAACTTTTGCACAAACCGATAAATATACACTTATTGTGATTTTTTTTACCAAAAATATGTCAAGAATACGTATCGGCCTAAACTGAGTAAAAAAATATTTTTTTTTAAAAAAAATGGGATATTTATTATAGCAAAAAGTTAAAATATTGTGTTTTTTTTTCAAAATTGTCGCTCTTCTTTTGTTTATAGCGCAAAAAATAAAAAACGCAGAGGTGATCAAATACCACCAAAAGAAAGCTCTATTTGTGGGAAAAAATGGACGTCAATTTTGTTTGGGTGTAACATCGCACGACCGCGCAATTGTTAGTTTAAGCGATGCAGTGCCGAATCGCAAAAAGTGCTCTGGTAAGGAAGGGTGTAAAATGGCCCGGTGCTGAAGCTGTTAAAGAAGAAGATACAGGTCTGTGAGAGAAAGAAATCGTGCTTGTTTATAGGTGACCAAATACTTATTTTCCACCATAATTTGCAAATACATTCTTTCAAAAATCAGACAATGTGATTGTCTGGATTTGTTTCCACATTTTGTCTCTCGTAGTTGAGGTATACCTATGATGACAATTACAGGCCTCTCTCATCTTTTTAAGTGGGAGAAACCCCCCTGGTCCCTCTCTCATGCATTTCTTGATTACAACCTGCCTGCTGACTTTGACTGAAACTGAAGCCTAGTAAACGTGTTTGCATACAATACTGTAAATGAAGGCAGCACAATATTTTCAGCTGTTCTGTGAAAACATTTTTTAAATTGGATTCTTTGATTCAATTCCTGCCTTTAGTCTCCCTGTTAAATTGTGGCCTACTAAAGCATAGAAGACATGCACTAAACAATTTTTTTGTCTTTTTATCAGTGAAATACCCTCTAATTAGAATTTATTTTTGGTGTTATGAACTAATTTACTGAAAATTGTATTTATAATTTGTTTTTTATTTTATTTAATCTATATAATTTTATTTTTAATCTGTTTGCAAAATGTCAAACATAACATTTACCTTTGTATTATTTAGATGTCATTAGTCATTTGTTAATTACAGTCTGTTCACTCAGGTGCTGCTCCCACTCAGCTATTTGCTGCACAATCATGTGTTTACTCATGTACACCCAAATGGCTGGTACTTTTACTATGGCTATTTCACTGCAACAGAGGCTACAGATCATTTTGGTACTGTTGGCAGCTGATAAGTTAAAAAAGCCCCACTGCAGAGCTCTTTTAATTTGCTGCCTATTCAAGTGCTTTGGTATTGTTTGGAAGCTAGCACATTTCCACCATACACATATCTGATGTCTATAGTCTGAATGTTTTGTGAATAATTGGGGATATGGCAATGGGAATGTAGGGTTGTGATTTTGAAGGGTTTTTGTGCATATTTCATTTCTGTGTTGTGTGCAGCTATGGTACTATGTGATCGCTGTGACCAATCACAGCCATCGCATGTCAGTTGTAAAAAATGTCTGTCATTGATTACTATTGCGATCTCTGTGATTGGTCACAGTGATCACATGGTACAGGGCCAATCACAGTGGACCTGTACCATGTGATACATGTGGCCAATCACGGTTATCACAATAGTAAACAATGGCAAACGAATAGATGCTATTCACAGTGTAAAAATAATTGCTTATACAGTGATCTTCAATGTTTTAAGCATTCATAGTGTACAAAAAAAACATGATTACCTCTCCAGAGCAGGGCACTGACGGGCACTGATAAGGCGGCAGTGAGTAGGTGGCACCAATGTGTGGGCACTGACGGGCCGTTACATCAGAGGGGGCGGGGTCACCCCTACGTCACTGGGGAAGCCCAGATTTTCCCTTGCGTCAGAGGGGGCGGGGTCACCCTTACATTACTGGGGAAGCCTGGGTTTCCCCAGTGACATACGGGTGACCCCGCCCCCCTCTGATGTAACACAGGTTTCCGTTACATCAGAGGGGGGCGGGGTCAGGTGACGGAGTGGCCCGGTCCTCCTCTGCAGACGGGATTCCTGCAGTGTCTCCGTGGAGACAGAATGCGCTGCGCTGGACGTCGGAGAAAAGATCAGCCATCGCTGGACCCTGGAGCAGAGACCACCCGTCGCTGGATAGCAAGAGTGGATTACCACCGCTGGAATCTTTTTTTTAATTTATTTTTTATTTTTAATAAAGGACTTTTCCCAACGGTGTCAGTGTGTTTTTTAACTATTTTTTACACTTTCTTTGTGAAATGGTAGAGGGGTACTTTTGTACCCCCTTACCATTTCAAACAGGGGGGGCCAGGATCTGGGGGGGATCTGTTTAAGGGGGCTTCCAGATTCTGATAAGCCCCCCATCCTCAGACCCCCACAACCACCGGCCAGGGTTGTGGTGAAGAGACCCTTCTCCTCATCAACATGTGGACATGGTGCTTTGAGGGATCACAGACCCCCAAAGCATCCTCCCAATGTTGAGGGCATGTGGCCTGGTACGGTTCAGGAGGGGGGGCGCCCTCCCGTCCCCCCTCTTTTCCTGTGGCCTGCCAGGTTGCGTGATCGGATAAGGGTCTGGTATGGATTTTGAGGGGGACCCCCACGCCATTTTTTTTTAAATTTGGCGTGGAGTTCCCCTTAAAATCCATGCCAGACCTGAAGGGTCTGGTATGGATATTTAGGGGGAACCCCACATCATTTTTTTTTTAATTTGACCCGGGGTTCCCCTTAATATCCATACCAGACCTGAAGGGCCTGGTAATTGAATTTCGGGGGAACCCCACACTTTTTTTTTTTTTTTTTGATCAATGACTTTCAATGACTGTTCTTTGTATTACGGGAGTCGGCAATTCATTATAGCCGCGAGTGATTTTAACCACTTCAGCCCTGGACCAATTTGCAGCCAAAGGACCAGGCCCCTTTTTGCGATTCGGCACTGCGTCGCTTTAACTGACAATTGCGCAGTCGTGCGACATGACTCCCAAACAAAATTGGCGTCCTTTTTTTCCCACCAATAGAGCTTTCTTTTGGTGGTATTTGATCGTCCCTGCGGTTTTTATTTTTTGCGCTATAAACAAAAATAGTGCGACAATTTTGAAAAAAATGCAATATTTTTTACTTTTTGCTATAATAAATATCCCCAAAAAATATATAAAAAAACATTTTTTTTCCTCAGTTTAGGCCGATACGTATTCTTCTACATATTTTTGGTTAAAAAAAAATCGCAATTAGCGATTATTGATTTGTTTGCGCAAAAGTTATAGCGTTTACAAAATAGGGGATAGTTTTATAGCATTTTTATGAATATTTTTTTTTTACTAGTAATGGCGGCGATCAGCGATTTTTATTGTGACTGCGACCTTATGGCGGACACATCGGACATTTTTGACACATTTTTGGGACCATTGTCATTTATACAGAAATCAGTGCTATTTAAATAGCACTGATTCCTATGTAAATGACAGTGAAGGAGTTAACCACTAGGGGGCGGGGAGGAGTTAGTGTGACGTTTGTGTTTTTTTTACAGTAGGGGGCGTGGCTGTACGTCTGACGTCATTGATCGGCTTTCCCGATGACAGGGAACAGCCGATCAATGACAGGCAGAGTAGGAAGCGCGGGGAGAGGTTTGTTTACACAGACCTCTCCCAGTTCTTCAGCTCTGTGACCCGATCGTGGGACACCAGCGGCGATCGGGTCCGCTGGTCCCGCGGCCGTGGTCACGGTGCTCCCGACCGCGTCGCGAGCACGCCGTCGGTGGAGCTCGCGCGACCCCACGGCTAGGCAATTAAAGGGGACGTACCTGTACGTGATTTTGCTGAGCTGTGCCATTCTGCTGACGTATATGTGCAGGAGGCAGTCGGGAAGCGGTTAAATAGCTTTTTTTCCTGCAAAAATAACACTTTGTAGTTCTAAGCACGACACGGGAAACATGCGCCCCTTTACATGCATACTATACACACACCCCCCAGGTACGAAATTTAAAGGAATATTACACTTTTATTGTTTCACTTTAAGCATTATTAAAATCACTGCTCCTGAAAAAACGGCCGTTTTTAAAACTTTTTTTTGCATTGATACATGTCCCCTTGGGGCAGGACCCAGGTCCCCAAACACTTTTTATGACAATAACTTGCATATAGGCTTTTAAAATTAGCACTTTAGATTTCTCCCATAGACTTTTATTTGCCGCGAACACCCCAAATTGTTCGCTGTTCGGTGAACAGGCGAACAGGCAATATTCGAGTCGAACATGAGTTCGACTCGAACTCGAAGCTCTATAGTTTAGATATTCATTCATTTATTGTCTGTTCCTATGTGCATTGCTATTTTATACCTGTGATTCCAAGTTGTTTACTTAATTATCTCAGGGGACCTTTTCAACTGAGTTTGGCTGTTTACCCAGGACTTAGTTGGCCAATACCCTGTTACTTGACTCTCCATTTGAACAGTAAAATCAGAGAGCTAATCAATCTGTATTGTGTCTGTGTGTTATTTAAAGGTACATACAAAATGTCTGAACCTAGAGTGTCAGGAGGGCTGGAAAGCTCACAGGGTCAAAGTGGCACAGATAAACATGTAATTCTAAGCAACCCCTGAGGGGGCAGTGCTACAAGTAAAATCCCTGTACAGTCAACGTTAGATCTACCAAACTGTGTAATATGAGGACTTACCTATACTATACAATAAAATATATCTAATCGGGCGGCTCTTGCAGTACATACTTGTTGGTAGATCTAAAGGAGATTGTATAAGCATATTATAACATGTGTGGTGATCTTTAGCAATATAATAGCTGTATGATGCCAATGTAAATGTCGCTAGCATTAAGGTGATACTATATTTTGGTTAAACAACTTCTGTTCACGTATGCAAGTTAGCTCAAAAAAATATTATTTGTTGTTCTTAGCCTCTTCCAAATCTCAGAATTCCTAGTTTTTTCTGCTGCGATCTGACTTCCTGTTAGAGTGGCCATTCTCCATGTAGGAACATTGCCACCCTCGCTTCTGAGATAGACTTATGCCGCGTACACACAATCGGATTTTCCGACAGCAAAACCATGGATTTTTGTCCGAAGGATGTTGGCTCAAACTTGTCTTGCATACACACGGTCACACAAACGTGAGAACAGGATGGCGTACAACACGTACAACGGGCCTATAAAAGCGAAGTTCAATAGCCAGTGCGCCATCCTTTGAGCTCCTTCTGCTAATCTCGTGTTTATCTTGTGTTAGTAGAAGTTTGGTGAGAGACGTTTTCAGCCTTGTGCTTTTCAGTTCATTTCTGCTTTTCAGTTTTTGCTTGTGGGTTTGTATCTGTTCTTCAGTGCATGTTGTCAGTTTCTTCCTCTCTTTCAGTGCATTCTATTTATAGTTCGTTTCTGTTTTTCAGTGCTTTCTTGTCCGCTCGTTTTTGATTTTCAGCTCATTCTTCTCAGATCCTTTCTGATTTACAGTGCGTTCTGTTAGTTCGTTCTGACCAGCCAACTGTTTTCTAGCCATGTTGCAGTTACGTTCTCGTCAGAGAGCTCGTGCCATTGTTGGGCTTGGTGTTGGAGTTCTTGCTTTGACTCAAGTCCAGTCCATGAACAGGGTAAGGAGGAGTTCATGGACCAAGAATTGGTTGCTCCAGCGTGACCAATTCTCTCACATGCCTTTGCTGCGGGAGATCCAGGAAAATAAACCTGACGATTTCAGGAATTATCTCCGGATGACAAACCCCATTTTTCACCATCTGTTGGCTTTGTTTACTCCTTATATTATGAGGCAGGACAACTGCATGCGGCAAGTCATCACTCCCGAGCAGAGGCTCCTCGCCACCTTGCAGTATTTGGCGATGGAGAGAAGTCTCACGACTGGGATCTCCCCCCAGGCTCTGGGAATCATTATTCTAGAGACCTGTTCTGCCATAATTCAGGTCCTGCAGGAGGACTATATTAAGGTAAGTTTTATCCTTTAACATCACATTCTATGTATTTAATGTTTGCTAATGTATTGTATTTATTTCATCATTCCATAATTACCACGATTGTAATATGCTGTGAATGTCCACTTTGTCCTCATGCATGCTGTAAGCTTTTAATGCTCCTTTTTTGTCCTTCATGCATATTTGCCTTCACTAACCTCCCCAGCATGCTATCCTGGGCCCATATACACCTAGCCTAGACACTTAACAATGTATTTTGTCTGCTCCATTGTAGTGGTTACCCTAAACACCCCCTAAAATGTGTCAAAATTTATTTTTTGCCCTTAAATTCAGGCAGAGTGCAAGAGGCTTTTTTTGGGGGGGCCAAAACTAATTTTGAAGCCTCCCTCCCCCAACCACTAAGTCAACCGATAACAATACTCTATCTGCTGACTTTGCCAAACCCATACACACTATACCTACCTCTTTTGTGGTCATATTTATTGATGAATTCACTAAAGCATTTAGTGCAAGGGCCTGTCTGAATACTTTCAAATGGTACTGTTTCAAGTTTTGTTCTCATATTATCTTGACAGGTAATTGTAGAATGTAAAAATGTGCTTCAATTTGTACAGTGTGTATTCATATTTTTGGATTATGATACCTCTTACCTGTCCAGTGGGCTGCCAATAGTGTAAGTAAGGAGGGGCTGGCCAAAGTAATACACATTATTTATGCATTCAGCTCTCAATGAAGTGGAGAGAATTACCTGTCCAAAACATCTCCTCCACCATAACATTTTTACAATGGGCCATCAGAGGGGGGTGAGGAATCTGATAAGTGTACCTTATACTTTTGTCTATAAATACTCATTTCAATAAATGTTCTACGTATGTTGGCCAAGAATGTTTGTGTCTAATCTGCTTGCATTGTTATATGCAAAAGTACAAATTTTTCTTTTTCTTGTTTGACTCCACAGTTTCCTTCCAACCCACAGGAATGGCAGACTGTGGCCTTCCAATTTGCCCAGCAGTGGGACTTTCCCAACTGCGGTGGGGCAATATATGGGAAACACATCCACATCGTCCCACCCCCCAACTCGGGGTCATACTATTATAACTATAAGGGGTATAGTAGTATCGTGTTGTTGGTGGTGGTGTCGGCGACCTATGAATTCCTCTATGTGGACGTGGGGAAGAATTGCCGGATGTCGGATGGTGGAGTCCTCACCCAGACGGAGTTCTACAGATGTCTCCAGAATGGCAGCTTGGGCTTGCCACCTCCTGAAGACAAAGTAGTGGGCCTCCCATTCGTGTTTGTAGCAGATGAAGCATTTGCGCTGGGGGACCATCTTATGCGGCCAATCCCTATGAGGACCCTCACCCCGGACCTGAGGGTTTTTAATTACCGGCTGGCCAGAGGAGTGGTTGAAAATGCTTTTGGCATAATGGCCAGCCGGTTCCGCCTGTTCCTTACTGCAATAAATATGGTGGAATATAAACTAAACCACATTATTCATTTTGCACAATTTTTTAAGAAAAAATGCAGCCAACTATCTGGCCTCAGTTGCGACTGAGGCCAGCTCACTGGACCAAAACATGACGGCAAATAACCTATGGAAAATAAATTTGTTGTTAAAAACTGAACTCATATTTAATTTGATTTACTGCTTGTGTTTCTTTTATCTGTCTCCTAGGTTCTCCAATGGCCTTTTATTTTGGGCATTTTCTTCAATAGTGCAAACGTAACTTTTTCTATACATGAGGTGGCAATCTCTTCTTCAGCTAACTATTATATTGCGCTCTACCTACAAACATTCGCTTGGAAAAAGACCATCGGGCCTTCAGGAAGAAACTCAAGACCCACCTCTTCTAAAAAGGAATCAACACAGGTCGGATCAAGCGCCTCGAGGCGATTCAGTTCGCAGTTGCAGCGCTATACAAATCATTCATTCATTCATTATGGGTCTGCTACACACACACACTGTTTTTGTTGTTAATGTATACTTAAAATAATCATCCTTTTCAACTCCATGAATTAATTGCTTGCAGTTCCTAAATGGCCTTATTTGGGGCAAATTTTAGAGCACTGTGGGGGTTATTTACTAAAGGCAAATCCACTTTGCCCTGCAAGGGCACTTTCAGTGCACTGCAAGTGCACTTGTAGGGCAAAGTAGATTTGTCTTTAGTAAATAACCCCCATTGTCGCTGTAACTACACCAACTTACTCCAAAAAAAATGGTATTGAGCATTGAAAAAAGAAGCCACACATTGTTGAGTATAAAACATTTTACTCCAAGCACATTCACATGTGCATTATAAAAAAAAAATTTTTAACAAACCAACATCTTTGGTGTATAACATGTATGTGTGACAGTATATTAAAGTATAAAGTATATTAAAGTATATTAAAACCATAACATACACATTCACAACTCAGGAACTTACAAAGTTCAACTTTGATAAAGTGAAGGCAATATGAGACATTATTATGTCAAAACTGTGTTGATTTTGCCTTCATCAGATGGGGTGATGTCACTCCTGTAAAAGCCAAATTTTGAAGATTCACACAAATTGGGACTCAAAAATGTGGATTTCCATCATGATCCCATGCCTAAAATGTGTGTCTTTTCCCTACATCTATTTTTCCAAAGCCACAAAACACACAGTGTGTCAACATGTGCTAGATCCCATTATGGGGGGGATCAATAAACGTGTTTCAGGGGGGGAACTTACTTACTTTAGTTGCGAGGAAGGGGTTGCACCCACAAAACGCATACATTGATATCCCATGATGGCTGATAGCACATATTGACACACTGTGTGCATCTTCAAAATTTGGCTTTCAAGTTACTTTAAAATTTATATAAAAAACATAAAAGATAACGACAACATTGACATTTTTTTTGTCAGATTTTGGCTAAAACATCAATGATGTTGGTGAGTCTTTTTTAAACATCATTGATGTTTTCCTTGACCTTCTCTAATTCACGATTGCACACCATTATTACGCTGATCAGGATTTGTGCACTTGCACTGTTGAAGTGTGTTTCTTCTTCTACAACATCCACATCACTTAAAAAAAAATACACACCATGTATTATAAATATATAGGCATACATCTATTACCTGAAGCTGTGGTCTCAGACACTGACCTGTTGTGGTCACCATTTCGCCCACTTCCTGAACCTCGGAATCCACATCTTCATGGTGTGTGGGGAGTTCCCCTTCTTCAGGAGGTGTGGGGTTCCTGGTGTCCTCAGATGTCACGATTCTTTTCTCTACTATGTGAATACAAAAAAGATATACTTAGCACACAGATATTTGAGGCAAGAAATAGGAATATGAAACATTGCTTTGAAGTGTCGTCAAATGGTCTGTTTTGGCCGAGTTACAAGCTGAAGACATGATTTTTTCCTATTTCCAAAGCTGGAATACTTACCTGTTTTGTTAAAGTTTCACACATGAAGAGACCCCTAGTAACCACTGGAGCACCTGCGGGGGATACCATAAAAAGGTTGTTATGGTGTCCCACACAAGTGCTCCTGCGTCCAGATGTGTAAACAGCTGCTGAGTGTCCTCTCCTTACACTGAATCAAGTTTGCATTTCATTATAGTTACAAACACATCTAGACAACAATGTACTAAACTTCTTTTTATACAAATAGGCATGAACAAATGTAGTTAATCTGCATCTGCCAAAAACAAACGATGTTTACCATGAACGATTACTGTGCCCACGAACCTCAAACTTGCCATTTTAAACTGTACAACAGTAAAGAAAAGCACATGGAGCAGCACTAAAGTAATAATAATAATAGGAACACAGGACAAATACCTACTTTATAGAAGCACTTTCCTGATCCTTCTATACTGATCGTGCTCCCTCAATTTCAGGTCTGACCAGCGTTTCCTCAATTGCTCCTTGGATCGTCGTACCCCAAAATTCCTGTGCAGACTTCTCACAACTTTAGTCATGATTTTGGCCTTTCTCACATTTGGGTTTGGGTAAGGTCCATACTTCCCATCATAGTCTGCCCTCTTCAAGATGTCCACCATCTCCACCATCTCTTCAAAGAAAATATTTGAGGCCTTACATCTCGTTCTGGATCTGGAACTGCCTTGCTCTGGGCTTTCATCAATGCTGCTCTCTGCAGGCACCTGCTTTGTCCCCGCCATGTGCTCTCCCACTGCGCCGAAAGAGAAGAGGTAGGGAATACACTAGAAAGAAGGACAGGGGTGGAGTTTCACGCATGCGCAGTGTATATAAAGCATAACACGCGTGCGTCGTACATATGATCCGTGAGCGGAGGATGGAGTAGCGTAAGCGACGATCGTGCAAACAAGGGTACAATTTTAACTTGGGGCATCAGTGGTTAATGGCCTATGCTGCTTATAGATTGTGGTCTATATTGGGACAAGATTAGGAGAGTTTAGCCTGACATTAGGGTTTGTCTTGTGTTGTGTCTTGCAGATAAAATGGATAAATTTACAGACCCAGACTTCCTGACAAACTTCATAGACAGGTACAGGGAGTTGCCATGTCTCTGGCAAGTCAAAAACAGGGACTACTCCAACAAGCAAAAGAGGAAGGCAGCGCTGGAGCAACTGTTGGAATTGGTGAAGCCGGTGACTCCTGCGACAGACATCACTTATTTGAAGGCCAAAATTGGTAGCCTGAGGAGCACATATAATATGGAGCGCAAGAAGGTCCAGGATTCCATGAGATCAGGAGCAGCAGCAGATGACGTTTTATGTCCCCAGGCTCTGGTACTACGACAGACTGCGTTTTTTGTCAGACCAGAGTGAACCCAGGCCATCGCTCTCAACCCTTCCTTCCACACTTCCTTCCAAACTTCCTTCAACATCAGTTGAGGTTTCAGATGTCCAACCTGGGCCTTCCACCCAGGAAGATGTGGAGGAGCCCAGCTTGAGCCATGTATAGCATTGTTCAACATATTTATGGACACAAATGTAAAGATGTTAACTAGATGCTATCATTGATCACTAATTTCAGATTTAACAAAGTGGCTTACATATCAATAGACAATAGTTGCCAAAAATGATTGGGACAAGAATGAAAAATGCTGGGGTCAGAATGATAGTCTTTTCTATTTGTTAACATTCAATTTGCAACAGTCATGAGCTCATAATTGTGTGTGATTGATGACCAAAAAACTAAAACTATGTACCATTTTCATACACAGGAAAGTCTCAGCCAGGAGGAGGCCATGGAAAGCAGCCTGACTGAATCCCAGGTAATAATGGTGTTGTAGTAACTTGACACACAAAACCACCAAAAATATTAAGGAGATCACTAGAAAAAAAAATATATATATATATATATAATATATATATATATATATATATATATATATATATACAGTGCCTTGCGAAAGTATTCAGCCCCCTTGAACTTTTCAAACTTTTGCCACATTTCAGGCTTCAAACATAAAGATATAAATTTTTTTTTTTTTTGTGAAGAATCACCAACAAGTGGGACACAATTGTGAAGTGGAACGAAATCTATTGGATATTTTAAACTTTTTTAGCAAATAAAAAACTGAAAAGTGGTGCGTGCAAAATTATTCGGCCCCTTTACTTTCAGTGCAGCAAACTCACTCCAGAAGTTCAGCGAGGATCTCTGAATGATCCAATGTTGTCCTAAATGACTGATGGTGATAAATAGAATCCACCTGTGTGTAATCAAGTCTCTGTATAAATGCACCTGCTATGTGATAGTCTCAGGGCTCTGTTGAAAGCGCAGAGAGCATCATGAAGACCAAGGAACACACCAGGCAGGTCCATAATACTGTTGTGGAGAAGTTTAAAGCCGGATTTGGATACCAAAAGATTTCCCAAGCTTTAAACATCCCAAGGAGCACTGTGCCAGCGATCATTTTGAAATGGAAGGAGTATCAGACCACTGCAAATCTACCAAGACCTGGCTGTCCCTCTAAACTTTCAGCTCAGACAAGGAGAAGACTGATCAGAGATGCAGCCAAGAGGCCCATGATCACTCAGGATGAACTGCAGAGAACTACAGATGAGGTGGGAGAGTCTGTCCATAGGACAACAATCAGTCGTACACTGCACAAATCTGGCCTTTATGGAAGAGTGGCAAGAAGAAAGCCATTTCTCAAAGATATCCATAAAAAATCTTGTCTAAAGTTTGCCACAAGCCACCTGGGAGACACACCAAACATGTGGAAGAAGGTGCTCTGGTCCGATGATACCAAAATCAAACTTTTTGCCCACAATGCAAAACAATATGTTTGGCGTAAAAGCAACACAGCTCATCACCCTCAACACACCATCCCCACTGTCAAACATGGTGGTGGCAGCATCATGGTTTGGGCCTGCTTTTCTTCAGCAGGGACAGGGAAGATGGTTAAAATTGGGGGGAAGATGGATGCAGCCAAATACAGGACCATTCTGGATGAAAACCTGTTGGAGTCTGCAAAAGACCTGAAACTGGGACGGAGATTTATCTTCCAACAAGACAATGATCCCAAACATACAGCAAAATCTACAAAGAAATGGTTCACAAATAAACGTATCCAGGTGTTAGAATGGCCAAGTCAAAGTCCAGACCTGAATCCAATCGAGAATCTGTGGAAAGAGCTGAAAACTGCTGTTCACAAACGCTCTCCATCCAACCTCACTGAGTTCGAGCTGTTTTGCAAGGAAGAATGGGCAAGAATTTCAGTCTCTCGATGTGCAAAACTGATAGAGACATACCCCAAGCAACTTGCAGCTGTAATCGCAGCAAAAGGTGGCTCTACACAGTATTAACGCAAGGGGGGCCGAATAATTTTTGCACGCCCCACTTTTCATTTTTTTATTACTTGAAAAAGTTTCAAAAATCCAATAGATTTCGTTCCAATTCACAATTGTGTCCCACTTGTTGGTGATTCTTCACAAAAAATACAATTTTTATATTTATATTATATATGTTTCAAGCCTGAAATGTGGCAAAAGGTTGAAAAGTTCAAGGGGGCCGAATACTTTCGCAAGGCACTGTATATATATATATATATATATATATATATATATATATATATATATATATATATATATATAAAGGAGATCACTAGAAAAAGAGAAATAAATAAAATTATATTCTGGAGATCTTGAGAAAAAAAACAACAAAAACAAAGATTATTCAGGCGATTACGAGAAATAATAAAAAATCTGTTTGTCAGAACAAAAAAAATCCATTATTCTAGCATTATAAAAAAGAAGAGAATGCGCTGCATTGAGAGATTTCAAAATTTGCCACGTGATGAATGTGCTATCTCCATTACGAATGCTAGTTTTGACAAGACCGAGCGCTTCCGGCTCGTACTTGATTCCCGAAAGTGCACTTTTGTGCGTGGACTTGTGTACACACGATCGGACTTTCCGATAAAAACGTTTTGTTGGTGGAAAATTTGAGAACTTGCTATCAAACATTGTTCGATGGAGTATACACATGGTCAGACTTTTTGACAACAAGCTCACTTCAGACATTTCCCGTCGGAAAATCCGATCGTGTGTACGCGGCATAAGAACTATGGGATTTGTAATGTGCATGGAGCAGTGAGCATGACTGCAACTAACTACTGCTTGTTCCAAACGAATGGTAGTGTGATAAAAAATTTGATTTGGGAGCTCAAAAGAGAACTTGACAAGAATGCAGAAAATGCAGAAAAACACAGTAAGAAACGATTTAATGTAAAATAGAATTCAGGGCTATTGGGTAGTGGATGTGTATAAATTAATTTTGGAGAATAAGGATATCATTTAGTGTTACTTTATGGATGCTGCAAATGTGAAGATCATGGTATAGATTGATTTTCTTTCACTTTGTGAAGATTCAGAACCCTCCAGATTGCCTCCTTAACTTTATCATTCCTCAGACTGTATATAAATGGATTACTGAATGGTGACACGATGCTGTTGAAAATGCTAATTACTTTATTTAAGTCATTAGAGACACTGCCAATTGTTCTTACATAAAGAAATATGACAGTTATATATAGCACTGTTACAGCAAGAAAATGAGAGCTGCATGTGGAAAAGGCTTTCCTCTTTCCTGCTGAGGACTTGATCTTCATTACTGCAGCAATGACAGAGCTATATGACAGAAAAGTAACAAGAAATGATACTAGGGATACAGATGCTGCAAAAAATGTGAAGACTGTGTCAAACAATGATGTGTCCGAACAGCTCATTTTGACCAACACAGAGGCTTCACAGAAGAAGTGATTGACCTCAAAGGGACCACAGAAAGACAGATTGGATAGTAATAGAATGGGATAGATGAATACAAGGAAACCAAATACCCAGGCTAGTAGAATTAAACAGAGACATGTCCGGTGAGTGATTATGTTGTGGTATCTCAGTGGATGAGAAAGTGCCACGTACCGATCAACAGACATAAATGCCAACAGTATAAACTCCACGGAGCCAAAGGACATGAAGTAATAAAGCTGCATGAGGCAGCTCCTATGGCTTATGCTTCCATTGCCAGTGGCCATAATAATGAGGTAGATAGGTACAGTGCTGGAGATAAAACCAATATCCTCAACTGCCAGGCTGCTTAGGAAAAAATACATAGGAGTATGGAGAGACTTTTCCAGGCATATCACAATGAAGATGGTTATGTTGCCCAATGTTGACACAGCATAAACCAATAGCAGCACCACAAACACTGCACTCTGAATCTCAGGACTAAACTTAAATCCTGCTATAATAAACATGGTATGATTAGAAGACATCATACTTAATGCCCAATACATATTCAGGTGTTGAAAGAGTATCAAAGTGGATGTCGTTATTTATAACATGCGGGGTAAGGTGTCAACTGTAGCACTGTGTCTGCATATCATTCCCTAATGATTAATTTGCTTTACAAGTTCAAATTCCCTCAGGAAAACACATATCCCACCAGTAAATATGTATTACGGTGTATAAAAATATATAGAAACCCTAATGATACGTTTCTAAAGCACTATGGATGCTAAACAACTTTTTTTCATCTTTATTTTATCCATTGTTGCATATCAGCATCTTTGCAGACATATCCTGTCTATATGCATGTTTTCCAGCAACTGCTATAGTTAATTTTTACAGATTTGAAATGTGCCTTGCTTCTCCCGTGCCTTACCAAGCTGGCCACAGTGAGTACACAGGCTTTCCAGAAGGGAGAGAGAGGCTGTCAGTCCCTGCAGGGGCGGGGGGGATTTCTCCCCCTCCTTCTCGTCACTGACACTGGCTTCAGTCAGAGTGAGTGGCACTAGCATAGGCATTGTCCGCTCTCTGCTCCCTCCCCTGTGTTCCTATTGGCTGGAGGAGAGGGAGCCAATCAGGAAGAAGCCAAATACAGGAGCCAATAAGAGAGACTGTGACAAGCTGCAGGAGCAGCTGCAATGGATTCTGGGACATGTAGTCCCCTTACCAAACACCCCCATAGTCTTGTATGGGGCACATACTACAAAGCCCAGTATGCTCTGGGGGGAAGGAACGAGACTCCATCTTGCTGCCTGAGGAATTTCAGTTACCACGAGGCAGGAGACTGGACTGAGAGGAGAGGTGCTGCCTCCCAGGTCAGTCCACAGCTCGGTTTACAAGTTCCATAGCCGGTCGGGACATTCAGCCTGAGAAGGGGGAATCCCAGGTGCATATCCAGGCACACCTGCGTCAAGTGTGAAGCATTCAAGTGTGAGGTGACCAGTCAGGTCACCAGAAGAGCCTGCCTGTTTCCAGGACATTCGTTTGGGCCTGACCGCAGGATTTGGTGAGAGGGCATTTGCCCATCTGCAGGAAACAAGGGCACTGCACATAGACAGAGTTACCTAATTTTTGCCTACACTTACCAGAACCTGGGTCTTGTTAATGGCCTGTTCAGCAGTCACAATGTCCATACTTGCTATTTGGATACTGTCAGCATGTCACAGATACACTTTGCCAAGCAGGAGTTTAAGTGCACCAACTAAAGTGGCTAGCTGAAGATCCAAGGCCTCATCTTTCTTCCAAGAGACTGAAGTTACTGGAGCCCTACGGACACACACACATACCCAGGGACCTGTATATGTAGTGGGTGTGCAGAATAGTTTATCTGGGAAGTTAAGCCATAAAATGTTGATTTAAGTACAGTGTTTGTTGTTGGGCCTGTGGTGTCAGGATGTCAGAAACCATGAATCAGACGGAGACAGAAAATGCAGTAAAAATCACATCTTTTAAAATAATGGTAAAAATGGTACAAATAGTAAGCTTCGTAAAAACATAGCCAGGGTACGGTAGCCATAGCGGGTAGTCAGAACAAGCCAGTAAATCATGAAGCCAGAGATCAGCATAGTCAGAGGCAGCAGACAGGATCAGGAACCAGAAGGGATGTCAGGCAGGCAAGTCTTTAACAGAAACACAACAGACAGTCTCCAGATATGTTTGACCAAGGCAAAGGCACGGAAGAAATGAACCAGGCAGTTTAAATAGCCAGAAGGGACTGGCTGTAGGCTGGACCGATGAGCAGGAAATTATCACCAGGTGAGCCACTGTGGAATGATGAGTACTAGCAATTATCCGACAGCTGAGCAACCTGAGCACTGGGAGGGGAGGACTGTGAGCCCAACCCTGACACAGGAGACAGAAGGGAGAGGTCTGACATAAGAAAGGGTCATTCTTCTGCTCTTCTCCTGCCTGGACTCATACGGGGGCTCAGTGGTGGGCTAGAGTTGGAGAGATTCAACAAATGGAAAACTTGACTCTCGCAATAAAAGAGCAAGAAGAGAAATATTGGGACACATGGGCACCCTATTTCTCATACAAAAAGAGAGAGGAAGAAAGCTAGGTTGTACCCAGTAGGGGGTAGGGGGGGGGGTGGATAGTGCAACAGGAGAGACATCATTTTTTTTAATTTTTATTTTTTTTATTTTTTTGGGGGGGAGTAGAGGTAAAGAATGAGGAGAAGAGGAAGTCGATAGGAGGTTAGATGATGTAATGTTTAAATAATATGAGTTATAGAAAATGATTGTAAATAGAGAAAATGTTATACAGCAAGGAGTATTGTATACATGAAGTGTAATGTATAAAAAAAAATGTAAAATAAAGAGTTTAAAAAAAAAAAGAAGGGAGCGGTCTGACATAAGAAAGGGTCATTCTTCTGCTCTTCTCCTGCCTGGACTCATAGAGCCAATTTATACAGAGGTGACCAATCTGCTATAGGATTGTCATTGATAAGTGTTTGCATCTGCTCTTGGGGTATTTTCAGGTTGGGAATCCCCTGATAGCAGCCTGAATACAGTATACAGTATATTGCTCTGGGTCTTAGTTATTATTGTTCAAATGATTTTCTTGACATATGTGCATTGTTACTGTTCATTACTTTTCCACAGAAACCTCACAGTAAAGACAATTTCTGTGTTTTATCATAACGTGTTTGTTTCTCATTGGTCCTTGCACTTACACTATTGCCAGGTGTGCCAGAGGGGGCTGAGTGGGTTATTTGGGTTGAAAGGCAGAGTCCTGGCCCCTCCCCCTGGAGCGAGAGACAGTACACCTGCCTGGAGGGGATACAAGCCATACCCATACTGTTTACAGTATTTTATTGAGCCTTATGAAGTATGGTGCACTGACGCACCTTACACATTCTTTTTCTTTTTTCATGTGCCTCTGAGATCATTGCACTGAGGATACTACTGATCCAGTGAAACAGCTGAGAACCCTATAGTGGTCCATATCCGTGCTTTGACTCAGTGTAAAAGCTGGTCACGCTCTGAGGTGAGCTTATTACCGTAAGGGGTTCCCGGATTTCACCTATGCATGATTCAGAGCCACGGTTGGATGTAACAAGCATGTCAATAGTATGATCACCGGAAATCACATCACCTGCATCTAGTCTCACATCAATCAACATTTTGTGGTTCTTATCACAGCCCAAGACAGGCTGCCACAAAGAACTGTTTTTTTTAATAATATAGAGACACTTGTGTGGTTTATGCACTTGCATTTTTTTATAAATCTTTTATACATGTTTGCTATCACATATGTATGCATTTAGCACGTTTTTCATCTAATATTATTATTATTGATATTTTTATTTTATTTTTTGGTGTGTTATTGTGCATGGCACTTTGTAACTCTAAAGGGTCCATATAACCTCACAGAGTTTTTTTTTTTTGGCACTTGTGCACTTTATATTTATCTATGCGTTTTAGTTGTGCGTTTACAGATTTTGTGCACATTATTTGTTTTTGCTATATTTTGCACTTGCACTTTCCACCAGTTGTATGTTTACTATTTTATGCATAATGTTATATTCTTGTGGATCTATAACTATAGATTAAGATACAGATTATCTAGTGCATAGCCATTCCAGCGCAGCGTATATTTATTTTGTGTTTAATGTGCACGAACGTATGAGACGTGTTTAACGTTTGCAGCTTAATAGTGGCAGGTTGGTAGGGGG
This sequence comes from Lithobates sylvaticus, assembly GCA_028564925.1. Classification (NCBI taxonomy): domain Eukaryota; kingdom Metazoa; phylum Chordata; class Amphibia; order Anura; family Ranidae; genus Lithobates; species Lithobates sylvaticus. Next base: position 268,859,197 of record CM053026.1, read on the forward strand.
TTCTTTAAGGCTCGCAGGATTTTGTTGTTTTATATGCAAGTAATTGGGCATACAAAAGTTTGTGAAAAATGTAATTTTTAAATGATTTTTTGATTTTTAAAGTGAAAGCGTAAAAATGACAAATTCCTTCCAATATAGTGCATGGGGGGTCCCCTTAGTCTACCTGTAAAGTGGCAAATCTGTACCATGTATAGAATCTGCTGCAGCAATAATTTCATTTATAAAGCCAAAAAAAATAAAAAATTTCCCTGCAAGCTGCCTTTATTTTGCTCCAACAGCTGTGGAACCAGTGTGTATGATTAGGCCACACTGTAGTGCACTGAGAAGGGGGCAGTGGAGGGCAGTATGTGGGGACAGCATGATGGGAGGGGGGCAGTATAGGGCAGTATGTGGGGACAGCATGATGAGAGGTGAGCAGTGCAGGGCAGTATGTGGGGACAGCATGATGGGAGGGGGGTGGTGGAGGGCAGTGTGGCGGGACAGCATGATGGGAGGGGGCAGTGGAGGGCAGTATATGCAGACAGCATGGTGGAAGGGGGCAGTGGAGGGTAGTATGTGGGGACAGCATGATGGGAGGGGGGGCAGTGAAGGGCAGTATGTGGGGACAGCATGACCGAAGAGGGCAGTATAGGAGGGAGCAGAGTTATAGTCAGCAGCACACCTGGAACACTATACTCGCTCTGCTGTGAGAAAGAGTTTGTTGTTTACCAGGAGCGGCCTCGGGGCAGGGAGTATTTCTCCTACCGTTCTGGCGGCAGGAACAGCCTTGAGGCAAAAAGCGGGAGCTGGAGTCGGGGGGGGGGGGGGCGAGTTTGCAGTCCTAGGTACGGGTAACTGCTTGCCTCTACACTCTGGATGCAGCTATTACAAGGCTGGATAGGAGGACCAGTGGGATAGCATATATGATAAACGATCCTGCTCCTGCAGTCGCTAAAAGCCATGCAGAAGCCAGGAGGAGAATAGAAGAGTTCCGTTCTCCTATATGCCGCCCCACCGCCCCTCCTATTCAGCCTAATGCTAGCTGCATCCACAGTGTAGAGTCAAGAGGCAAGCAGCAGAACGAGCCAATCAAGCCTTGGAGCAGTATCTACATTGCTGTATTTCTGGCCACCATAACAACTGGTCAGACCTCTTACCTTGAACGGAGTTTCGCAGTGGCTTACGCATTAGACCTTCCTTCTAATGTGTATTTTGAATGTATTCCATCTCTCCCTATTAAAACCTTTGGTGTGCAACCGCTTCACCACCTCGGGATCATATCTGGTTCAGGTTGAGAACCATGAACCATTGTATAGCATCCACAAGATCTAGATGGTTCTAAAGGCTTCACAGATGATATTCCAATAAAGAGATAAAACTCTTACTTCGTTGCAAGTCCATTGTACCATGAGGTCGATCTAAGGTCTTTTTCCAGCTTCATCGCCCGGATCTGGTCTGGTTCGGTCTCCTTTAGCGCAGGAGGTTAAGCGCTGCAAGCTCGCATGACACACCGCCGTACGGTTGATGTGTCCAACAAATCTGGTAAAAGTTTTATCTCTTTATTGGAATATCATCTGTGAAGCCTTTCGAACCATCTAGATCTTGTGGATGCTATACAAGCGACCTCAGATATTCACTTTCCATCATTTATTGGATTTTATTATTGGATCACTTATTGGACATTGTTACATTGGTTCAATATTCTTATTTCCTCATGGGACTATGTCATATTGTTACATTTATATGTTTATGCATGCACATTTAAGAACGTGGATGTTCACTTAAGGGGCAGTTGTATGACATTCAGCTACCCCTCTGAATTTTTCTGTGATTATTATTTATTGGTTTACACTAATATTGAGTGCACCGATTTTAGCGCTACACTAATTTTTTGTATGTTGTTTGGACTTTGTTTGTTTGAGTGTTAGCAGCTGTTACACTGTTTTGGTTTAGCGCAGCTTTTTCCCCCACTTTGCATACAGTAGATTGTTCATTGGAAAGGGTACAGTCCGGAGGAACGTTCTTGGGTCTCATCCTCGGATGTACATGCTCCTGTCCTCCTCCATGCTTTCCATAGACCTTTTCAAAACCTTATGCCCCTTCGAGGGGGAGGGATCATTGAGGACGGGATACTGTCAGGGCTGGGCTATTAGCAGTTCCCTTCTCCGTGCTCCGTGATAATTGTCAGTAATCATTGATCCTCCAGTGGCTCACCTGGTTATCATTACCTGCTTGTCAGTCCCACCTACAGACAGCCCATTCTGGCTATTTAAACTGCCTTGTTCTTTCCTTTCCTGCCATTGCCTTGGTCAAGCATATCTGGAGATTCCCTACTGTGTTCCTGTTGAAGACTTTGCCCGGCTGACGTCCCTTCTGGTTCTGTTGCCTCAGACTATGCTGATCTCTGATTTCCTGATTTACTGACTTGTCTGACTATCTGCTTTTGCTTCCGATCCCTGGCTATGTTTTGACTACGTTTACTGTTCTGTACCATTTTTACCATTATTGTAAAAGGTGTGATTTTTATTGCATTTTCTGTCTCAGTCTGATTCATGGTTCCTGACACAGACACCAGAATTTATCCAAAATGTATTATTTTTCGAGTGCAATAAATTGTGACCTCATCATACAGACTCGCTCACCAGTCTGTTGTTTACACAATAAAGAAAGCTTGCAGGGAAAAGTTTTTTTTTAGTTTTTAGTGTTATTTTTTCTGCAGTAGGTTCTACATATGGTACTGATGCACCACTTTACAGGCAGACTAAAGGGACCCCCCCAGAGACAACATTTTTTGCATTGATACATGTCCCCCAGGGCAGTACCCAGACCCCTATACCCTTTGTACCCAATAACGTGTGTAATAAGCCTTCAATGGGCACTTTTGATTTTTCCAGTTCGGGTCACATAGACTTTATCTCTACCCATCTCTACCCACAACAGTAAAATCAGTCTGCATATGCAGTAAAGCATGCTTGTTATACTCACCGTGGAACGCAAGGGGTTAATCCTGCGCATTCTGTAAAAATGCTGTTTGATCCTGTCTTATCTGATCCTCCCCTTCTTCCACAGTCCACAATCCATCTGCTGATAGTACAGAGCCCTAGGAGGCACTCTGCACATTGCTAGAGAGTTTACTAGAGGGTGCATGGGATCAGCACAGGGTAAATCATGGTCAGGGGTCATGCAACCTCATAGGACAGTCAAACAGAATGAAAACTCCTACAATCTCTAACCAGTGATTGGCTGGACCCTGATAGAAGTCACAAGATATTGTTATATACTACTGATGAGAAAAGGTATTTAGCAGTTTATATATTCTATTGGGACATGACCGTATGGCGAGCTCCCAAGTGTGGTGAGATATCACCCCAATGTTTAGACCTTATCGCTGCAATGCTCTAAGAGTTTTGTCCCATGCTTGTTTTTAATATTTTATATGAAAGTGCAATGTGTGAAGGTTTTAAATACATTGTATATGGATGTTGAACACACTGGACTAGTGGAGCTTTCCTGTGTCCTCTATGCATATAAGCTGATCACGCTTGAAACGACAGAGGCAGAGATTTCTTAGTTGGATCCATTAACCCTGTGTGGGTAAACCGCTTTACTGCCGTACACGAGAGTGTAAGGTAAAAAACTACTTCTGTGTACTGCACTTTTTGTTTACATATGGACTTTTTGCACATTGGCCTTACATGTGTGTTTTTAATAATTTCACACAGGGTGACTACACTATATATGTCCTGAATAATTTATGACATTATCTATAGGAGTAGAGTGGGGAAGGGAAATTTGGGACTTTGAGTAAAATTACGGCCTGGTAAGGTCGTGTATTTCCATCCCTATCAATGTGACTTGCAGATGAGCACGCAGGCAAAAGCCAGCGGGCAACAAAGGAGGGGTTTTGGGACTTTAAATGAAGCTCACGGTTTGCAACACAGCAGTAGGTGGATTAATAAGTTGTTTAATAGTTCATATATATACAATGATAACAAATATATTCATGATAACGCTTGACAAAACTATTAGACTAAGTAGTGACACTAGGTTCAGTAGTCAACATACTAATTGCTAGTGTCATGTGACAAGACAAGTAAATGAGTAGAGTAATAACATTGATAAAAACAACATTGCTCATTGCTAGGTAAATCCAGGGGACCACCACTCGCTGAATAGATAGACAAGTATTGCACAGTATTGCCTGCATGATCTCTGGTCTAAAAGTTCCTGTAATAAGTAATAATCCATATACAAAGTGAAGTATGTAATTGGAGGATTCATTCTGGTAGCTCGACGCGTTTCGTGGTTCAAGACCACTCATCAGGAGCAGACACGCCATTTTGCTAAAATTAGATAAATATATATGTGTAAGTCAGCATGATTAAAGTGAATATAAGGGGGACAAATAAATCCCCCAGAAGGGTCTCGGTACTCACTAACGTGTGTAGTTGGAGGTAAAAGGCTGGTGGAGATAGGCCATCCGGGAACACTGCAAATAGGGGCTGGGGCGGGCGAACCCACTACAGCGACCAAGCACAGGCGTCCACTGAGGAAACACAGGAACACGAGGCACTCTAGAGACATGAATGGCAAGTGGGTGTAAGAATGAGATGTCTGTGAAATGAGTGAATGAAAATAAAAAGGAATAAAAAGGGAAAGGGAAGTTGGACCTGAAAAATCCAAAGAAATGTGAGAGTGACTAAAATAAGATGACTATAGTTACATAGTTACATAGTTAGTTAGGTTGAAAAAAGACACAAGTCCATCCAGTTCAACCACAAATTAAACAAAAAAAAAATATATATATATATATATATATATATACATATATATATCATACAATCCCATATACCCCATTCTATACCCACAGTTGATCCAGAGGAAGGCAAAAAAAACCCCAGCAGAGCATTCTCCAATTTGCTAAAGCAGGGGAAAAAAATTCCTTCCTGATCCCCCTAGAGGCAATCGGATTTTCCCTGGATCAACTTTACCTATAAATGTCAGTACCCAGTTATATTATGTACATTTAGGAAAGTATCCAGGCCTTTCTTAAAGCAATCTACTGAGCTGGCTAGAACCACCTCTGCAGGGAGTCTATTCCACATTTTCACAGCTCTTACTGTGAAGAAACCTTTCCTTATTTGGAGATGAAATCTCTTCTCCTCTAGACGTAAAGGGTGCCCCCTTGTCCTCTTTGTTGACCGTAAAGTGAATATCTCAACACCAAGTTCACTATATGGACCCCTTATATATTTATACATGTTGATCATATCCCCCCTTAATCTCCTCTTATCAAGGGTGAATAAATTCAGTTCCTCTAATCTTTCCTCATAGCTGAGCTCCTCCATGCCTCTTATCAGTTTGGTTGCCCTTCTCTGCACTTTCTCCAGTTCCCCAATATCCTTTTTGAGAACTGGTGCCCAAAACTGAACTGCATATTCCAGATGAGGTCTTACTAATGATTTGAACAGGGGCAAAATGATATCTCTCTCTCTGGAGTCCATACCTCTCTTAATACAAGAAAGGACTTTGCTCGCTTTGGAAACCGCAGCTTGGCATTGCATGCTATTATTGAGTTTATGATCTACCAAAACCCCCAGATCCTTCTCCACTACGGATTCCCCCAGTTGTACTCCCCCTAGCATGTATGATGCATGCATATTCTTAGCCCCCAAGTGCATAACTTTACATTTATCAACATTAAACCTCATCTGCCACATAGTCGCCCAATTTGACAGAGCATTGAGGTCAGCTTGTAAATTGGAGACCTCCTGTAAGGACATTATTCCACTGCATAGCTTGGTGTCATCTGCAAAGACAGAAATGTTACTTTTGATCCCAGACCCAATATCATTTATAAAGATATTAAAAAGTAAGGGTCCCAGCACTGAACCTTGGGGTACACCACTGATAACCTTAGCCCATTCAGAGTAAGAATCATTAACCACGACTCTCTGAATTCTGTCTTTTAGCCAGTTTTCTATCCATTTACAAACCGATATTTCCAAACCTGTAGACCTTACCTTACACATGAGCCGTGTGTGGGGAACTGTATCGAACGCTTTTGCAAAATCCAAGTATACCACGTCCACAGCCACGCCTCTGTCCAAGGTTTTACTTACCACCTCATAAAAAGAAATGAGGTTTGTCTGACAACTTCTGTCTTTCATGAACCCATGCTGTCTGTTGCTTAAAATATTTTTTTCCTGCAAGAACTCGTCTATGTGGTCTTTTAATAATCTCTCCAGTATCTTCCCAACTATAGAAGTTAAACTAACAGGTCTATAGTTACTTGGTAAAGACTTTGTTCCCTTTTTAAATATAGGCACCACGTTCGCCCTGCGCCAATCCAGTGGTACTATTCCTGTCATTAATGATTCCCTAAAAATTAGATACAATGGCTTTGAAATTACAGAGCTCAATTCTTTTAGGATCCGTGGGTGGATGCCATCAGGTCCAGGTGCTTTATCCACCTTTATTCTGTCTAAATATTTCTGGACCATATCACTTTTGAGCCATTGTGGATTTAGGGCTGTGTCACTACCACCCCCATTGTGGACATGAGCTCCCCCATGCTCCTTTGTATACACAGAGCTGAAGAAAGTATTTAATAAATTAGCCTTCTCTTTGTCCCCAGTCACCCACTCTAGATTATTTTGTAAAGGGCCTACATGCTCAGACTTGACCTTTTTACTATTAATATATTTGAAGAATTTTTTGGGGTTTGTCCTACTATCTTTTGCAATCTGTCTTTCGTTTTGAATTTTTGCATCCTTGATTTCCTTTTTACATATTCTGTTATGTTCTTTGTAACATTTAAATGACACTAGTGATCCTTCATTTTTATATTTTTTAAAAGCTCTTTTCTTATAGTTTATAGCTTTTTTAACTATATAGGTAAGTGAGTGATGGGTGATAAAAAACATAAAATGCATTCATTTAAAGTCCCAAAACCCCTCCTTTGTTGCTCGCTGGCTTTTGCCTGCGTTCTCATCTGCAAGTCACATTATCTATAGGAGATAGACTGCACCGCTGCTCACTTATAATTTGGTTTAAGTGTTTGTAGCACTGACCCCCAAAAGAGCTGCTGAATTTGATTGAGCCTGTACTCTGCTAGTGAACCCCCACTGACTTGACTCAGTCCCCTTGACACAGCTGTGGTGCAATGTTGGTGTAAAGCTAATGATGAAGGACAACCCCACAATATACAATATAATAACACTATACCTTTGTTATTACCTGGGTATTCGGTGCTCCACCTGCAGGAGAAGGAACAACACTCCACACCAAAGTACTTAACCAAAAAAACTTATTTTTACTGAGGCTAGTGTAAAATAGTAACTACAGGATTTGTACTGTCACACCAACATAGTGTAACAGCACATAGGTATACACAATAGATTGTATCTGCACATTTGTCTTAGGTGACCTCTGAGAATGTGACTCCAATTGGGACTAGTGCCCAGAGTGGCTACACCTTACTCTGGGCACCTTCCCACTTCCAGCACACTCTGATGAATACAGGAATGAGAATGATATATATGGCACAACACAACTACAAGGGAGCTCCCCCTACTTTAATAAAGGTGCAAGGCCTTGCAATACAAGATGCAGTCTTTGATCTTCTTTCTTCTGCTAGCTATTAGTGTTTGTAACAATTTGTAATCCAACAGTGGAATAACAAGGGTTAACTTGAAATGAATACTGAAACTGTTCCTGTGGTGTAATCCACTTGTAATTGCCTCTGGTTTAACACAGTGTTAAAGTGCAGTGAAGGGCAGGCTTTAGGCCTGCTTAAACTCAGTCTTTATTAGATTCTCCTCCGTGAGACTACAGGTCCCAGCAACATGGTGTTGAAGTCTAAGTGTATGCAAGTGCGTAATAAACTGTGGGCAACAGCCCTCTCACCAAACTGGACCTGAAGAATGTAACAGCTCTGCTCCGGTGCACTCTGTCTTGCTTCTAGCCGGCTGGCTCCGTCACACTGCTCTGCAAGATGAACCGGGTCCCTCTAATGCTCCGACAGGTGTCTCTAGATCCTTCCTGATGCAGAAAGGTCTGTGCAATGCGTTCCCAGAGACTGGGAGGTTACAAACTCCTGGTCCTGGAGGACGAGTTGCTGAGGCTTCGGTTAGTAGCAGAAGGAGCGGTGGGGAAGGTGGACGTCTGACCGATGCGTTCAGACAATTTTTTAGTCCGCAGCCCCAAGGTATGATCGGTTCCAGCGACAATCGTCAGCGTCTGATATACATGTTGCAGGAATACTTAGGGGCAAGGTCAGACTTGGACACCTTTCCCACTGAAAATCCTCTGACTTACTGGGTCTTGAGGATGGATCACTGGCCAGAGCTTGCACAGTATGCAATTGAGCTACTGGCCTGTCCTGCATCCAGCGTTCTTTCCGAACGCACATTCAGTGCTGCTGGAGGCTTTGTCACCGATCACAGGGTGCGCCTGTCCACCGACTCGGTTGATCGACTGACCTTCATAAAGATGAATCGGTCTTGGATCATCACCAGCTACCAGGCACCTGAAGCTGATATAACAGAATCATTTATTTTGAAATGTCCCATCCCTTCAAGACTGCCTATGCTGATGCTGAGTGACTGTCCTGTTATGTTGACTAACTATCCTCTTCCTCCTCAATGATCCTGATGATAGCTTGGAAGAACATTTTTGTTTCTGGGTACCACCACCAGTGGCTAAGGCCCAATTTTTCAGCCCCTGTTTAACAGGGGCGTGTAATTACAATTTTTTTATGCAATGCTTTGCAACAGGTCTCATTGCTGTGCTCCAAGTACAGTATCTGTGAGGGGTTGCAGTGTTGTGGCACCAGCACCAGTGCCTAAGGCACAATTTTCCAGCCCCTGTTTAACAGGGGCGTGTAATTACAAATCTTGATCTAATAATTCAGAGCAGGGCCCATTCCTGCGCCCACCAAGAGTAACTGTAAGGGGGTTACAGTGTTGTGGCAACACCGTCCACCACCACCACCACCAAAGGCCCAATTTTTTAGCCCCTGTTTTTAGCCATGCCATTTTTCTCCATATTGCCAGGACAAGACATGACATTAAAGCCGCAAGCAGTTTTAAATGGCTTATTTTTTTCCTATACAAATGTCATTTTTTGCAGGGACAGTTCTAAACACGGGAAATACATGCCACTTCACAGGCATACTTTAGACACCCCCCAGGTACCATATTTAAAAGAATATTTCACTTATTTTTTTACTTTATACATCATTAAAATGACTGCTCCCGAAAAAACGTCAGTTTTTAAAACTTCTTTTTGCATTGATACATGTCCCCTGGGGCAGGACCCGGGTGTTTTATGACAATAACATGCATATTGGCCGTTATAATTAGCACTTTAGATTTCGAACGTTCGTGTAACTAATAGGGTTCTAATGTTCGCGTGAATTTTCGGTCCGTTCGCAGGTTCTGGTGCGAACCGAACCCGGGGGTGTTGGGCTCATCCCTACTCGCCAACACTCCATTGTTTGTCCCATTTGATACTTCCCTACTATGTCCGGGGGTTCTATACCACCTAGTTATACACTTATAATTAATTTCCACAACTCCGATGTTTACTGATGATCCATGTACAAGTCTCAAAAAATTTCCAATTTCTTTGTTCTTTCCTTGCTTCCCTAATTCCCTCTTACAATTTTTAATATATGTCGGGACTTCCAGACCCTCTACTTCCATGAGGATTTTATAAATCCGAGATATATTCCCACAGGCTTTTTTGATGGAACATAATTGCTCGAATGCTGTGAGATCATCACCCTCTCTCATCGGTAGGGATGAGCTACGAGTTCAAGTCGAACTCATGTTCGACTTGAACATTGCCTGTTCGCCTGTTCACCGAACAGCGAACAATTTGGGGTGTTGGCGGCAAATTCGAAAAGCACCCTGTAAAAGTCTATGGGAGAAATCTAAAGTGCTCATTTTAAAAGGCTATATGCAAGTTATTGTCATAAAAAGTGTTTGGGGACCTGAGTCCTGCCCCAGGGGACATGTATCAATGCAAAAAAAAGTCTTAAAAACTGAAGTTTTTTCAGGAGCAGTGATTTTAATAATGCTTAAAGTGAAACAATAAAAGTGTTATATTCCTTTAAATTTCGTACCTGGGGGGTGTGCATAGTATGCCTGTAAAGGGGTGCATGTTTCCCGTGCTTAGAACTGTCCCTGCACAAAGTGTCATTTTTGCAGGAAAAAAAGCTATTTAAAATTACTCGCGGCTATAATGAATTGTCGGCTCCCGTAATACAGAGAACATCGTCATTGATAAAAAAAGTGGGGGTTCCCCCAAATTCGAACCCTATTAATTACAATGGACACGGTCCCCCCAAATTCAATTACCAGGCCCTTCAGGTCTGCTATGGATATTAAGGGGAACCCCGCTTCAAATTAAAACGAAAATGACGTGGGGTTCCCCCTAAATATCCATACCAGACCCTTCAGGTCTGGTATGGATTTTAAGGGGAACTCCACACCAAATTTAAAAAAAAAAAAATGGCGTGGGGGCCCCCCTCAAAATCCTTACCAGACCCTTATCCGAGCATGCAACCTGGCAGGCTGCAGGAAAAGAGGGGGGACGAGAGAGCGCCCCCCTCCTGAACCGTACCAGGCCACATGCCCTCAACATTGGGAGGATGCTTTGGGGGTCTGTGACCCCTCAAAGCACCATGTCCCCATGTTGATGAGGAGAAGGGTCTCATCCCCACAACGCTGGCGGGTGGTTGTGGGGGTCTGCGGGCGGGGGTCTTATCAGAATCTGTAAGCCCCCTTTAACAAGGGGACCCCCAGATCCCGCCCCCCCTGTTTGGAATGGTAAGGGGGTACCTACCATTTCACGAAGAAAGTGTAAAAAATTGTTAAAAAACACACAGACACCGTTGGGAAAGTCCTTTATTAAAAATAAAAAAAGATTCCATCGGTGGTAATCCACTCTTGCTATCCAGCGATGGGTGGTCTCTTCTCCTGGGTCCAGCGATGGCTGATCTCTTCCGACGACGTCCAGGGGAAGGGTCTGGTATGGATATTTAGGGGAACCCCATGTCATTTTTTTTTTTTTATTTTACTCGGGGTTCCCCTTAATATCCATACCAGACCTGAAGGGCCTGGTAACTGAATTTGGGGGGAACCCCACACTTTTTTTAATCAATGACTTTCAATGACTGTTCTCTGTATTACGGGAGCCAACAATTCATTATAGCCGCCAGTGATTTTAAATAGTATTTTTTCCTGCAAAAATGACACTTTATGCAGGGACAGTTCTAAGCACGGGAAACATGCGCCCCTTTACAGGCATACTATAGACACCCCCAGGTACGAAATTTAAAGGAATACTACACTTTTATTGTTTCACTTTAAGCATTATTAAAATCACTGCTCCTGAAAAAACGTCAGTTTTTAAAACTTTTTTTTGCATTGATACATGTCTCCTGGGGCAGGACCCAGGTCCCCAAACACTTTTTATGACAATAACTTGCATATAAGCCTTTAAATTTAGCACTTTTGATTTTGAACGTTCGAGTCCCATAGACTTTAATAGGGTTCTAATGTTCACACGAACTTTAGGTCTGTTCGCAGGTTCTGGTGTGAACCGAACAGTGGGGTGTTCGGCTCATCCCTACTCGTCGAGTGTGGAAGTGCTGCTACAAAATGCTTGAGCTGGAAGTACCGCCATTCATTAATCTACAACACGTCTTTTTTAATTTTTAATTCTTGTAATGAACAAATTCCCCCCCCCCCCCCCGTGTTAAATTTCGTAATTGTGCTTTTTCTTTTTTAATCCAGTTCCCACCTATCAAACTTTTCCCTGGTGCAAAATAATTATTTTCCTTTAGTGCCATAGAGAATTATATTTCCATTTGTTTTCCTTGTGTAATAGATCCCAAAGCCTAAATACAATCCATGTCAGTGTATGTTCTCCTAGTGCCCTATATTGTGGTGGTATACATATATTTCTACCTAAGTGTATCCGCCATTGTGTGTTCAATCTTTACCCATCTTTTATCATTATTCCATTTAGCCCACTCCACCATCCGTGTTACTAGAACTGCCTCGTAGTACTTTTTGAAATCTGGTACATTTAATGCACCTTGGCTTTTTTCTTTCTTTAAAGTTACTAAAGCAATTCTATGTTTCTTGTTTTGCCATATTAATTTTGTAATTAAAGTTTTTAAGACTCTAAAATATGCTGGGGGTATGTGTATGGGGAGCATCTGAAACTTGTTCATGATTTTGGATAGTATTATCATCTTTAAAGCATTAATCCGGCCAATCCATGATGGGGGTCGTACTACTATTCTCTTTATTTCTATTTTTATTTCCTCCAACAATGGGATATAGTTTGCTTGATATATTTTCCCCAGAGATGTCGTTAATTTTATCCCTAGGTACTTTATTTCTGTCTTCCTCCATGGAAACGGGAACTCTTGCTGTAAACTGTGTTCATCTTTTGGATTCACGTTTATATTTAATATCTCTGATTTACCAGGAATAATCTTAAAATTAGAGAGATCTCCATATTCCTTTAGGACTTTCAAGAGGTTAAGCATTGAAATCCAACGGTTTGATATATAAAATAATATATCATCTGCAAATGCAGCTAATTTGTGTCTTCTCCGACCTTGATCCCCCCTATGTCCGCGTTGCCCCGCACCATCGCCAGAAGAGGTTCTAGCACCAGCACAAACAATAGCGGAGATAGGAGGCATTCCTGTCTCGTCCCGTTATACATTCTAAAGGGGGTTGACGATGTTCCATTCACCTTTATAGTTGCTGTGGGGCCTTTGTATAGTTTGTATTTGTTTGTATCCACTGCATCATTCTTGGACCGATTCCCATACCTTCCAATGTGTTCATCATGAATCCCCAGTCTACTCTGTCAAACGCCTTTTCGGCATCGATCAACAGAAGTAGCCCGGGGACTATCCCCTCTCTTATTTTTTTGAAGCAACAGGAGCATTCTTACTCTGTTGTTCCTTCCCTCTCTGCCTGGGACAAAACCTACTTGGTCGGGGTGAACTAACTCAGACATTAGATCTTTCATCCTTGTTGCTAGTACTTTCGCAAACAGTTTAATGTCTGCGTTTAACAGTGATATAGGTCTATAGTTTGAACACTTAGTACTATCCTTACCATCTTTTGGGATAATTATAATTGATGCCATTAAGGCTTCTTTACTCATCTCATACCTCGTTCCCAGTCCATTCATATATGTACATATATATAGAAAAAGAGGGGCACATGGGACTTTAAATGAAGCATGTCAATTGAAAAAGAATATATAAATGATAGACACATGCGAGTAGGTAAATTGGTTGGGTTTAATTTAAGGTCACAGACCCCCAAAAGGGTGGTCCATCGTTTTGAAGCATGCAGTGGTGTAAATGCATGTATGATCGAGGTAAGAACATATATTGTAATCATAATCAAAGAATATGCATGCAAACAAATCAATGGACATATATAGATGCAGTTCATAATAGAAATGCATAAATTAAAAATTGCCAATCAGAAGAACGAAATCGCATGAACACATGCGAGTAGGTAAACTGATTTGGATTTAATTTAAGGTCACTAACCCCAAAGGGTGGTCCATTGTTTTGAAGCATGCAGTGATGTAAATGCATGTATAGTCGAGGTAGGAGCAATAATGTGAATCATAATCATCAGAAAATCTGCATGCAGACAAATCAATGGACATACATAGATGCAATTCATAATAGAGATGCATAAATTAAAATTAAAAATTGCCACTCAGAGTGACGAAATCGCATGAGGGGAGTCAAAACTCAATGGAACAAAGTTAATAGTATTTGGCAAAAAGGAACCTAGCTAAAGTGACAGAAATCTATGGCATGCTTCCATCCCGAGTTAATGTATATGGGGAAAGAGGGGCCAATGGGACTTTAAATGAAGCATGTCAAATGAAAAATAGATAAATAAATGAAGATAGTAAAACCATGCGAGAGGGTAAACTGATTTGGATTTAATTTAAAGTCACAGACCCCTAGGGGTAGTCCCTAAAGTAAATAACCCCTAGGGGTAGTCCATGATTATAAAGCATACAGTATTGTGAATGCAAATATAATTAGAGAAAGAACATACATTGTAGTCATAATCATCAGAGGATCTAAGTGCAAACAAATCAATGGACATACAGAGATGCAATTCATAATAGAAATACACAAATTAAAAATTGCCAATCAGAGTAACAAAATCGCATGAGATGAGTACAAACTCTACGAAACAAAGTTGATAATATCAGGGATTAAAATAGACTTGATTAAGCATCCTAAGTTTGAAAACCCGACGCGTTTCTTGGCTTCATGCCAGTCTCATGCCAGTTCATGCCAGTTCTGATTGGCAATTTTTAATTTATGCATTTCTATTATGAACTGCATCTATATATGTCCATTGATTTGTTTGCATGCATATTCTTTGATTATGATTACAATATATGTTCTTACCTCGATCATACATGCATTTACACCACTGCATGCTTCAAAACGATGGACCACCCTTTTGGGGGTCTGTGACCTTAAATTAAACCCAACCAATTTACCTACTCGCATGTGTCTATCATTTATATATTCTTTTTCAATTGACATGCTTCATTTAAAGTCCCATGTGCCCCTCTTTTTCTATATATATATATATTAACCCGGGATGGAAGCATGCCATTGACATTCGTTATTGCAGCTAGGTCATTTCCCTAAAAATGTATATATTTGGGCGGAAGACAAAACCGCTCCCTGGGCGACCACGTTGCATTACTATTATTACCATTAACCATTTTTCATCCTTTATTTAAATATTCAAAAAGGATTTATACCTCAATTTATGTCCTCATTTTAATTTTAAAATCCTAGCTTCAGGTTTTCAAAGCCTGAGATTCCATACCTTATAATTGATGTTGTATATGTGTTTTTCTCAGCTACTGAGAACAATTTTATTTATTTATTTTTTCTTCCAGGTAACTTCCAGGAATCTATTCATTGATTAATCCAGCACTTGGGCTGTGGCTGCTGGATGCATTGCAGTCTTTTTTCCGGGGTTGCGATGCGCTCAGCTCCCTCCCTACCTCCCTCCATATACTTTAGAGGGCGGTGGGGTTCGATCTCAGCGCATCGGCGTCATGCATAGACAGGCCCCTCAAGCGGCGTCATCAGACGCCTCAAGGTGGAAGTCTGTTTATTTTTTGTCCATCTACGTCGCAGCTGAGATGAGTTGACACCCACTGAGGTACAGATTATCCTCAGCTGCTAGTGTTCCCTCATCTCCCTACAGCTGCTAATGACGTCACATGACGTTGGTAGGGACCCGCCCAAGGGCCGGGGTATATCAGCTGGGACCGACAGACGGCTCATTCCTCCACTGTGTTCCACCAGGAAGGCACCTCTTTTTAGCAGTTGTCATTCAACACAAAGGTAACAGAGTTTATTGCTCCCCTAATGCACACACATATTTATATATTTATTGATTTTGAGCACTGCACACACATTTCCTCATGTTCCCATTGGGCGATTTTGAATTTTTTTGATTTCATTCACTTTTTAACATTTCATGATCCTTCATGTGCTCATTACACATTCATTAGCAATTAGTCCACATTTATTCATTATACTTTGATTCCAACACTCATCTTTTTGGCACACACCAAAACCTTCTTCCTTTTTTTTTTTTTTTTTTTCCCTTATTCATCCTTCCACTCCCATTTTTTTCAGATTGGGTCAACACATGCATTTTTCAAACTAAGTGGACCAGTGTTGAGGGCGTCTGGATCGGCTGGCTCTTGTTCCCCCTGGCCCGCCCCCTGACAAATGCCAACTGTTGGGGGGTTGGTCGGAACCCTGCCTCAACCCCGGATGAGACAGTTGCATCCTAGGCCAAAACAGATCCCACTGCTGGAAGCTCTGCCCACTTTGGGCTATTTTGTAAGTAACCTTCCCAACCAAACAGATCAAGCTGATACCCTTTTCTCTCTAGCTGAGATTCCACATATATTTAATATCTGTTATATTCTTTTGCTTTTTTAGCATCAAACATGCATCCCACCCCTGATGACTGGCATGAAGCCAAGAAACGCGTCGGGTTTTCAAACTTAGGATGCTTAATCAAGTCTATTTTAATCCCTGATATTATCAACTTTGTTTCGTAGAGTTTGTACTCATCTCATGCGATTTTGTTACTCTGATTGGCAATTTTTAATTTGTGTATTTCTATTATGAATTGCATCTCTGTATGTCCATTGATTTGTTTGCACTTAGATCCTCTGATGATTATGACTACAATGTATGTTCTTTCTCTAATTATATTTGCATTCACAATACTGTATGCTTTATAATCATGGACTACCCCTAGGGGTTATTTACTTTAGGGACTACCCCTAGGGGTCTGTGACTTTAAATTAAATCCAAATCAGTTTACCCTCTCGCATGGTTTTACTATCTTCATTTATTTATCTATTTTTCATTTGACATGCTTCATTTAAAGTCCCATTGGCCCCTCTTTCCCCATATACATATATGTACATAGTTTTGGGGTCAATATTTCTTAATTTTTTTTTAGGTATAATGTAGTAAAGCTGTCTGGCCCTGAACTTTTACCTGGTGCTGATTCTTTTAATGCCCGGTTGATCTCTTATGCTGTTATAGGTGTTTCAAGAGAAATTGCTCTTTCCTCCATTATCCGGAGGGTCTTAGCTTTTTTCAAGTATTCTGTAATTCTTTCTTTTTTTTCCTACTTCCTGTTATCCTTTCTGATTCCCTGAGTACAGTAGCTCATAGAAGTCTCAAAAGACCATCGATATATCCTTTGTATTATAAGTAATTTCCCCTTTTTTGTTTTGTATTATTTCTATAAAGTTTGATTTTTTTTCCCTTAACATCCTGCCAAACATTTACTATTTTTGTTCCCCCATTGATATCTTTCTTTTGAAATTTTTGTAAAAGTTTTTCTCATTTCCTGTTCTAAAAGTTCTTTTAATTCGTCCCTCTTTATTACCAGTTCTTTTAACAATGCCTGATCTTGCCCTGTATATTTTGTATGCCCTTGCTCTAATAGGTATATTTCTTCTATAAATTTTTACCTTTTAAATTTTTTCCTTCTTATTCCTGGCTCCCAATGAAATCAGTATTCCCCTTATATAGGCTATATGTTCCTCCCACAAGGTATTATCCCCAATCTCATTGGTTTCGTTTAAACAAAAGTATTGTTCTAGCTCCTTTTTTATTATCTCTTCCCCTTTTATATCTAAGAGCTCCTCATTTAACCTCCATGAATATGCCTGTTTCTGGGCTTCTGGTATCTTAATTTTCATGGTCATTGGGGCATGGTCTGATAGTGAGGTTATTTCTATGTTTGTGGATATTTCCATATCTAGCATCCTATGTTCGGTCAACCAGTAATCAATCCTTGTACACGTCCCATGCACAGGGGAGTAGAACGTAAAGTTTGTATCCTGGGATGTTGTATTCTCCACACATCCACTAACTAATAATGAAGTATTTATATATTTTCTGTTTTATCGCCTGAGTGTTCGTCATCCCTAGTACACGGGATGTACTGTCTTGTTTCGGGTCCATACAAAAGTTCAGGTCTCCTGCTATAATCAGCAGTAGCGTACATCAATCACCAAGGGAGTACCAGAAGTCACGCAGGCCCAGAAGGAATGAACCATATTCTGGTTATGGTCTCTTCCACTGCGCCCAATCCTGCTTTCTCAAGGACCAGTATTCCATCCTACCTTACGAACGCTAAATTTAACGGTTTGGCTATTGAAGGCCATATTTTAAATATGAAGAAAAATGTCTCAAATAGTAAGAGACAAAGAATAGTGGGGCTCATTAAACAGTCACATATGTCAATAAAGTCAGAAGAAATAGATTAAAGAACCTTGTATAAAAAATCATATATACATTTATACTTAGACCTTATTCCATCACATATACAGGTGAAACTTTATTTGGTACATATAGAAATAGGGCTAGACTTATATAGGCTTACTCGCCGGTTCAATTGAACCGAATCGAGCAATCACATACTGGTGGGTACATAACAAACATAAAACATGAATTACATATATTCGTCCGGACGCCAGAGAGAACTTGTGGTATATTGCCTAGTGCTGAACCATACAGCTTAATATCAAAAAGGTTTTATTGGTAAGGGATACCCCTACAAGACCCAAATAGCTAGGCTAGATATCACAAGTACCCCTAGGGGGCTTGAGCCTATGGGGAGGAAAAAACACGGGAAGAGAAGGGAAAAATATGGGAAGATAATTCCCTTGTTTTGGCCACCTCAACTTGGAAAAGGCAAAAGAGAGAGCATGAATAGTTTTAAAGTGACACTATTTGCTAATGGTTCATATACTCCTTGTTGAAATCACATGAACACTAGAACAGTCCTTTTGGGCATGATATATAGTTGTTTGTGTATGGACAGTAATTGTACATGATCCATTGCCATTATCACATAGTAAATCATTCAATTTAGTTTCAATGGCTCTCTTAGCAGAGAATGTCCATTAGTTACTGAGTTGGATAAAGCAGTAGTTGTTTACTATGTGGTATCTTCTAATATCACTCTATATTGCCAAAGCCATCACCATACATTACCACATCCATGCGTGTTGATGATCGTCCGTAGCGGGCTATGAATAGCTTGTAGAGCCCTTTCAGCTTGCTGAGGAAACGGAACGTCCAACAGGTGTTTGTATTCAGATATAGTGTCCGTATTATGCGGTGCTGCTGGTTAAAGACGATAACCTTAATGGTTAGTTATGCAAGGATTAGAGTGTGCATCTTTCTGTTTGTCGGGTGCAGATTGCATGTCCATGCCAGTATCCGTTGGTTGTGCGATCAAAATAGTCCAAACTGTTTTCCGTGTTACTCCATCTTGGAGTCTGACTTGTGCACGCCTACAGGGGATTGCGTCATGGAGTCCGTGCGAAGGTGACGTCAACGCGTTTTACAAAGGGGGTGTGTGTAGCTTCTTCTGGACGCTGTAGCGGCGTAGGAGGACTCCTTTTTATTGATGTCCCATCCTCGTTCACGCCTACCACTTAGAGCAAACTGCTCGATCAGAAAGGATAGCCCCTTGTATGTGTTTGTTCCATAGCTCAAAAAGGTGTTGATTAAATTCCTGTTTAGAGGATGACACGAAGTGTTTTGACAATCCAATTCAGGGTAATTTATAGGTTTGGATATATCATAATTAAGGATAATGGAAACTCCATTTATCATAGTGGCAATGGTCCATTGTATCATAGATCACCAGATATACAATCAGTGTCCATTACTTCTCTATATAGATATGGTGTGGTCCAGTTCCAGTGTTGTCTAATACAGTGTTTTTACACAGGTACCTCACTTGTCCTTAAGTTGCATCATCATTATGTATACAGGCTAAATCTGAATTTATATTATTCAGTAAAGATTGTTACATATATTTAGTGATCCTAATTTATACAATGACTGCATCTAATAGCCCCACAGTAACCGAATCAGGGTACCGGGGATGCAATCATAATAATAAAGAGGGATCACTTAATGATGACTAACATATCTGGGAACAGAACACGAGGATAGACAAACTTACATGGGGATCGGATCACAACATATAGCATCTACCTAGAGGGGAGGAGAAGAGAAAGGGAGGAGAAAGAGATTGAGTCTACTGTTCACTACCTTCATCCGATTGAATCTAAAGTCACTTATTTATAGTAGATGGATGGTACGTAGGTACATGTCCAAAGTGAATTTATCGGATGGTATTAAAGGCTTAAAAATGGCTGAAGATTAAGCTCTGTTTTGAGGCCCTTTGGGACAAGTGTGCCAAGACGGAATATCCATCTTTTTTCTCTTTGTTGTAAAACTTGATCAAAATCCCCTCTGCGGGGGGATAGGTTGCCTTTTCCAAGTTGAGGTGGCCAAAACAAGGGAATTATCTTCCCATATTTTTCCCTTCTCTTCCTGTGTTTTTTCCTCCCCATAGGCTCGAGGCCCCTAGGGGTACTCGTGATATCTAGCCTAGCTATTTGGGTCTTGTAGGGGTATCCCTTACCAATAAAACCTTTTTGATATTAAGCTGCATGGTTCAGCACTAGGCAATATACCACGAGTTCTCTCTGGCGTCCGGACGAATATATGTAATTCATGTTTTATGTTTGTTATGTCCCCCCCCCAGTATGTGATTGCTCGATTCGGTTCAATTGAACCGGCGAGTAAACCTATATAAGTCTAGCCCTATTTTTATATGTACCAAATAAAGTTTCACCTGTATATGTGATGGAATAAGGTCTAAGAATAAATGTATATATGATTTTTCATACAAGGTTCTTTAATCTATTTCTTCTAACTTTATTGACATATGTGACTGTTTAATGAGCCCCACTATTCTTTGTCTCTTACTATTTGAGACGTTTTTCTTCATGTACACGTTCAGGGGTTGAACAGCCAGCATCCAATTTGATCTATATCCATACAGATATATATACAAGCCTCCTTTTTGCTCTATATAATATTCCCCATATTTTAAATAATTGAGGGCTTTCAGGCTTAGTGATTTATACCCTGATTAATGCTAGGAAGCCAGCCTCCAGTCATTTATTATAGAATCTGGAAATCTTATGTCCCTTGGTGTGAATCTAAGAAATGGCATCCCCAGAAGTATGTCATAGGTAGGATTCTTGCTTTTCTACAGCTGGGGTAGAAATTAAACTGGCCTTGAGTTAAACTATCAAGGGTCAAATCTCAGCCTTGTCAGTGTTATTTCAAAGGCCGCTTGCCTCACGTTCTCTATTCCGGGCCTTTATACAAGGGTTAATGCGTATAAATCCGCCAGTTAGATCCCCTTTGTGCCCATGGGATTTGAATCTAGTTTTATCAGTGTTACAAAATCAGCCTTTTGAACCAATACATCATATTCCTTTGGTCCTTTTGACAAGGAAATTGGTAGCTATCTCTTTGGCTAGAAGGATAACAGAGTTGGCTGCCTTTTCTTCTAAGGAGCCATATTTGATTGTTCATAAGGACAGGGTGGTGTTTCGACCTCATCCGTCCTTTCTTCCTAAGGTGGTATCAGGATTTC
The DNA here is from genome assembly GCA_028564925.1 of Lithobates sylvaticus. Taxonomy (NCBI): domain Eukaryota; kingdom Metazoa; phylum Chordata; class Amphibia; order Anura; family Ranidae; genus Lithobates; species Lithobates sylvaticus. Next base: position 268,880,286 of record CM053026.1, read on the forward strand.
ATCTGAATCAAGATGTTATCCTACCTTCTTTTTTTTCCAGAACCTAGTTCTACGCAGGAGAAATCTTTGCACTCACTTGATGTAGTGAGAGCAGTTAGAGTCTATCTGAAAGCGACAGCTCAGATACGGAAAACTGATATTTTGTTTGGGTTACCAGAAGGTCCCAGGAAGGGGCAAGCAGCATCAAAGTCTACTATTTCTAAGTGGATTTGGCAAGTTATTATCCAGGCTTATGGTTTGAAAGGAAGGGTTCCACCCTTTCAATTTAGAGCGCACTCTACCAGAGCCGTAAGTGCTTCTTGGGCAGTGCATCACCAAGCATCCATGACTCAGATCTGCAAGGCTGCAACTTGGTCTTCGATCCATACATTCACCAAATTCTATCAGGTGGATGTAAAAGGGCATGAGGACCATGCCTTCAGGCGCAGTGTTCTGCGGGCAGCAGTATAGATCCTCGTGTCTGATGGCAGCATGTTTTTTTCTGTGTCTCCATCCCCTCAGATGGCATTGCTTTGGAACATCCGATGTAGTAATTACTATGGCTCTGTGTCCCGTGATGTACGATTAAGAAAATATGATTTTTATAACAGCTTACCTGTAAAATCCTTTTCTTGAAGTACATCACGGGACACAGGGGTCCCTCCCCTTTTTTTGTGAGGATATGTGTATATTGCTTTGCTACAAAACTGAGGTACTCCCTGTAATGGGAGGGGTTATATAGGGAGGGGGACTGTGTGAGTGTGCCAGTGTCCATCACCTGAAGGTGGCCTATAACCCATGTAGTAATTACTACGGCGCTGTGTCCCATGATGTACTTCAAGAAAAGGATTTTACAGGTAAGCTGTTATAAAAATCCTATTTTTCAGGGACGCTTATATTGGATTATCAATAATAGCTATTGTTTGTATCGCTACTACAATGTTGAGGTTTTAAAATAAAAATGTATGATGTGACCATAGAATAGGGTGACCAGAAGTCCTCGATTTCCGGTGGGACAGTTCCCGGACTGAGGACACTGTCCCCAGACCACGTCTGCCCCCGTTTTTGTCCCCGGATTAAAGCATTTAGCAGTGTGATCATCCATCTTGTACAGCCAGTGATTGGTGGGCAAGCCGGGGACGTACGGCTGCAATGACCGTGAGTGGAGCTGTCAAATCGCAGCTCTGATGTCGGGGATGGGCAGGGCCGATATGCGGAGCTCCACCCCCTTTGTCAGACAACCCATGCAAACAGCCGGAGTTTATACATTGGTGGGTGGGGAAGAAGGTGGCAGGGGGCGGGATCAATTGTAACTACTGTATGTTTTTAAATTTTCTTTTAACCTTGTACGGTCATATGTGGGCATGGCTCATTACATGTATGTGACGATTGCATACACGAACAGAGAGCCTCCCCTTTCCTCTCTGGGCGTGGATATTGTTATATATATGTATATATATTAATTAATTAATAATTAATAATTATTAATTTTATTTTAATTGCTAACCTATATGTTAGGGTTCATTTGTATTTTGTATGGACATATGATACTTACTTCCGTTTTCATTTAGAATATACAGGGCGTTGTTTAATGCTTATATATTTTTGTGAATGATCATATTCCAGAAATATTACTTTCATTCTAATTTCATTAATTATCACAATATTTGCTTATTCATTCTGTCTATGAATTTTCTGTTTAGATGCGTTCTCTTTTACAGTTACTGCGCTGTTTGTCCTATCCTGTTGGTTGGAATTTTCAGCTTTAGCTCCTGTATATGGAACGCAGATGCTACTGAGCGCTTACGTCTTTCCGGCTGTTGCTGCCGGATATGACATTGCGCTTCTTCTGGTTGTCTTCCAGTGCCGCTGTGGAGCGCGTGCGTCATTTCCGGCTGTTGTTGCTGGATATGACGTCGCGTTCCTGGCTCTCTCTTTGCCGACTTGGAGTGCACTTTCATTGCGCATGCGCCGGCTGCTAGGCGTACACCGGAACGTGCTAAGTGCGCGCCGTGGTTTGGCGTGCACGCCGGTGGAACGCATGCCGCATTGCACATGCGCGGAGGTCTTGTTTCGCTCTGTCTGCATTCAGAGCTTCCTGCCCTGTTCCCTCTGCGCTTTGTGCGCCTGTGCAACATTAAATAAACAGCTGTTTAGCTTTACAATCAACTGGGGCTGTCCTATCACAGGACAACCAGACTGGATGTACACAGTATATATACCTAGCGTGCTTGCAGCATCAGCCATGCCTCTGATGATATCCACCATTGGATGAAACATGTCAGGCTGGCTGATGCAAGCACGCGTACCTGTTTTTTCATATATGCCCTGATGTCTTTTTTATTGATGTAAGTAGACCATATGCAAATAAAATTTTGATTTTACTTTGCGGGCTTCACTATTGTTTTTTTCCTTCCTTCATCCTGTGGGAGATTCCTTTAGCTCATTTTCATCTACCTGGATCCGTGTTTTCCGTTACTTCACAACTCATTGGAGAAGTCTGGATCTGGTCTTTATTTGTCTCTTTTGATCAAGTCTCACCCACCTCCGGCATCTTTGATAACATCGCCTATTTACAACTTGGCTCTGGTAAGCAGATCGAGATTACAGGATTCTGGATTGTTTGCTTTGTTGTTCATTTTGTGCACTGAACTTTGATGGAATTTCTTCACATCACTTATTTTGCCGTTGGTTGACTTTATTGACAATAATATTTTTGAGATGGATTTTTGATTTCTTTTTCTTGGATTAATTCCAAATACACATAACATAAGCGCTGCACTTTGGATTTTGTACATTTTTAGTTTGCTTATCAACAAACTGTGTTGGCTGCTATCACTTTCACACCTTTGGAATTAGCCCAGATATTTTGTTCACCCGTTTTTTTACGTTTATTATTGATTTTGAATATCAGTTGCTTTTTTACTTTTTTTTCACTAATATGGATGTTTTTGATTTTCGTAATTCACGTTCTGTGAACCTCAAAGATGTTTTCAATAATGTAGAGGTTCAACAAAATCTAGATATAGGAGGTCTATTTGTCCGAGTAAAAAAACTGATGGTCTCAGAGGTTCATGGGTATTGGGATATTGGTCTCTTAGAGAAATATCTTGATGATGGCATGGTCCCCAGAAGCCTCAGGTTTGAAATCAGACCTCAGGAGGATGAGACTGATCTTGCTAGTTGGTTCACATATTTTAATAATGTGGGGTTGGATCTTTTGAGATTCTTGATCACCAGAAAATGAACCAAGTTAAAGAAATTAGGCGAAATTATAGTGGAGGTTAAGGATAAGCTACTCCCCTTCAAAGAGTCAGAAGAGTATAAAATCAAATCTGACCATTTAAAAAAGATTTTAGAGAAGGAAGATCTTGACCAGAAAGCAAAGAAAATAAAGAAATTTATACGGGACTTGGAGGACTACAAATCCAAGCTAGTCTTTAAGTGGCAGGCTAGGAGGGCGTCCCCTGTTGAAGGAGGAACAGGGTCGCTATCCGCGCCAACCACGCGTATAATACCCTCTACTGCCACTATGTCTCAAAATAACGGTAGAGACATACAAAATAACAATACACCGAAAGCTAAAGGGAGCTGGAGGAGGGTTTCTAATAACAAAAAGCCCTTACCCTACAGACCACCTCAAAATAGAGGAGTCAATTCTCAGGGTGTGAGTAGTGGATATGCACAGTACGACCATCCGGTATCCCAACGTTCCGATGGAGTACCTGTGTATAATCACTATGCACCCCTCATGAATCATCATGAAGGTTACAATGCCCACAGTAACTACATTTATGATGATCGTTATATTGTTGAGCATCCGTCAACTTCGGTTTCAAATAATATGAGACCTGAATACAAACGACCTGGTTGGGATAGCCCAGGGTATAATTCACCCAGACGATCCCAACAATACCATTCAGGCCCTCCTTATCCCTCTGGTCCACCCATCCCTCCTTCTTCTTCTTTTTTTCCACAGGCACCACAGAGGAACAAGGGAGGAGGAGAACAAAAAGAGGGACCAGAGGGGGGAGGAGAAATAGATCGAAAAAGGCGAAGGGTATAAGAGATGCAGGGATTTTTAATTTAAGTCAAAGCACCCTTACAGACAATGAGAAATTTGTTCTTGATCATGGTCTTAAGTTTGCTCCGGATAAACCCTTTTTTGGGGCATTTATTGATGTACAGAAGTACATTAGGAAGGTCAACATAAAAATAATTTTTTTGTCTCAGGCCACTGCTGCTTCTGCTATTAGAGAGGACGTAGGTGTAAGACATTCAGGTCTCTCCAACGCTCTCTTTTTAACCCACCTGGTTTTATACCACCGTCGGTTTCCGTATTTAAAGAATTGGTTTTAAAAGACATTAACACTTTAAAGATTAAGTGGAGTTATAAAGACTCACGTTTTCGTGAAGGCCTTGAGTCTCTTAGAAAGAGAGATGATATCATTATCCGCCCCGCTGATAAAGGAGGATAGTGGTAATGGACAAAAGTGCATATAATGGGGAAATGAGTAGGATATTGTCTGACACCGATACCTACTTACCATTAAATCATGACCCCATCTTTAAGTATAAAAAAGCACTTTCTAATCTTGTTGAGGTGGGTTTTCGGAATAATCTCCTTAATGAAAAAGAAAGAGACTTCTTGATCCCCGCTGCTCCAAGGAAGCCTATTATGTATTTTCTACCGAAAATACATAAGAGTCTTGTTAATCCTCCCGGGAGACCCATTATTAGTGGTCTGGACTCTATAACCTCGAGAGTAGGGAAATATATAGATGGTTATTTGCAGCCTCTGATAATGGAGACTCCATCTTTCATCAAAGATTCCGCCCAGGTTATTCGTTCTTTGGAGAGTATTGAGTGGAGGGATGGTTACATCATGGCTACCGCCGATGTGGCGTCCCTCTACACCATTATTTCCCACCAGGACGGCCTGGAGGCAGTTGAATCGTTTTTGTAGAGAGATACCAACTTAATCTCCTCTCAGAGAGAGTTTATTTTGGACTTACTGAGATATGCCATGACCCACAACTATTTTTGGTTCGGGGACACCCATTATCTCCAAAATTGCCATGGGCGCAAAAGTTGCGCCCAGTATGGCTAATTTGTTCATGGCCAAGTGGGAGGAGGACGTCGTCTATACTAACAGAAGATCGGAGTTAGTCTTCTGGGGTCGATATATAGACGACGTCCTCCTCCTATGGGATGGAGATCAAACATCACTTATTGACTTCATGCAGGGCCTTAACAACAACAATCTGGGAATTGTCTTACAGTACGAAAGTAGTACGGAAAATATTCATTTTTTAGATCTAAATATAAAAGTGATAGATGGTGCTTTCAACACCACCACCTTCTTTAAGGAGACAGATAGAAATGGCTACATTGGGCTTGGGAGTTGTCACCATCCCTCTTGGTTGAAGTCTGTGCCCAAGAGCCAATTCCTTCGTTTACGACAAAACTGTACCCTTAAGGAGGATTTCCTTACACAATCAGAGACTTTGAAAAAAATAAATTGTTGAAAAGGGTTATTCATCTGGTGATCTGAATGTAGTTATCAATCAGGTGGCCGATATGGACCGTAATAACATACTCCATAAGAATAAGAATCCAGCAAGTCATAAAATTGACTATAATTTTTCAATGGTCACCACTTATTCTCACCAACATCGAGATATTAAAAAAATCTTTTCTAAACATTGGGGAGTCCTCAAGAATGACAAAATCCTAGGTCCAGTACTTCCGGATAGGCCACAGGTTATCTTTAGAGGTGTTCCCCCTTTGAAACTTCAGGTTGCACCTAATATTTTAGATGCTCCTAATAGAGTGTATTTTTTTCAAAAAAGCAAAGGTTACCATCCTTGTCGATATTGCAACGTTTGCAGTGTCAATAAAGACAAGAGTAGGAAAATTTGTAATTTCAAGTCACACACTACGGGTAGAGTGTTTGATATTAACACCTTCATCACTTGTACTTCACTAAATGTGGTATACCTTTTAATCTGTCCTTGTGGCCTACAATATGTAGGCCGCACGACATGAGCAATGCATGTTAGGGTGAGCGAACATATCGCAAATATCAAGAAAGGTTTCCCAAAGCATACCGTGTCGAGGCACTATCTGGAGTGTCACAATCAGAATCCTAGAATCCTAGTGGGACGATTTTCATAGGGATCGATAGATTCAATCCCCACTGGCGTGGCAGCTTGGCTAAACGCCAAATATTCAAGGTCGAGACTCGTTGGATTTATGACTTAAAATGCTACACCCCTTTCGGCATGAATGTCGATTGGGATGTAAATTGCTTTATTAATAATAGTTAGTGCTTGCAGTTTTCCATATTTGTTTTTAAATTTTCTTTTAACCTTGTACGGTCATATGTGGGCATGGCTCATTACATGTATGTGACGATTGCATACACGAACAGAGAGCCTCCCCTTTCCTCTCTGGGCGTGGATATTGTTATATATATGTATATATATTAATTAATTAATAATTATTAATTTTATTTTAATTGCTAACCTATATGTTAGGGTTCATTTGTATTTTGTATGGACATATGATACTTACTTCCGTTTTCATTTAGAATATACAGGGCGTTGTTTAATGCTTATATATTTTTGTGAATGATCATATTCCATAAATATTACTTTTATTCTAATTTCATTAATTATCACAATATTTGCTTATTCATTCTGTCTATGAATTTCTGTTTAGATGCGTTCTCTTTTACAGTTACTGCGCTGTTTGTCCTATCCTGTTGGTTGGAATTTTCAGCTTTAGTTCCTGTATATAGAACGCAAATGCTACTGAGCGCTTACGTCTTTCCGGCTGTTGCTGCTGGATATGACGTTGCGCTTCTTCTGGTTGTCTTCCAGTGCCGCTGTGGAGCGCGTGCGTCATTTCCGGCTGTTGTTGCTGGATATGACGTCGCGTTCCTGGCTCTCTCTTTGCCGACTTGGAGTGCACTTTCATTGCGCATGCGCCGGCTGCTAGGCGTACACCGGAACGTGCACAGTGCGCGCCGTGGTTTGGCGCGCACGCCGGTGGAACGCATGCCGCATTGCGCATGCGCGGAGGTCTTGTTTCGCTCTGTCTGCATTCAGAGCTTCCTGCCCTGTTCCCTCTGCGCTTTGTGCGCCTGTGCAACATTAAATAAACAGCTGTTTAGCTTTACAATCAAGTGGGGCTGTCCTATCACAGGACAACCAGACTGGATGTACACAGTATATATACCTAGCGTGCTTGCAGCATCAGCCATGCCTCTGATGATATCCACCATTGGATGAAACATGTCAGGCTGGCTGATGCAAGCACGCGTACCTGTTTTTTCATATATGCCCTGATGTCTTTTTTATTGATGTAAGTAGACCATATGCAAATAAAATTTTGATTTTACTTTGCGGGCTTCACTATTGTTTTTTTCCTTCCTTCATCCTGTGGGAGATTCCTTTAGCTCATTTTCATCTACCTGGATCCGTGTTTTCCGTTACTTCACAACTCATTGGAGAAGTCTGGATCTGGTCTTTATTTGTCTCTTTTGATCAAGTCTCACCCACCTCCGGCATCTTTGATAACATCGCCTATTTACAACTTGGCTCTGGTAAGCAGATCGAGATTACAGGATTCTGGATTGTTTGCTTTGTTGTTCATTTTGTGCACTGAACTTTGATGGAATTTCTTCACATTACTTATTTTGCCGTTGGTTGACTTTATTGACAATAATATTTTTGAAATGGATTTTTGATTTCTTTTTCTTGGATTAATTCCAAATACACATAACATAAGCGCTGCACTTTGGATTTTGTACATTTTTAGTTTGCTTATCAACAAACTGTGTTGGCTGCTATCACTTTCACACCTTTGGAATTAGCGCAGATATTTTGTTCACCCGTTTTTTTACTGTATGTGCACCCACAGCGGTGTATATTAAACCTGAAACAAGTTTATTATAAGTATGTGCACCTACAGGTTTATTCTACACCGCTGTAGGTACACATACAGTAGTTACAATTGATCCCGCCCCTGCCACCTTCTTCCCCACCCACCGATGTATAAACTCGGGCTGTTTGCACAAGTTGTCTGACAAAGGGAACAGAGCTCTGCATATCGGCCCCACCCATCAGAGCTGCAATTTGACAGCTCCACCCACTGTCACTCTCATTGCGGCCGTACGTCCCCGGCTTGCCCACCAATTCCTGGCTGTGCAGAATGGATGGTCACATTGCTGCATGTCCATGGCTGCACTCATTTAATATCCATCTGATGCTGCCATTCTTGCCTTGGCTTCTGTATGCTGCTTATCAAGATTTTGGAAGATACAGTTAGTGTGCTATGTTAAATTAATTGGTGTCTTTGCAGATTAACTAATTCCTTAACCTTGCACTCTGTGCAACACATTTCTGAAATTTGCACTCTGTATGAAACTCATTCATGGACCTTGCACTCTGTGCAACGCATTCCTGAACTTTGCACTCTGTGCAACGCATTCCTGAACTTTGCACTCTGTACGAAATACACTCCTGAATCTTGCACTCTGTACGAAACGCACTCCTGAACCAGCATTCCTGAACCTTGCACTCTGTGCAACTCATTCCTGAACTTTGCACTCTGTGCAACGCATTCCTGAACTTTTCACTCTGTGCAACGCATTCCTGAACCTTGCACTCTGTGCAAAGCATTCCTGAACTTTGCACTCTTTGCAACGCATTCCTGAACTTTGCACTCTGTATGAAACTCATTCCTGAACCTTGCACTCTGTATGAAACTCATTCCTGAACTTGGCACTCTGTGCAACGCATTCCTGAACTTTGCACTCTGTATGAAACTCATTCCTGAACCTTGCACTCTGTGCAACGCATTCCTTAACTTTGCACTCTGTGCAACGCATTCCTGAACTTTGCACTCTGTGCAACGCATTCCTGAACTTTGCACTCTGTATGAATCTCATTCCTGAACCTTACACTCTGTGCAACGCATTCCTGAACCTTACACTCTGTGCAAAGCATTCCTGAACTTTGCACTCTGTGCAAAGCATTCCTGAACTTTGCACTCTGTGCAACACATTCCTGAACTTTGCACTCTGTGCAACACATTCCTGAACTTTGCACTCTGTATGAAACTCATTGCTGAACCTTGCACTCTGTACAACGCACTCCTGAACCTTGCACTCTGTACGAAACGCACTCCCTAACCTTGCACTCTGTACGAAACGCACTCCCTAACCTTGCACTCTGTACGAAACGCACTTCTGAACCTTGAACTCTGTGCAACGCATTCCTGAACATTGCACTCTATACGAAACACACTCCTGAACCTTGCACTCTGTATGGAACTCATTTCTGAACCCTGTACTCTGTGCAACGCATTCCTGAACTTTGCACTCTGTGCAACGCATTCCTGAACTTTTCACTCTGTGCAACGCATTCCTGAACCTTGCACTCTGTGCAACGCATTCCTGAACTTTGCACTCTGTATGAAACTCATTCCTGAACCTTGCACTCTGTATGAAACTCATTCCTGAACTTGGCACTCTGTGCAACGCATTCCTGAACTTTGTAGATCGCAAAGTATAGGAGTCCAAATTAACCGCCCTTATTCAGAAACCTATCCACTGCGCTTAGGATACCCTAACTAATAACCTATAGCTGCCACTTTAAGGTGAATGTAAGTGAATGTTAATTTAACCTGAATCTTTATCTATAGGTAGAGACTGAGATTAAATAGCGGCGCTGTACATATATCAGATGAATATGTGACTAAAAACTAAACAACAACTAAATAATAAAAATAATATCACCTCCCCTAAAGAAACGCACTCACCACATCTATCGCCCGCACTTTCGTGACAGGCTGATAAGCTTTTTGAATTCCACCCAGAGAGGTCAGTGATCACTCCAAAATCAATCAGTGTCCGGATCTCTCCATATGTGAAAAAAAGAGGATTGCTCCCATAGTGTAAAATCACTTAAAACTTTATTCAGACAACACTGCAAATCTCTCCAATAGTCACACTCACATTTAAAAAAGCAAAGGTCAGCATGGGTTAAAAACAGCAGCACAGCACGCTCCACTTCAAACAAATCACACCGATAAATGTTGCAATCACGGCGGACCGAGGTGTATACAGGCTCTGTATGGTGTTGCTCACCCCCTCCTTCCTGCTTTTGCTTTAGATCAAATGGAACCGATCTCCTCCAAGGAATTCCTAACGCTGTGTCAGACTAGATCAATTGCCGCTCAGCCACGCCCCCGACATGTTTCGTCATTAGGACTTAATCATAGGGTTGGCTGAGCGGCGTGGCAATCAATCAATTTAAACCCTCCCGTAATGGCCATACTGCGCATGCGCGGTCATCCCGTACTCGCGCATGCGCACAACACCAGTTGCGCCTGCGCACTCCTCGTGTCCCCGTTCGTGCAAATACACAGTATTGTACCCGGAGCATCCATTGGCATTGGATCTCATTGTGGGTATGTGACCTCCACAACAAGGAACCACTGCACCATGCATGTGTTTACATGTGTTATAATGCATGACTCAGCGGATGAAAACTCCGCCGCAATGTGACACCACAGCTCACCGGCCGTGTAACAGTCTGCTCAAAGTACTTATAATAATGCGTGCATTATCTTAGTATGGGCCATCTAACCCCCAAAAAACTTTAAACAAAATGACATTAAATATGTATTACATCCGCATCATGCTTTACAATCTCAATGGTCATTCTAAGTGGGATGCACCTCTAATCAAAAGTAAATGTGAAATCCATGCTGCTAAACAGCATGGGCATTACACATCACCATATAGAAGGACCTGACCTCATGCACTGAAGGTGCAACCATAATCACGTATCCATTGTATATATTAAAAAAGTGTTCACAAAGCCTTAAAAACACTCAATTCGCAGCTTTCCTTCTAAAATATATATAAAATATAGGATTAAGATATGTAAGATATATATATATAAAAACCAATATGTGCAATACGCGCACAGAGACGCCTCTATGCGTGCATACACATATCCACACAGATATAAAGACTGGGCTAGGGAGGCCATAATGCATTGATAACATTACAGATGCTCCATATAAATTCAATAATTAAAAATCACCAATTCTAAAATAATGAATGGTATAGGATGAAGCGTGGCAGAGTGGGTTTTCCCACTACATTACCATATGAGCTAAACTAAACTAAATTAAACAAATAAATGTCAAATGTACATCCAGGGATCAAAAATTATTAATAAAACAATTAAGGTCTAGTTCTATGTTTAACCCCCTAGGCGCTAAACACTTGAAAAGAAAAATCCACCTAGTTTCTTTCTGTGAGAGGTCCCTCACTCTGTTGGAGCCCCTCCAAGATGGATGTACCACATCTATTCCTACAAACTGTAAGAGGCTGGGGTCCTGTTGGTGTTTCTCTTTAAAATGAAGAGATACACTGTGATACCTGAACCCCTTGCGTATATTAGCCAAGTGCTCAGCTATACGCACTCTCAAAAGCCTCTTGGTTCTCCCTATGTAATATAACCCACAGGGGCACCACATCAAGTATACCACAAAAGATGTGTTGCAGGTTATAAACTCTTTGATGGAGAACATCTCATTGTCATGATTGGTTATCTCTGTAACTCCCCTATTTTGTACCTTAACCGTTCGGCAACACACACATTTTCTACAACAAAAGAAGCCCTTTAGGTCTATCCTCAATTTCCCCTCTCCTGGGGGGTCAAGGATCTTTTTGACAACCTGATCCCCAAAACTGGGGGCTTTTCTATAGATGAACTTCGGCTGTTGTGGTAAGATTTCCCTCAGATGTCTGTCCTTGCAGAGGATGTGCCAGTGCTTTTTATAAATGCCCTCAATCTCCCTGTATTGGCAGTGAAAGCTTGATATGAAGCTTACTTGGTGTTGATTGGAAGCTGGCTGTTTTTCTTTTTTATTAAAACACTCAGTTCTCGGTACTTTTGCAATATCCTGAATAACTCCATCTAAGGTACACTCATCGTAACCCTTCTGAACGAACTTTTGCTTTAATACCTCAGCTTGTGTAAGGAAATCATCCAGTTCCGTACAGTTGCGCCGAACACGTAATATTTGGCCTTTAGGTATATTCCTTATCCATGCAGGGTGATGACCACTTCTGATGGATAAGTAACTATTACGATCCGTTACTTTGAAGTATACCTTTGTACTTAGGGTGTTACGATTTTTTCTTATGGTGACATCCAAGAAATTTACAGACTCCTCATTAATCTGGTAATCCAACCTTATATTCTTATTATTACGATTTAATGTTTCCAAGAATCCTGTTACCGATTCCCTAGAACCCTCCCAGATGAACAGGAGGTCATCTATAAACCTCCGGTAAAATATCAACTGCGGCAACCGGTTATTGAAGATTTGTCTATCTTCCCACTCTGCCATAAACAGGTTGGCGAGGCTGGGAGCATATTTCGCTCCCATTGCCACGCCAACCTGCTGGGAAAAAAATTGTCCTCCGAACCAAAAATAATTATGCGACATACAAAAATCAAGTATCTGCCCCAAGAATTGTTTCTGAGTATATGGAATATCTTCTCGTCTACTCAAAGCCCAATTCAAGGCTAATGCCGCATCCTCGTGTTGTATGATAGTGTATAGGGAGGCAACATCTGCCGTTACCAGGAAGGATGTGGTGGATTCATTCAATTTAACCTCCTCTAATAGCATCAATAACTCAGATGTATCTTTTAGGTACGCTTTAGTGGCTCTTACGCTTGGCTGGAGAAACTTATCCAAGTATTCTCCTAGCCTTGACGTAACAGACCCGATGCCATTGACTATAGGCCGTGGAGGCGGTACTTCAACATTTTTGTGCACCTTCGGCAGCGTGTAGATTATAGGAATTCTACACGCACTGGGGACCAAATACCTTTTTTCTTTCGAATTTAAAGCTTTGTTTCTATACCCCCATTCCACCAAAGCCTCAAGTTGTGTTGAATAGGGCCCAGTGGGGTCCGCTGGCAACTTTTTATAAGTTGCTTCATCTCCCAGGAGCTCCAATAATTGATTTTGGTAAAATGACCTGTCCATCACCACAACCCCTCCCCCTTTATCTGCCGGGCGGATAATTATATCTTTCCTCCCCTCTAATGATTCAATCCCCTCCTTGATATAATCAGGATTCACTCTCTTTTTTTGGGGGAGTTCTTCTATGTCCTGTAATACCAAATTTTTAAATACCTCTACATAATGATTGCTGGTGTTTTGGGGGTTGAATATAGACCTGTTTTTCAGACCACTATCTACAATCCTGTTTAAATTAGTTCTAACCATAGGATTAATGGGATGATTCAGAAAATATTTTTTGATATTCATAGTTCTAATGAACTTATGAGTGTCTATATAGACATCGAATTTATTCATTTTCTTTTTCTGTGCGCACTTCAGGCCCAAATTCAGAATATTGAGCTCTTTTTGATTGAGCTCAACACTACTGATGTTGTATATGCCTGTGTTTACACGTCCCTCATCCTTTTTTTTGGAGGATATTCGTTTACCTGCCCTGCATCCACGCTTTCCTGAACTTTGCACACTGTATGAAACTCATTCCTGAACCTTGCACTCTGTGCAACGCATTCCTTAACTTTGCACTCTGTGCAACGCATTCCTGAACTTTGCACTCTGTATGAATCTCATTCCTGAACCTTACACTCTGTGCAACGCATTCCTGAACTTTGCACTCTGTGCAAAGCATTCCTGAACTTTGCACTCTGTGCAACACATTCCTGAACTTTGCACTCTGTATGAAACTCATTGCTGAACCTTGCATTATGTGCAACGCATTCTTGAAATTTGCACTCTGTGCAACGCATTCCTGAACTTTGCACTCTGTGCAACGCATTCCTGAACTTTTCACTCTGTGCAACGCATTCCTGAACTTTTCACTCTGTGCAACGCATTCCTGAACCTTGCACTCTGTGCAAAACATTCCTGAACTTTGCACCCTGTGCAACGCATTCCTGAACCTTGCACTCTGTGCAACGCATTCCTGAACTTTGCACTCTGTAAGAAACTCATTCCTGAACTTTGCACTCTGTGCAACGCATTCCTGAACTTTGCACTCTGTGCAACGCATTCCTGAATCTTGCACTCTGTATGAAACTCATTCCTGAACCTTGCAATCTGTGCAACGCATTCCAGAACCTTGCACTCTGTGCAAAGCAACTCACTCCTAAACTTTGCACTCTGTATGAAACTCATTCCTGATCTTTGCACTTGGTACAATGCATTCCTGAACCTTGCACTCTGTACAACGCACTCCTGAACCTTGCACTCTGTACGAAACGCACTCCCTAACCTTGCACTCTGTACGAAACGCACTCCCTAACCTTGCACTCTGTACGAAACGCACTTCTGAACCTTGAACTCTGTGCAACGCATTCCTGGACCTTGCACTCTATACGAAACACACTCCTGAACCTTGCACTCTGTATGGAACTCATTTCTGAACCCTGTACTCTGTGCAACGCATTCCTGAACTTTGCACTCTGTGCAACGCATTCCTGAACTTTTCACTCTGTGCAACGCATTCCTGAACCTTGCACTCTGTGCAACGCATTCCTGAACCTTGCACTCTGTGCAACGCATTCCTGAACTTTGCACTCTGTATGAAACTCATTCCTGAACCTTGCACTCTGTATGAAACTCATTCCTGAACTTGGCACTCTGTGCAACGCATTCCTGAACTTTGCACTCTGTATGAAACTCATTCCTGAACCTTGCACTCTGTGCAACGCATTCCTTAACTTTGCACTCTGTGCAACGCATTCCTGAACTTTGCACTCTGTATGAATCTCATTCCTGAACCTTACACTCTGTGCAACGCATTCCTGAACTTTGCACTCTGTGCAAAGCATTCCAGAACTTTGCACTCTGTGCAACACATTCCTGAACTTTGCACTCTGTATGAAACTCATTGCTGAACCTTGCATTATGTGCAACGCATTCTTGAAATTTGCACTCTGTGCAACGCATTCCTGAACTTTGCACTCTGTGCAACGCATTCCTGAACTTTTCACTCTGTGCAACGCATTCCTGAACTTTTCACTCTGTGCAACGCATTCCTGAACCTTGCACTCTGTGCAAAACATTCCTGAACTTTGCACCCTATGCAACGCATTCCTGAACCTTGCACTCTGTGCAACGCATTCCTGAACTTTGCACTCTGTAAGAAACTCATTCCTGAACTTTGCACTCTGTGCAACGCATTCCTGAACCTTGCACTCTGTGCAACGCATTCCTGAATCTTGCACTCTGTATGAAACTCATTCCTGAACCTTGCAATCTGTGCAACGCATTCCAGAACCTTGCACTCTGTGCAAAGCAACTCACTCCTAAACTTTACACTCTGTATGAAACTCATTCCTGATCTTTGCACTCGGTACAATGCATTCCTGAACCTTGCACTCTGTACAATGCACTCCTAAACCTTGCACTCTGTACAACGCACTCCTGAACCTTGCACTCTGTATGGAACTCATTCCTGAACCCTGTACTCTGTGCAACGCATTCCTGAACTTTGCACTCTGTGCAACGCATTCCTTTTTTTTTTTTTTTTTTCTTTTTTTTTTTTTTTTTTTTTTTTTTTTTTCTTTTTCCACTTCAGAAAGAATATTTGTAGGTGAGTGTCAGCTATGCCCGCATCTCCATCCCTCCAATTTGTCTTAGCATCATTAGTGGATTATTTCATTCTCGCCCTTTTTTTTTCCCCCCCCCCCTGGAGTTGGGGGGATCGAGGTCCTGAGTCGGGCAAAAAAAAAAAAAAGAAATTTACAAAGCCCAAGAATACATGTATA
Source organism: Lithobates sylvaticus (assembly GCA_028564925.1). Taxonomy (NCBI): domain Eukaryota; kingdom Metazoa; phylum Chordata; class Amphibia; order Anura; family Ranidae; genus Lithobates; species Lithobates sylvaticus. Next base: position 268,896,116 of record CM053026.1, read on the forward strand.
CATCCGTGATCCCACCCAGCCTCTGCTCCCCCTCCGCTTCCTTTATCCTAAATCCTGTTCCATCACTCTTCCAATTAGCCCCCCTGGGGGTTTTTATTTTTATTTCCTCCCCCCCCTCCCCCCTATCCCTCCCATACCCCCACCCTCCCCATCCCCGTCCGCTGTTTTGTTATTAAAAGGTGGTCCTTTCACCCCAGTGTCTTCTCTGCCCTTGGGGTCAGCCTTTCCATGGCTAGAACTCTTTTCGGCTTCACCCCCCAGGGATCCTCAGTTGTCATGGCTGCACTCGCAGAGCCTCCCTGTAGCTCCAAGATCTCTTGAATTTTCTCCAGCTCTCCCATCTAGCCCTCGTGGCCTCTCTGTCCTCCTCCCCCGTGTACAACACACATTCCATCATGTAGGTGGACTCCACTGCGTCAACCCATTCCCATAAAGGTGGGCTTTCCTTGTCTTTCCACCTCCTTGGAATTACCTTTTTGGCCGCATTAAGCAGATGGGGTATCAATGAGCCTTTATATTGTTTAATTTCTTTGGGTGTAGCGTGCATAAGTACCACCCAAGGGTCATTTTTTACCTCAATTGTTGTTATTTCTTTTATGTATTTTAGGATAGTCTCCCAGAATTTTTTGATTTTAGGACCCCCACCATAAATGACCCATTGTGCCCCTTTGATCACACCCCCTCCAACAATTCGCCGATGTATCCGCCTGGAAATTGCTGACCCTGTCTGGGGTTCTATACCACCTAGCCATGCACTTAAAGTTTGTTTCTGCAGTTCTCACATCTACCGCTGACCCATGTGCTAATTTTAAAATTTTCTTACTTGTGCTTATTTCTAATTGTGTTCCTAATTCGCTTTCCCATTTGGTAAGGTATGACGGCATCTCCGGTCTATCTCTTTCTAGTAACAGTTTATATATTCTGGATATTCTTTTTTTTGAACATTCTGCCATAAAGATTTTCTCTAATTTTGTTAAATCCTTAGCCTCCCTTAATGGGCTAGGAAGAGAGCCCACAAAATGGGTCAGCTGGCGATGCCGCCATCCATCAATGGAGAAAGCCTCATTATTCTGTAACTCGTGCAATGTCATAACCTTCCCCTTACTAATAACTTCCCCTAATCTCGTGCAGTCCATTCTGATCCAATCACCTCCTATTTCCTTTAACCCTGGCGGGAAAAAGGGATTTTCTTTAAGTGCTATAAGTGGCGAATTATAATTTTTGTTGAATATTTTATATATTTTGTCCCAAATTTTCAAAGTCGTGATTGTGATTATATGTGTTTTTTCTCCCAGTGTCCGGCTTTTCGGAGGATTCCACACAATCTTCCCCAGCCTAGCTTCACTCAGTGCTTCCTCCAAGCTAACCCATCTTTTATTGTTACCTGTTTTACCCCATTCTGCGATTCTTAATAGTGCTATGGCATGGTAGTAACTTTCTATGTCTGGGACCGCCAGACCGCCCTGGCTTTTATCTTGTTTTAGAATTTGGAGGGAGATTCTATGTTTTTTGTAATTCCATATGAAATTCATTATAATAGATCTTAGTTTACCGAGGTACTGTTTTGGGAGAGGGAGGGGGAGCATCTGGAATTTATATGTGATGACTGGAAGGATCATCATTTTTACCGAATTAATCCTGCCTATCCAGGATAGAATTTTTCCCTTCAGCTCTTGACATTTTTTTTTAATATCTTCTAGGAGTGGGATATAGTTTATTTTGTATATTTTCCTCGGGTTATTGGCCAGTTCTATTCCTAAGTATTTTATCCTTTTTTTCCAGACGAAACTAACTATTTTCTGTAGGGTCTGTTTCTCTATTTTATTGAGGTTAATATTAAGGATAAATGTTTTTGAGGCATTAATTCTAAAATTTGTTAGTTCCCCATATTCCCTTAAGATTTTAAGCAATATGGGGACTGACTTCTGGGGTGAGCTTATGTAAAAGAGGACGTCGTCGGCGAAGGCCGCAAGTTTGTGCTCTTCACTGCCGACTTTACAGCCTTCCACCTCTGGGTTTCTGCGGATTGTGGCTAGCAGCGGTTCCAGGGATAGAATAAAAAGGAGAGGGGAGAGTGGACAGCCCTGCCTAGTACCATTGAACAGTTCGAACTCCGCGGAGGTCGTTCCATTGACCTTGATGTTGGTTTTCGGATGATTATATAGGGTTTTGATTTTTTGAATAAATCTGGGTCCGAAACCCATCCTCTGTAGAGTGTTGAACATGAACCCCCAGTCTACTCTGTCGAACGCTTTTTCAGCGTCTATCGAGAGGAGTAGACTGGGGGTTCCTGAATCTCCCATCCTCTGTATGGCTAGCAATGTCCGAATCCCATTGTCCCTCCCCTCTCTGCCCGGGACAAACCCGACCTGGTCCGGATGGATCAGTGTGCCCAAATACCCCTTTATTCGATCCGCCAGTATCTTTGCGTATCATTTTGTGTCGAAATTTAATAAGGAGATGGGTCTGTAGTTCGAGCACACCGATCCATCCTTCCCATCCTTCCTCAAAAGAGTGATCGTCGCTTTTAGGGCCTCTTCGCTCATGTTATAGTCTATCCCTAATCCATTCATATATCGCAGCAGTCTCGGTACAAGAATCTCTTTGTACGTTTTATAATATGAGGCCGTAAAGCCATCCGGGCCCGGGCTCTTCCCTGTTGGCGAGTTCTTGATGGCTGCTAAAATCTCCTCCTCGGTTATTGGCCTCTCAAGCTCATCTCTCTCCTCTCCCCCTAGGGCTGTCAGCCCTGCCCTCTCTAGGAACTCGGAGGTTTTCTGACTAATTCCATTGCTGTCGTTGCTTCCCTTGGTTTTCACCTCGTAGAGTTCTTTGTAATAGTCTCTAAATGTCGAGGCTATTTCACTAGGGGTATACTTCATCTCCCCGTTTTTTGTTTGAATTTTTTCAATAAAATTTCTGGTTTTCTTTTTTTGTAGTTTCCTTGCTAAATATTTCCCTGGCTTGTTGCCCCAGATATATTGTTCCCTGGCCAATTTATTGAACTTCTGTCTGACTTCCTGTTCAGCTAGATCTTTTAATTCCTCTCTCTTATCTGTAAGCTCTATATATGTGTCCTGGCTGAGTGCCCCCCCAGATTTGTGCTTTTGCTCTAGGGTTTTAATCTCTGCTATTAGAGCCTGCGTTTTTCTCGCCCTCTCCTTTTTTTTCCATGAGGCTTTAGCTATCAGAAGCCCCCTAATGAACGCTTTATGAGCGTCCCATAGTTGTGCCTCTGAAACCTCTCCGTTGTCATTGATTTGAAAGAACCATTCTAGCTCCTTTTTAATATAATCCCTGATTTCTTTGTCGTATAATAATTCCGGGTTGAGTTTCCATCCGCTAGAGGGTTGTTTGTATTCGGGGAACCTTAGCCTCATGGAAACCGGCGCGTGGTCCGAAAGGGAAGCTATTCCAATTTCGGTTTCCTTGACCCTTTCCAGTATGCCATGGTCTATTAAAATATGGTCCAGGCGAGAGTACATCTGGTGGACAGGGGAGAAGAACGAATAATCCCTCAACTGCGGGTGCTGGGTCCTCCACACATCCACCAGTTGGTCCTCCGCTAGTTTTTTTTTGATTCGCTTCAGTTGTGTGTTGCCCCTCCCCGTACCACCAGACGTGCTATCCCTCGCGGGGTCCATCACAAAATTAAGGTCCCCCATCAGGATCAGATATCCTTTCCTGAAGGCCCTTAGCTTACGCAGAATTGCTTCGAGAAATAGGATGGGTCTGGTGTTGGGGGCATAAACATTAGCCAGTGTAAGTTCTACCCCTAAGAGGGAGCCCCTAAGAAACAGGTACCTCCCCTCGGGGTCCGTCATTCTCTCCTCCACCGTGAAGTCAATGTCCCTCGCAATCCCAATAGCCACTCCTCTTGCCCTGCTCGAGATAGTATCTCCATAAAACCAATTTGGGAGAGCTGGAGAAAAAAGTCTAACATTTGAGGAATGTGCCAGGTGGGTCTCTTGCAGGAACACTATACCTGCGCCATATCTCTCTGCTTCCTCCAAAATTTTAGCTCGCTTACCGGGAGAGTTTAAGCCTTTCACATTATATGATAAAAATTTGATTTCTAGATCCTTCATTTGTTTTTTGAGGTTTTTTTTTTTTTTTTTTTTTTTTTTTTTTTTTTTTTTTTTTCCCCTGGGATATTGATAGTGGCAGCAGCCCCACAGCGGACGTGGTTTCCCTCCCTCCTCCCCCCCATCCCCTCCTCCCCCTTCCTCCCATCCCCTTCCCCCCCGCCCCCCCCTTCCCCCCGCCCTCCCCCCCCCCCTCTCTTACCCTAACTAGGGTCCCCGGGTCCTTGGATTCCTGGTGAGGTGGAGCTTGTTGAGCCCTCCCCTCCCCCTCCGCAGCCCGGGTTCGGGGCGCAGAGGGGGTGGGGGCAGGGCCGATTTGAGCCGGATTCTTTTGTGGCTACGTGTGGGCATTCGCCCCCCCCACCCCCCCCTGGGTCCCCCGGGCCCTCCATTTCAATCCAACCCTGCAGATTCGGGACTGGGACCCCGAGTTTTGTACAAAATCCCTGCACTTCCTCAGGGAACCTCAACCTGGCCGTGCACCCCTCCTTAAACCCTATTAAACATGAGGGGAAACCCCAGTTGTATCTTATATTTTCCCTTTTCAATATTTCCAATAGGGGTTTCTGATGTCTCCGTCTTTCGAGGGTTCGGGCCGATAGGTCAGCGTATATTTGAATTTCAGCTTCTTTATGCAGTATGGGAGATTTATTTTTTATTTTAGCCCACAGGTCCTCTTTTTCTTTAAAGCGGCTGAATCTGACAATTATGTCCCGGGGCCGTTCTGCGCCCCCCCTTTCGGGTCTTCCTACTCGGTGTATCCTTTCTGTATGAGGAAAATGATCCAAGTCCTTGCCGCTTATAGGGCCCAAGATTTCCCATAGTTTTCTCTCTAGGTCTTCCCCTCTCTCTTCCGGGACGGCACGCAGCCTCAGATTTTGCCTCCTATCCCTATTTTCTTGGTCCTCAATCTTATAGAGGGTATCTCTCTGCGTGAGGTAGGCGCCTTTTAATTGGGTTTTCAACTTCGCGATTTCCAAATCTATAGAGTCCGCTCTCCCCTCCACCGCTTCAACCCTGGACAGCAGATGGCCCATATCCTCCCGTAGAGTGTTAATTTCGAGTTTGATTACATTTTCCAGGCGTAGGAGCATCGCCTCCATTTCAAGTTTGTTAGGGATGTGGGTTCCTACTTGATGATCCTCCCCCCTACTGAGCTCAATCTCAGTCTCCATTGTGAGGTCCGCTCTGGAGTCATTAATTTCTCCTTCCACCCCGCCCCTGCTCTCCGGGGAGGCTCCGGCCCGCGTTTCTTTTCCCGATGTCTTTGGGCTTGCGCCCTGTCTCAAATAATGTTTAATTGTACTTGTCTCCCCTTTACTGCCTTTGGCGGTAGCTTTCTTGGGCTGTTTGGGTGGGTCTTTACTCATGTTGATCTTTCTAATGGGCCTGATTCTTTTCCCCAGTCTTGTTATGGGCCTGGGCCTCCTGGGCCCTTTTCCACCTCCTGCCTATTAATGCGATCCTTGCTTTAAGGCTGTCCTTTGTCCCTCTGGGCGTCCCGCTGGTGTGTACAGTCACGTTTGCAGTGGGCTGGGGGGGGCCTTTTCCGTCTGTAGGGTCTTTGAGTGGTGTACTAGACACTTACTCGATGGCTGGGGCAATTTTGCTAGGATGGGGGGGATTTATTCGCCCTTCCTGCTCGTTAACTTCCGCAATAAGCAGTTTACGCCTTTTCAGTGTCCTATCTCATGGCTCTGCTGGAAGAATCGATAGGTATTTACAGTGTGTTTACATGAGGTCGCTGACCTTGATGACGTGGGCAACCTAGAGATATGTGATTTTATGTTTTTACCATAGTTTCATGTTTAAGAAAAATCTGAGGTTCAAATAAGACAAACATAATCTGAGATACCGGTTCTATTTCAAACATCTATCATCAGGCTAAACCTCAACGGTCAATGCGTTTAAATACCAGCCGGAGTCATACCTTCATTCCATAGTGCAATGTTTGATATATGGAAGTATATCTCCATGAGCACCGATCGAAATCTTACTTTCATTCCATAAAGCGGTTTTTAGATGTGAGAATCAGTCTACCCAGGCCCCAGTCGAAATCACCCTTTCATTCGATCATGCGTCCTTTTAGCATAAAGAAATAGTGCTTCATAGACGCTAGTCGGTGTCGCACAAACAGTCCTCAGAGCAGCTTTTGATGCATGAGATGTCTGTAAGGCAGATTACAAAGTTTTCATTTCAAACACTTTTGCATCCTTAGGGACTATAATGTCCATGTAATGTCCATAACCTTCCCACAATCTTGGGTTTTAGAGCCCGTAAATACCCATGTGTATCTATGATACTTCAAGCAAACATTTTAGGGCTCCCAAAAAATATATCTGGACTGCAAAGGGAAAAAAAAAAAAGGGGGGGGGGAATCAAACCGCCTTGTTGCAGAAGTTGTCCTCTCTGGGGCTCAGTGCACTCCCACGTCTGCCTGATGCGATTTGGATACGCATACAGGCAGATTTTTACGCTGCTGTGATTTAGTTTCTCCAAGCTTTTAAATAGTTACACATAGATTGCTGAACATACATTACTCAAATGCTTAGTGACTTTGAAATAGGCATCCGGAAAGTCCCGAATCACCTTCTTACGTAGATTGTCCGTTCTGGGGCTCAAAGCCCTCCCAAGTCTGGCTACTGCGATTTGGAAACGCAAGCCGGTGAGGAATTTTTACACTGCTGTGTGTGCATGGAGTGACCTAGGGGTAAGCTATGTTTGCTGAGTCAGGGTGGAGAGGGGGGGAACCAGAGCTAAGCATCAAGATTAGGATAGCTGGGTCTGCCAGCTAAGTTAGTTTTCCCAGTGCAGTGGGGCTCCCCTTCTCCTGTGTTGCTTTCCCAGGGCCAATGGCACATAGACAAAGGCTTCCCAAACTGTCAAGCTTGCTATGTTCTTACCTCCGCAGGAGATGAGCCTCGTGTAGTTACATAACATACTCACTGACAGGCGCTTCTCCCGCTGGCTGCCGTCTCTTTCACTGAGGCTTCATGGGGTCCCGTCCTGCTGTGTAAGCGGTGGTGGGTTGGCGGAGGAGAGGTGAGGTGGGGGGGCCAATGCTGGCGGTCCCGGTCAGGGTCGCCGCTTCATCGGCCTGGTTGTTCTGGGGGGGGATCCATGCTTCTTGTTTTTCTTGGCCCGGGGGGCCGTGCGGGCGCCCGCGGCTTCTCTCACCCGGCGCGGTCTGCCCTCACGTCCTCCCCGGCTGTACGCCAGCTCTCCTCGGCCCTCAAACCCGGACTCCTCCATCCGTGCCTGACGCTACGTCAGCACGTCCCCGCACATCCCCCCTCTCCAATGCATAGGTATTCTATTGTGTGCAACGCATTCCTGAACTTTGCACTATGTGCAAAGCATTCCTGAACTTTGCACTCTGTGCAACACATTCCTGAACTTTGCACTCTGTATGAAACTCATTCCTGAACCTTGCGTTCTGTGCAACGCATTCTTGAACCTTGCGTTCTGTGAAACACATCCCTTAATCTTGCACTCAGTACAACGCACTCCTGAATCTTGCACTCTGTACGAAATGCACTCCTGAACCTTGCACTCTGTGCAATGCATTCCTGAACCTTGCACTCTGTGCAACGCACTTCTAAACCTTGCACTCTGTATGAAACGCACTCCTGAACCTTGAACTCTGTACGAAACGCACTCCTGAACCTTGCACTCTGTACGAAACGCACTCCTGAACCTTGAACTCTGTACGAAACGCACTCCTGAACCTTGCACTCTGTACAAAACACATGCCTGAACCTTGCATTCTGTACAACGCACTCCTGAACGTTGCACTTTGTGCAACGCATTCCTGAACCTTGCACTCTGTGCAATGCATTCCTGAACCTTTCACTCTGTGCAACGCATTCCTGAACCTTGCACTCTGTATGAAACGCATTCCTGAACCTTGCACTCTGTGCAACGCATTCCTGAACGTTGCACTCTGTGCAACGCATTTCTGAACCTTGCACTTTGTGCAACGCATTCCTGATCCTTGCACTCTGTGCAATGTATTTCTGAACCTTGCACTCTGTGCAACGCATTTCTGAACCTTGCACTCTGTACAACGCACTCCTGAACCTTTAACTCTGTGCAACGCATTTCTGAACCTTGCACTCTGTACAACGCACTCCTGAACCTTTAACTCTGTACAACGCATTCCTGAACCTTTAACTCTGTACAACGCATTCCTGAACCTTGCACTCTGTGCAACACATTCCTGAACCTTGCACTCTGTACAACACACTTCTAAACTTGGCACTCTGTATGAAACTCATTCCTGATCTTTGCACTCGGTACAATGCACTCCCGAACCTTGCACTCTGTACAAAACGCACTTCTGAACCTTGCACTCTGGGCAACGCATTCCTCAGTACAACGCACTCCGGAACCTTGCACTCTGTACGAAAGGTATTCCTGAACCTTGCACTCTGTACAGAGTGCAAGGTTCAGGAGTGCGTTGTACAGAGTGCAAGGTTAGGGAGTGCGTTGTACAGAGTGCAAGGTTCAGGAGTGCGTTGTACAGAGTGCAAGGTTCAGGAGTGCGTTGTACAGAGTGCAAGGTTCAGGAGTGCGTTGTACAACGCACTCCCTAACCTTGCACTCTGTATAACGCACTCCCTAACCTTGCACTCTGTACGAAACGCACTTCTGAACCTTGCACTCTATACGAAACACACTCCTGAACCTTGCACTCTGTATGAAATGCACTTCTTAACCTTGCACTTTGTACGAAACACACTCCTGAACCTTGCACTATGTACAACACACTCCTGAAACCTGCATTCTGTACGTAGCATCCTCCTGTGCCCTGCACTTTGTACGTGGTGTAAAGTTTGTGGGATAATAGCTCCACGGGACCAAGTGCATAAACAATTTAAACTTTAAACAAAAAGGCTTTTATTTGTAAGCAAATCAAAAATAAAGCTTCATTCAGCACACAGCACAAAAATATAAAACAAAGTCTGCTTATCTTCAGCATAAAATAAAGTCCGCTTATCTTCAGCACAAAGAAAATTAAAGAAAAGGCACGTACAGTTTGTGGTCGGGTCTTCACCCCAGAGTTTTAAGAATCCTTGTTGAATCTTTAGCAGCTTCCAACAAATACACAGCTCATCACGACAAGTGTAGTCACCTACCCCTCCTCACCACCACCTCTCACTACTTCCCGTCTTTTATGAGCTGTTTCCTGGAGAACTTTAACCCCCATGTGTGCTGAATCCCTGTGATCAGGGGTGGAGGCTCTTTCCCACCCGAATATCACATCATAGCCTCCCAAATTCCGGGTCCAAAATAACTCTCTATTAAGACAGAGAGGACTGCAAGTCAGTCCTCTCCTGATTGACTCTACTCCCGAGAATTCCTCACCCATTCTGGGTGACCCCGTGAACACTACCGCACTTCCCTTAAAGGGACCATACCCCAAATATCAGTGCTATATAGCACCCATCCAGGACCCAACCTTGGCGTCCTGTACATATCCCCCCTCCCCCTCTGTCTCAACGCAGAAGTGTTGGAGGCACCATTCGCCACCATACAATGGACTCAGGAGAGGACATCGGCATTCTGATGTTGTCACCCGGGTCTGTGCTCTACCTTAAAGTTAAACTCCCGGAGAGACAGGAATCCCCTTGTCACCTTGGCATTGGTGTGCTTGTTTTGCCTCTTCCAGGTCAACGGGCATGGTCGAACACCAGGCGAAACCTTCTACCTAGAATAAAATATTGTAGGGAGCCCAGAGCCCACTTGATGGCAAGACACTCCCTCTCTACCACAGCTTAGTTTTTCTCTGCTGTCGTCAGCTTCCTACTCAGAAAAACTACGGGGTACTTTTCCCCATTGACCTCTTGAGACATCACTGCCCCAAGCCCTCACTTGAGGCATCCACAAACTCTCTCACAAAATCAGGAGCCACAAGCACCGGATGCTGGCACAATGCCACCTTAAGCTTCTGAAAGGCTTCTTCAGCATCAGTATTCCATTTGATCATTACTGACTTCCTACCTTTTGTTAGGTCAGTCAATGGAGCAGCAATGGTGGCAAAGTTGGGGACGAACCTTTGGTAGTAACCGACTATGCCCAGAAATGCTCTGACCTGCTTTTTGGTTAGGGGACGGGGCCAGCTCTGTATGCTTCTACCTTATTAAACTGAGGTTTCACTAGCCCCCTACCCACAATGTACCCTAGGTACTTGGCCTCCTCCATCCCAACTGCACATTTCTCAGGATTAATTGTGAATCTTGCTTTCCTCAGAGAGTCTATGACCACCTGAACCCGGGGAAGATGGGACTCCTAATCAGTGCTAAAAATGACAATATCATCCAGGTAGACAGAGGTCTATTGTCGCTGGGGGTGTAATGTTTTGTCCATGTGTAATGTCTTCAGTGTTGTCACATGAAAATATATAATTAAATATTTACAAAAATGTGAGGGGTGTGTACTCACTTTTGTAAGATACTGTATATACTGTGATTCTGTACTTGCCAAATATGGCTTGCATCCAAGGGTACTTAGGGAACTCAGTCAAGTCATTGCCAGAACATTGTTCCTAATTTTTACTGAGTCTACTGACTGTAATGGTATCAGCTGATTGGAGAAAAACCAATGTAGCACCAATATTTAAAAAGGGCCCAAAATACATCCCTGGGAATTACAGACCAGTTAGCCTAACATCAATAGTTTGCAAGCTCTTGGAGGCGATGATAAGGTACTATATACAAGATTTTAGTAATGCGAACGGTATCATTAGCAGTAATCATCATGGATTCATGAAGAATCGATCTTAATAAAACCAATCTATTAACCTTCTATGAGGAGGTGAGTTGCCATCTAGATAAAGGAAGGCCGTAGATGTGGTGTATCTGGATTTTGCAAAAGCATTTGACACTGTTCCCCATAAATGTTTACTGTACAAAATAAGGTCTGTTGGCATGGACCATAGGGTTATTACATGGATTTAAAACTGACTACAAGGGCAAGTTCAGAGGGTGGTGATAAATGGGGAGTACTCGCAATGGTCCGGGTGGGTAGTGGGGTCCCCCAGGGATCCGTGCTGGTACCAGTCCTATTTATTTTGTTCATAAATGACCTGGAGAATGGGGCAGGTTGTGGAAACCTTGCAAAAAGATCTGAGCAAATTAATGGGGTGGGCAACTACATGGCAAATGAGGTTTAATGTAGAAAAATGTAAAATAATGCATTTGGGTGTCAAAAATATGAATGCAATCTATATACTGGGGGGAGAACCTCTGGGGGAATCTAGGATGGAAAAGGACCTGGGGGTCCTAGTAGATGATAGGCTAAGTAATGGCATCCAAGCTGCTGCTAACAAAGCAAACAGAATATCGGCATGCATTAAAAAGGGGATTAACTCGATAAAACAATAATTCTCCCGCTCTACAAGACTCTGGTCTGGCCTCACCTAGAGTATGCTGTCCAGTTCTGGGCACCAGTCCTCAGGAAGAATGTACTGGAAATGGAGCGAGTACAAAGAAGGGCAACAAAGCTAATAAAGGGTCTGGAGGATATTAGTTATGAGGAAAGATTACAAGCACTGAAATTATTCTCTCTGGAGAAGAGACACTTGAGAGGGGATATGATTTCAATTTAACAAGACACATGCCCACTCATTAAAATTAGAAGAAAAGAGGTTTAAACTTAAACTACGTAGAGGGTTCTTTACTGTAAGAGAAAGAACTAGAAACCCCCATTGGTGGGCGGGACTTTAAAAGTGACCAAGAACAATACATTGTATCAAAAATAGTAAATTTATTACAAAAAAACATGTATACAATAAAAGACTTAAGTCATCAAAGACAAAAAAGTACATCAATATTGATACAGATGACTTAAGTCTTTTATTCTATACATTTTTTTTGTAATAAATTTACTATTTTTGATACAATATATTGTTCTTGGTTACTTTTAAAGTCCCGCCCACCAATGGGGGTTTCATGTTCTTTTTATCAATCTTGGGATGTGGTGACCTAGAACTAATGACTCCATGGGTCTTGGAATTCTTTTTTTTACTTTAAGAGCGGCAAGGATGTGGAATTCCCTTCCACAGGCAGTGGTCTCAGCAGGGAGCATCGATAGTTTCAATAAACTGTTAGATAAGCACCTGAATGACCACAACATACAGGGATATACAATGTAATACTGACATATAATCACACACATAGGTTGGACTTGATGGGCTTGTGTCTTTTTTCAACCTCCCCTATTATGTAACTTTGTAACTAAGCTGCAGTAATTTCCCTCCACTAAGACCCCTTTCACACTGGGGAGTTTTTCGGGCGTTTTTCAGGCGTTTTTCATGCGCTTTAGCGTTAAAAAAAAGCGCCTGTAAAGCGATTGAAAGAAGCCTCATGCTTTAAGAGCCCTTTCACACTACCAGCGCCCGAAAAACGATAGTAAAGCGCCGCTTAAACTAGCGGTGCTTTACCAGCATTTTTCAAGCACTTGAAACCCCTGCTAGTGGCCAAATAAAGGGTTAAAAGTGCCCACAAAGCACCGCTGCTAAAAGCGCTTTGCAGGCACTTTCCATTGATTTCAATGGGAAGGGGGGCTTTAGGAGGGGTGTATTCACCGCTCCAAAAGCGCTGCTAAGAAGCTGCTTGCAGGACTTTTTTTGACGCCCTGCCAGCGCAGCGCCTCAGTGTGAAAGTACTCGGGCTTTCACATTGGGATTGCAGTTGTGGCTTCTTTCAGGCACTTTTCAGGTGCTTTTTTTTAACGCTAAAGCGCCTGAAAAACGCCTGAAATACGCCCCAGTGTGAAAGGGGTCTTATTCTGGCTGCATCCATTTTAACTGTGGACAGCTGAAGCTGCTGCCTGTTCACTTCCTGGATTTACACAGACATACAGAGGAGGCACACCTGAAGCTCTCATTGGCCCTCTTATGATTCACCCCCCCCCCCCCTTCCTGGCAAACTCTCACAAGAGTGAGAGAGAGTGGGCTGTGCATGATGTCATAAGCCTAGGCTAATGACCAGACAAGAAACAGGAAGTGGGCTGTATAAGGTATTTACTGTCAGGAAAAAAATGTTTTACTATCCAAAGTTAAAACAATAAGGGCAGAGAATTTAATTTATTGAAAGTTGAAAAAATTACTGAAGGTCCGCTTTGAGAAGGTTCCCCTTTCACTGCCAAACCAGCCCTGACCTATTGAGGCATGGACTCCACTAAACAAAGCATCCTACTGCATTCACTGGCTTGCCGTTTTCCCATAGTGCATCCTGGTGCAGTTTGTTCCCCAGGTAAACACTGCACATGCACCTGGCCATACACATGATGTGTAGCGCTACCCCGCAGGAGTCGATTGAATTCTTGTTTGCGTCACCTACGGCTTAATCCACAGCCAGACACAGGGTATTTTCACACAGACAGGTGCATACACTCTTCCGCTTGTTATCTCCTATGACCAGCCTAGGGGATTTGTTTTTGATGTTTTATTTGGAGAACCTGGATATAAGGGATTTAGTAGGATACTCCAAATTAACTATTCACAAGTGAGAGCAGCTTTTTCAATAGAACTGTGTAGCAGATTATTAGTAGAACCATACAGCAGGCTGTACAGAATAAAACAAGCCCCTTTGTGGCAGAAGGAACTTAGCGGACTTTGCCTCTTCAAGACACTAGCCAGTGTCCCCTTACACCCAGAACGCTGACTTCTAGCACCAAGAGGGGGATTTTTGCAAAAAAAATTCTCTAGGATACCTTTAGGTGGTCTGTACTCACAAGGCCCTGCCCACCGGTCACCTTCCTCCTTGATACCAGACAGGAGCCATGGACATCCTCCCTCAGTCAGCTTGCAAGAGAACAATTGGTTTCAGCTTCAATGTTTCAGGCCTTCAGGTCGCCCACCTGAGGCCACATCGGCAGGGCCCTTCCCATGTGGACCTCTCTCTATAGAGGAAGACCCAAAGCCCATGTGCTCAACAAATTTAAATACAGTCACCCAGCATGCATTGAGGCACATCCCCTTCTAATTGGCCAGGGCTGTATGGATATTCATGCTCTCATCTGCATGGTTTCCACCAACTGTCTAGTACATTCCATAGCTACTAGACCAGTGTGAAACTTCTCAAGACAGCATGAGCAGCACCAGAACAGACTCTGCTAAACAATTACAGCCTCTGTTAAAGCGGTGTTTCAGCTTAAAAAAAAAAATATTTAAAAGTCAGCAGCTAAAAAAAAGTCGCTGCTGACTTTTAATAAGTACACTTACCCTCCCAGGGCGCCCGCGATGCTGTTCGTGGAGGCCGAGATGTCCCTCGGCATTCCGGATCCAGCGCCGCCATCCTCAGTAAGGGAAACGGCTTTGCGCGGCCTACTGCGCATGCGCGAGTCGGCGCGCGGCCTACTGCGCATTCGCGAGTGGGATTTGTGAATGGGGAACGCAATGTGTTGTGGGACACCGTTCCCATAACACACCGCGCTCCATTCACCTGAAGACAGAAGAAGAGAAAATCACCGCGGCGCTGGAGGAGGCAGATTAGGACAATCTGCCTAGCAACAGCCATTTCTGGTAAGTAAAAAAAAAAATAAAATTTTTTTTTTATTTTAAATTGTTACTAACATTTTTTCACGTTTTCATTTTCAGGGTGTCCCACCACTTTAAGTAAATGTACCTATTGTCTCTCTGTTAGGCAGAGAAACCAAAAATGATATACACTTACTCATACAAGGTCACCTTCTTCCATTCCTCCATGATCTAGTTCTGATGTTCACATGCCTGTTGTAGGTGCTATTGGCTTTGAGCATGGGCACCCTGGGCATGCAGCCCGATACACAACAAACTGTGATGCATTGTGTGTTCTGACACCTTTCTATCAGAACTAGGGATGAGCTTTCTGTTCGGGTCGAACATGAGTTCAACTCGAACATTGGCTGTTCGCCCGTGCGTCAAAAACCGAACATTATGGGCCGTTCGCGACAAATTCGAGCGGTGGGTAACGGCCAATAATGCACTGCGGGAGGGCAGCGCATTGCTGAATGATGATTGTTCAGAGCATGCACCATGACCTGCATGCTTTGGCCAATCACAGCTCCTTCAACTAAGAGAGCCATAATTGGCCAAAGGCAGGGTGCCTTTCGCCAATCATGGCTCAGGGGGACTAAGTCCATGCCCACACTATATAAGGCTGACTACACGTCGGCCTCATGTAGTGTGTCGTTGCTGGCTTGGGCGGAGAGAGAGTGTCATTTAGATTGAGCAGGCAGGCAGATTATTCAGTTAGCTGCAGTGTATTTCATATATATATATATATAGTCAGTCTAGTATATATATATATATATATATCCACTGCATACTCTTTAGCTAGATCTCACTGCAGTTCATTCCTGGTGGTGTACTGTTTCTACTATACTTCTGGCAAGCAGGTGATTCAGTTAGCTGCAGTGTATTTCATATATATATATATATATATATATATATATATACAGTCAGTCTAGTATATATATATATATATCCAATGCATACAGTTTAACTAGATCTCACTGCAGTCTGTTCCTGGTGGTATACTGTTTCTACTGCTTTCTTAGCTGCAGTGTATTTCATATACCGTATATACTCGAGTATAAGCTTGAGTTTTTCAGCACATTTTATTGTGCTGAAAGGGCCCCCCTTGGCTTATACTGGAGTCAATCACTTTTCTGCGGCAGAAAATTACATTTTCCGACCCGACTTTGGGGCCCTGTATGTCGGGGCCTCCTAGTGCTAGGAACCCCAAATTTGGTAGGCAAACTCACAACATATGGTACTACAACATATCCAAAGATGGGGTTCAGAAAATGTCATTCTCTGCTGCAGAAAAGTGCTTGGCATTTTCTGAACCGATTTTGGGGCCCCGTATCTAGGGGTCACTTGGTAATAGGAACCCCATCTTGGATATGTTGTAGTGCCATATGTTGTGAGTTTGCATACCAAATTTGGGGTTCCTAGCACCAAGTGGCCCAAAGATACGGGGCCCCAAAGTTGGTCAACTGTGTCCATCTGCAGCAATGTTATTTCAGGACCCTTTGGGTCCAGATACCCCAACTTTTGGGTGCAGATATGGGACATCTAGGAGCCCTTAACAACCAAGTTTGAAGTTTGGGGGACCTATGGCTATAAATGGGCACAGTGAGGCATGCAAATGGGCACAGTGAGGCTGCAAATGGTCATTGTTGACCCTCTTTTCCACTTACAGTAGCTGCACATTTCTCACCCTAGGCTTATACTCGAGTCAATACGTTTTTCCATTTTTTTGTGGTAAAATTCGGTGCCCCCGCTTATATTCGGGGCGGCCTATACTCGAGTATATAAGGTATATATATATATACAGTCAGTCTAGTATATATATATATATATATATATATATATATATATATATATATCCACTGCATACAGTTTAGCTAGATCTCACTGCGGTCCGTTCCTGGTGGTGTACTGTTTCTACTATACTTCTGGCAGGCAGGTGATTCAGTTAGCTGCAGTGTATTTCATATATATATATATATATATATATATATATATATATATATATATATATATATATATATATATATATACACAGTCAGTCTAGTATATATATATATATATATATATATATATATATAGATAAAAAATGTGTAGTACTAATATTCTATCAGGTAAGTGGTTTATCGATGAGGATGCAATATGTCGGTTGAACCATAAGGTCTTTTACAACTAGGGTGACAGAACATATCAACAAGATAAAGGCTGGAAGTATTAAACATACAGTACCCCGGCATTATAGGCAGCACCATGATCGGGATCCTACCAGTACTTAATTTTTGATCATAGACCGATTCATTGCCCCTTGGAGGGGTGGAGCCAACACTAGAGGGGTTTCCAGATTAGAAACTTTCTGGATATACGAATTACAGACCCACCACCCACAAGGAATGAATGTGGAGTGGGATATAATAATAAATCTTAAATAGTGATATTTTTTAATGTACTTTCTTACTCTTCTTTTTTATGCTTATAATAATATATTTTTTATATTTTTCAATTTTATTATTTGGAATTATTTGATAGCTTTATGAACTATATAATATATTCTCTCTTTTCTAAGTGTTTTTATGTCATTTTATGTAATAAATGCTTTATTTTATGTAACTGACGACCCCAATAAGGATTGACACTATTACGTGCATTACCACTTGGTATTTATGTAACGTTATAGAGCACCATCTTGTGGCCTTTTATGGTAATACCACACCATTTCGGTTTTTATCCAAAAGTTTCTTGTTCCTGTTGATTTCATAAAGAGGCTTGGTTTGCCATTCAGACCATAGATGAGTCGTCTATTGTAGCCGGTGTCCTGTCATATAGTGTCCCCCATCGGATACTATCCACTGTGTACTGCGCATGCCGGTGTGGCAGGACTTTTTGTGACAGAACACCGGCCTCACTCATAGTGAGGCTTGGTTTTAACTTCAGACAATTATGTGATATTTGGCCACACTCATATTGAGGCTTGGTATATTCACAGCCATGAGCATCATGATGCTTTCATTGTTATGACACTATAGTTTACTGGCTGTTTTTATCAGATTATAGTCATATAGGCGGTGGCCGAATAAATATATTATATGCAGATGATGTTGAATATGCATGTTAAAAACTTAATCATCACTTCCTGTCTAGCAACAGGAAGTGATGTCACAGAGTTTCACTTCCGATGTCATGTTCATCATACTTGGGGTCATTAGATTTATAAATAGCAGTGTTTTTTTGGGGGGTCCACACCCCAGATGACGACTTATTAGTTGAAACGCGTCGGTCCCACTAACACACCGCTCATGTATCTGTACTCATGAGAAGCTTTTGATGACCTTTTACCATGCGAGTTTACCATTTACTACAATAAATAATATTTTTAAACGGTATCACGCTATGCGATTTTTTTCTCCATCTGTTTCGCATGGCCTGTGGATACCGAGCCTCTGCCCTAACCAAGGAATATGATATTTAACCTTTAACCCACTTGATGTCTGTGAATGTTCAAGTTAAGCCATTGACTGGATCCAGGATCAGCTGTACCCATCCAGTTTGCTGACCATTAAGCCTTTGAAGACTTGAGTGGTATATGCCCCTTCAAGTCATTGACATCCGTTAAGCCTCCTCTCTTATCTGTGGTTGTGCCTTCAATCCCATGGTCTCCATTTGTTCCTGTCTGAGGTTTTTTTTTTTTGGATTATCCCTTACAATCTTGGACTTGACATATGCCTTTATTTTCTTTGTGACAATTGAATGCACTTTGTTATTTTTATGTGTTTATGGTTGTATATATATTTGTACACTCCAGTTAGCACTTTCACTTAGTGGTAATTAACTATTTGATCATCTTCATCGATAAACCACTTACCTAATAGAATATTAGTGCTACACATTTTTTATTCTATTTTATCTATATACACAGTCAGTCTAGTGTATGTGTGTGTGTATGTATATGTATATATATATATATATACATATATTGTGACATACCTAGCCGGGACAGAGGCTGTTGGAGGGGACGGAATGCGAGCCTCTTGCCTTGTGATTATGGGCCCTGGCATTTGGGGAAACGGTGCTGTTTGTGAGCTGTATGCCTGGGGACTGCTGAGCTGGTTTTACTTGGATTCAGGTCCATGCTGGCCCCCCAAGACACATAGACTCTGGATATGTATATGCCATATCAGCAATAAACTGGATCACACTGTTGATAGCTTCTAAGGCCCAATTTTTCTGCCCCTGTTTAACAGGGGCGTGTAATTCCAATTATTCCTGTAATATTTCACAGCAGGGCTCATTCTTGCGCTCAACTAGAGTATCTGTAAGGGGTTGCAGTGTTGTGGCACCACTACCAGTGCCTAAAGTCCAATTTTTCTGCCCTTGTTTAACAGGGGCGTGTAATTACAATATTTGCTCTAATATTTCACAGCAGGGCTCATTCCTGCGCTCAACAGAATCTGTGAGGGGTTACAGTGTTCTGGCACCACTGCCTAAGACCCAATTTTTCTGCCCCTGTTTAACAGGGGCGTGTAATTACAATTTTTGATCTAACATTTCACAGCAGGGCCTGTTCTTGCGCCCAACAAGAGTATCTGTGATGGGTTACAGTGTTGTGCCACCACCACCACTGCCTAAGACCCAATTTTTCTGCCCCTGTTTAACAGTGGCGTGTAATTAACATTTTTGATCTAATATTTCACAGCAGGGCCCATTCCTGCGCTCAACATATCTGTGAGACTTTACAGTGTGAGAGTATCTGTGAGACTTTACAGTGTTGTGCCACCACCACCCCCACCACCGCCTAAGGCCCAATTTTTATGCTCCTGTTTAACAGGGGCATGTAATTACAATTCTTGATATAATATTTCGCAGCAGGGCCCACCAAGAGTAACTGTGAGGGTTTACAGTAATTCTGGTACCACCAACACCTAAGGCCCAATTTTCCACAAAGTGTATATGGCAGGCTGTATAGTATATACAGGCGGTCCTCTATTTTCAAAGATCGAAATTACAAACGACTCCTACTTACAAACGGAGAGAGACAGCAGGAAGTGAGAGGAAATCTACCCCTAGGAAGGAACATTTTTTACTGTAATGCCGCGTACACACGACCAGACTTTCCGGCAGAATAGATCCGAAGGAATCAGTCCGTCGGACATTCCGACCGTATGTGGGATAATCTGATCGTTTTTCTTAAGAAAATTCTGACGGACCTAGAAATAGAACATGTTTCAAATCTGTCCGACAGACTCAATTCCTATTGGGAAAACCGTTCATCTGTTTGCTGGTCCGACGGACCAAATACGACGCAAGGGAAGCTATTGGTTACTGGCTATTGAACTTCCTTTTCTAGTCCTGTCTTACGTCATCACGTTCAAAAATAATGGACTTTAGTCCGTTCGTGTGGGGTCGTTCGTTTGGAAGTCTGTCGTAACTCCGTCGAAAGTCTGTCGGGAAGACCATCTGAACTTTTCTGCAGGTAAGTCCGGTCGTGTGTACACGGCATTAGAGTTAAATCGGTTCTGCACACACTTTTTTTATTAGTACTCTTTTTTACTTGCCTTGTAATTGCTGCCGGTTTTTCCTCTGTCTCTTCGGGGATGGGCCTGTGCAGGGATCCTCGTCATGCCGCACTGTCTCCTGGGATCTGGTGTCATTCATCCCAGGAGTCAGTGCGGACATCCGACCGAAATCTTGCGAGATTTACGGAGATCCGCCAAAATCTTGCGAGATTTACGGGCCTCCGGCCGAAATCTCGCGAGATTTCGGCGAATGTGAGGCATGCTGGTTCCCATAACGAAAGGGAACAAGGAAGTAAATGCTTGTGGGTTTCAAATGCCCACAAGCAAAATGACATTGCTGCTGGTTTATATTTTAAAAGTGCCGAATTTTCAGAAATACGGACACAAAAAATGTGAGTGTATTGTAAGACTAAAAATTATTTTAACATGACAAGAAAAAAAAATAAAAAATAGTGTGTGCAGAACTGCTTTAATATGGGAAAAAGGTGTCTCCACTGATGCTTTATCACCAATCCTTGTTTATACAACAACCCAACATTTTCAAAATCCAATTCTCATTAGGACAGAAAGTGAGGTGAAATCTGAACAGGGGCACAGACAGCAAAACAAATGTTACAGGGGTGATGGTGACCCTTCCCTATGTAGTCCAAAAAGCTGTCTGGAGCTACACTTAGAAAATGTACCTGTTCCAAATTACAAATAGATTTAACTTGACAACAAACCTACAGTCCCTATCTTGTTTGTAACCCGGGGACCACCTGTATACTGAGTATATAGGGCCTGGGGGCCCCACGCCTTTTGTTTTTTTAATTGGGTGTGGGGTTCACCTTAATATCCATACCAGACCCAAAGGGCCCATTAATGGGATGGGGGGGGGGGGGGGCACATTACATTACAACCGCAAGCAGTTTTAACTTACATTTTTTCCTTTAGAAATTTCATTTTCTGCAGGGACTGTTCTGAACATGCAACACTTTACAGGCATACTATACTATAGGGAAACACGCAACACTTTACAGGCATACTATAGATACCCCCAGGCAGTCTTCGATCGTCCGACCAAAACCTCCTCCTCATCCCCAAGTCCCGCTACAAATCAAAAGGGGAACGAAGATTCGCTGTCCAAGGACCACGGCTATGGAATGCTCTACCAACCTACATCCGCATGGAAGAAAACCATCAGGCCTTCAGGAAAAAACTCAAGACCCACCTCTTCTAAGAAGCTGACAACAAAGCACTAATACGGCGCCTTGAGGCGATTCGGTTCACATTGTAGCGCTATACAAATTATTCATTCATTCATTCATACGATATTTAAAGGAATATTTCATTTTTATTTTTCCACTTTAAGCATTTATAAAATCACTGAAAAAAACAGCTATTTTTAAAACTTTTTTTTGCATTGATACATGTCCCCTGGGGCATGACCCATGCATATTATCCTTTAAAATTTGCACTTTTGATTAATCACGTTCGAGTCCCATAGACTTTAATGGGGTTTGCGTGTTCGCACAAATTTTTGGTCTGTTCACATGTTCTGCCACGAACCGAGCTGGGGGGCGATCGGATCATCCCTAATCAGAACAAGCATTATAGGAAAATGAAGGCCAATGCTATTTTGGCCCTATTTCTCCTGTGGGTCACAGAAGTGCTATTAGTTCTGCACTCCTGTGACCCGTATTCAGCTGACAGCAGGCTAATGCTGATGTCACTGAGCAGGTCCAGGTTCTGTGGGGTTCCAGACTTTAATGTCAAGATCCACTCAGATTCCAGACCAGCAACTGGCTCAACTGGAGGCGCGCGGCTGAGAGTCTAAGGCAGCCGCTTACCCTCCCCTTCCACAGCCCATTTCTCCAGGGAGTGCTGGAGGGATAGTCACTGACAGTCACTACTCTCTGCTACCTGAAGACTGAGAACTGAGCAATCAGCTGTCTTTGATCGCTCAGTTCTCAGTCTTAGCCCCCGTACACACGGTTGGAAATTCCAACGGAAAATGTCCGATCGGACCATGTGTGGGCTCCATCTGACTTTTTCCGTCAGAATTTCTCTCTTAAATTTTCTGACAACAAAATCCGCTCAGACTTTTTTCGATCGTGTGTAGAGAATTCCAACGGACAAAGTGCCACGCATGCTCAGATCAAATTACGAGGCAAAGCTATTGGCTACTAGCCTCTACGTAGTTCCGTCGTACGCAACAAACATCACCACGTTCAGAATGATCGGATTTTCCGATCAACACCAGTGTCGGACAAAATCCGTCGGAAAAAATCTGACGGATTTTGTGGTCTTTTTTTTTCAACCGTGTGTACGGGGGCTTAGAGGCGGCAGGGGACAGATGCAGCACTGGTCTGATGCTGCACCCATCTTGGTGAGTATGTACTGTAAGTTTATTTTTATTTTTTAATCCCAAACTTCTATTTTATTGTTTTTTTAGCAATTTGAGATTTAGTAGCTCTTCTATTGGATCGGACTACACGGGTCAGCCTTTGCTCCCCACTTGCACAATCGAGCCTTGGCCGCCCATGACCCTGTCACTGGTTTGCTGGTTTTCCTTCCTTGGACCACTTTTGGTAGGTCCTGACCACTGCAGACAGGGAACATCCCACAAGAGCTTCAGTTTTAGACTTGCGCTGACCCAGTTGTCTAGCCATTGTAATTTATTCTTTCCCCAAGTCCCTCAAGTCCTTACACTTGCCAATTATTTCTGCATTTAACACATCAACTTCAGGGACAACATGATTACTTTCTGCCTAATATATCTCACCCACTTTCAGATACCATTGTAACAAGATAATCAATGCTATTCACTGGGTGAAAGTGGGTGAGAGGTTTGTTTACACTTACCTCTCCCCGTTCTTTAGCTCTGTGACCCGATCGCGGGACACCGGAGCTCAGGACCGGGTCACGAGCGCGCCGCCGGAGGCACGCGCGCGACCCACAGCTAGGCTCTTAAAGAGCAACGTACCTGTACGTTGTTGTGCCCAGCCGTGCCATTCTGCCGACGTAAATGTGCATGAGGCGGTCCTTAAGTGCTTAAAAAAAAAAAATTAAAAGTCAGCAGCTACAAATACTGCAGCTGCTGACTTTTAATAATCGGAACGAAGCCCCGCTCGTCTCCCCCTCCACTCGGCAGCGCTCACTTGAATGTGTACAGCAGAAGCTGGAAGGTGGCTGCTGTCCTGGGAACTTGTGAGTAAAGACCCCAAATCAGGGGTCTCCAAACTTTTTTAAGTTAAGAGTTTAGGGGGGCTGGACTGTGGCAAGTGGATATAGAAAATGTCCCACGTCACTGGAAATAAATAATGCTTCAAGCTCGGTTGTCAGTGGAAGTAAGAAAATTACATGGACATGGTCACTAGAAGGAGGAATGGTGCCTCATTATTGGTATTGGTGGGAAGAATAATGCCCCATCATTTGTCAGTGGTGGGAATACAATCCCATTGTTGGTGTCAGTGGGGGGAATAGTGCCCCATCAGTGGTGTCAGTGGTGGAAATGGGGCCCCATTGTTGGTTTCAGTGGGGGGGGGGATTGTGCCCCATCACTGGTGTCAATGGGAGGTATAGTGCCTCGTTGTTAGTGTCAATGGAAAAATGGTGTCTGATCATTGAGGCCAGTGGAAGGAATAGTACCCTATCATTGATATTAGTGGAAGAAATGGTGCCTCTTAATTGTTGACAGTGGAAGATATAATGCCTGTATCAGTGGGAGGAATGATGTCCCAAGGGTTGGATAGAGGCGAGCAAACTGCCGAATCGGGCCCACAGGACACAATTTGGAAACCACTGCCCTAAATTGACCCCTGTGGCTGTGAAGTGTTCAAATTGCATTAGCTACCAGTAGAAGGTAACCAGATGCCAAAGAGACTTGCCTCATGGTCCCCAGCTGTGAGGTCTTAGACTGCTCAGAAAATTTCCTCATGGTCTACAGATGTGAGGCCTTAGACAGCTCATAAAGTGAGGCCCGGAGCGAGAGGAAAAAAGAGGAGCTAGCAAAGAGCCGACATGACAGGGTGATGAAGGAGACAACATGGGGTTAAGGTTAATAGTGGACAAGTGGGGGGAATCAGGATTGGAGGAGAAGACAGACAGAGAAAGAGGTTTTTACCTATGTAAAGGGATGTGGGGTGCCCTGGGCAGCATAGGATGGGAGCTGAGACAGGAGCAGTTTCACCTGTAGTCCTGCTGCTAGCATGGCCAATGTGGACAAGATTTTATCCCAGCTCACTACCAAGGTCCTCAAGTGGCTACACAGCCAGATGGCCTCATTGCTACAGGATCAAGCATCTGGGTCGGCGTCAGGGGGGGGGGGGGGGGGGCAGGAGCTCCCACGTGCTCAGAGGTCCCGTTTTTCCCCCCAAGCTTTGCGCCACAGTAGGGGCCCAGATCGGGACCTGTCAGGCCCACCAGCAAAGCATCAGCCTTCTTCCACAGGTGAAGGGCCTGGACGGAATCCTTAGCATTGGCGGAGCTCAGTTTGCGCATGTGCCTCCCCCTGCCCTGCCTGCTCGATCGAGTGGATGTTCGATCGACCCCCCCTGATGTTCCGGTTTGGAGGGTAGTCTCGGCAAGGGAGGAGTGCAGTAACAGCCTTGGGCCCCTACCAGACACAGCCGGCCGCTCTGGGATGGCAACAGGTTCCCCTGCTGAAAGGGACGGGCAACAGAGCAGCGGCAGCAGAGACCTGGGGGCGGAGTCACAAGACACAGGTCGGAATAGCAAGCGGAAGGCTAAGTCGGTGGGCGGGTCCGGTGCTGGGAGGTGTGGCCAGAAGCCGCACAGCCTTTGGCATCCAGGCCATCCCTGCCTGGGATGCTGGGCACGGAGCAACAGCAGTTGCCTGGAGAGAGGTCAGAGAAAGAGCTGCCTGGCTCAGAGGTGGAGGAGGCACACAATCTTCCAGCGCTGGTGGACTCTGGAGCAGTGACTGTGGGGGCCCTGGTCAGCCCAGTAAGTCCTCTTCCCTTTCTAAGCTGTCTTTAAATGTATCATTGTGGGGGTTGTTGGGGGCAGGAGCTGGGGGCGTTACAGGTGCTACGAGAGTCGCAAAAGGATGCAACCTTCCCTAAATAGATATCCGGATCGGGAGGCCGCGTGCGGGATTTTCGGATCCCATGTTCCTTGTCTACCGTTCTGCCTATGGCGCGAAATTTGCGCTCGGCATTGCTTCATCCAGGGGTGGTTTCTGAAAAATTGGATAAGGAAGTGGCGATGGGTCCCATGGGTGGGCCTTTTGCAGTTAAGTCTTTTACAGATTTGGTGATTTCTCCTCTAGGGGTGGTGCCCAAGAAGGAGCCACATAAGTTTTGGCTTGTACACCACTTGTCTTTTCCGAGGGGCGGTTGGGTCAATGATGCAATAGATCCTGAGGCATGTACGGTGTTGTACAGATCTTTTGATACAGAAGTTGGTTGAGTTTGCCACTATGAAAAAGGGGTGCTGATGGCTAAATCGGACATTGAATCAGCATTTTGCTTGCTCCCATCCGGACAGCTTCTGGCTAGAGGAATATTATGTCGATTGTTGCCTGCCTATGGGCTACTCCATTTCCTGCGTATTGTTCGAGACAGTCAGCTCCTTTGTTGAATGCGTGGTTTGTGATGTTTTGGGGCTTAATTCCATCATTCATTACTTGGATGACTTCCTGTGTGTGGGGCCACCTTCATCTAATGTGTGTGCAGTTCTTTTATCCACATTGCAGCACATGGCAGGTAGGTTTAGTATTCCTTTGGCTGAGGATAAGACGGAGGGCCCAACTACCGCTCTCAGCTTCCTGGGCATAGTTATCGACTCGGACGCCATGGAGTGTCGCTTACGGGAGGAGAAGCTGATGGCGCTTAAGATGGAGATTCGTGGGATCTTGGGACTCCACAAGATTCAGCTTCGGAAGCTACAATCTGTGCTTGGTAAGTTGAATTTTGCCTGTCGCATTATTCCCATGGGCAGGATGTTTTGCCGATGGCTGATGGCACCTACCACAGGGGTCCGGTCCTCCACCCATTTTATTTGCATCCCTAGGGAACATCGGGAGGTGTGACACACATTCTTGGACAACTACAATGGAAGA
This sequence comes from Lithobates sylvaticus, assembly GCA_028564925.1. Taxonomy (NCBI): domain Eukaryota; kingdom Metazoa; phylum Chordata; class Amphibia; order Anura; family Ranidae; genus Lithobates; species Lithobates sylvaticus. The sequence goes on from CM053026.1 coordinate 268,922,294, forward strand.
TCGGTTTGGATGTCAGGCCCGGTGAGTAATTTTGATTTAGATCTGTTTACGGACGCAGCTGGGGCGACGGGGTATGGGGCATTCTACCAGGGTCATTGGAGCGCAGGGCCTTGGCCGAGTTCATGGTTAGAGACGGGCCTCCTCCGGAATCTGGTGCTCCTGGAGCTTTTTCCAGTGGTGCTGGCTATGTAAATTTGGGGTGAGTCTTCAGGAATTTGAAGGTGCGATTGAATTGTGACAACATGGAAGTGGTGCAAGTCATTAATTGGCTCTCAGCGTCGTCACAGCATGTAGTACGGCTGCTACGCCACCTGGTGCTGCGTTGCCTACAGTTGAATATTTTTCTGTATGGTACATCTCTCGGGGGTCGACAATACTTTGGCTGGCGCCTTGTCTCGCTTTCAGAGGTACAGGTTTTGAGAGCTGGGACCAGCGGCCGAAGGGTATGAGTTAAGCTGGCTATACATGGATCGTAATTCAGCCATTTCAGCAGGGACCAGCCAAATTTTGATGTGGCCACTGCGGTTGAATGTTTGTTCTGTTGGCTTTTCCTCGCTCAATCGGCGATGCAGGCTAATGACTCTCTTAATGTAAGGTAAATTCAATTCCCAGGATCAGAAAACTCGTCTAGATATATGCTCATGCACATGCGCTTCGCACTGATCATTCTGCGATACTAGAAATGCTGTGATGGCTCAGCGTGAGCGTGTCCACACATGCACGTAGCAATTGCCATGCATAAAAAAAACAGCGGCCTATTTAACCGCTTCCCGACCGCCTCCTGCACATTTACGTCGGCAGAATGGCACGGGGGCGTGCTCGCGACCCGGTCGGGAGATCCGCGGCCGCGGGACCAGGGGACCTGATCGCCACTGGTGTCCCGCAATTGGGTCACAGAGCTGAAGAACGGGGAGAGGTCTGTGTAAAAAAACCTCTCCCCGTGCTTCCTACACTGCCTGTCGCTGATCGGCTGTTCCCTGTCATCGGAAAAGACGATCAGTGACGTCAGACGTCAGCCACGCCCCCTACTGTAAAAAAAAAACACACACGTCACACTAACTCCTCCCCACCCCCTAGTGGTTAACTCCTTCACTGCCAGTGTCATTTACATAGGAAGCATTTAAATAGCACTGATTTCTGTATAAATGACAATGGTCCCAAAAATGTGTCAAAAATGTCTGATGTGTCCGTCATAATGTCGCTGCCATTACTAGTAAAAAAAAAAATATTTATAAAAATGCTATAAAACTATCACCTATTTTGTAAACGCTATAACTTTTGCGCAAACCAATCAATAATCGCTAATTGTGATTTTTTTTACCAAAAATATGTAGAAGAATACGTATCAGCCTAAACTGAGGAAAAAAAATGTTTTTTTATATATTTTTGGGGGATATTTATTATAGGAAAAAGTAAAAAATATTGCATTTTTTTCCAAATTGTCACTCTATTTTTGTTTATAGCGCAAAAAATAAAAACCGCAGGGGCGATCAAATACCACCAAAAGAAAGCTCTATTTGTGGGAAAAAAAGGACACCAATTTTGTTTGGGAGCCACGTCACATGACCGCGCAATTGTCAATTAAAGCGACACAGTGCCGAATCGCAAAAAGGGGCCTGGTCCTTTGGCTGCAAATTGGTCCGGGGCTGAAGTGGTTAAACTAACATGTCACTGAGTGAAGTTGCTAAATGGTCTTCAGCTTGTTCCTGGGCATCCTTAGACATGACCCCGGGTATGACCCAGCTTCCCCCTGGACTTCACCTCTGCTTCCTGCCTCAGCTCTGCTCATCTGGTTACCTTTGACCTTGGCATGATTACTGGACTTATCTCTGCCTGCTGATTTTATACTGCTTGCCTGGCTGTTACCGACCCTCGGCCTGCTTCCTGGACTTGCTCTGTTTGCTGCTCAACTGTTACTGACTTTGGCCTGCTCTCTGGTTTCCTCTGCTCTGGTGCTAAGCTGTTCTTGTGTCACCTGCAGTATGGACACCGTCAGCTGTCTACCACAACATCTGAGCCATTCAGCGCCTGCATACTCTGTCTCATCTTCAGGAATGTTGGGCAGGAGGTACAAGAAAAGCCTCCTCAACATTCCAGTCTCCATCAGGTATGTGATACCTTTAGACAGACATCTGAGGAAAGCTCTTACATTGTCTTTTTAAAAACCCCACTGTCTGGATTGCTTGTTTTGTTCATGCTGTGTACTGACTGTTACCTTTGTCACTGTTTCTTGCAAAAACCTCAATAAAACTTTGAATATGAAAAAAATATATAAACAATTTAAAGACATTATAAACCTTTCTACCTGCACCTTGTATTTTACATCTTCATAAGATGTTTATTAATAATGTAGTTCATTTGTTGCCCTTTGCGTACAGCCTATAATACAGTAAATCATCACCTTCCAGTGTCAGAAATGTCTGTTTGTTTAAAAAATGAGGCATATGGCATGGGCACTGCACAGGTTAGTTAATGACCTCTGTCTCTAGTCTAAGAACTGACACTTGCTGTGAAGAAAATAAATATCCTACAATCCCTGGGTCTCAGAGTCTAGTTTTCTTCCAGTTGAGAGCAAATTACCATAGTTTACCATGCTGGAAGAGATGTGTTTGTTTTCATCAGATTAGCACCTACACCTTTGCAATGGTGAGGCATGAATTGTGAAGTTGCTTGTCCCTCTAGTGAAGAGGGACAGGTTAGGTGAATGAATACATGGACCAGTGGCAGAACTACCAGGGCACTTGCGACCGGGCCCTGGCATTCTGCCACTGTCAGGGTGCCCCAGCGGGGTTCCTAGTCCCAGGGCTCTGAACTGAGAGTGTCTCTCTCATACCGCACTAACAGACAGCACTGATAGGTGGCGCGGATGGGCACTGATAGGCAATCAATGCCCATCTGTGCCACCTATCAGTGCCCATCAGTGCCGCCTATCAGTGCATTGATGATCACTGATAGGTTGCACTGATAGGCGGCATTGATAGGCAGCATTGATGATCACTGATATGTTGCACTGATGGGCAACACTGATAGGCAGCATTGATAAAATGCACTGATAAGCGGCATTAATGAGCAATGGTAGGTGGTACTGATAGGCACCACCGATGGGCACTGGTGAGCACTGATAGGCAGCACTCATCGACTGCACCGATGGGCACTGATAGGCGGAATCGATGAGCACTGATTGGTGTCACGGATGGACACTGATAGGCAGCATTGATGAGCACAGATAGGCGGCACTTATAGGCTGCACTAATTAACAGTGTAAACAATGTACTGACAGTCTTGCTGGTTATCAGCTCTTCTTTCCTCACACAGACGTTGCGTGGGAGGAAAGGGCTGCTGATACCCGGCAAGTCTGTTTACATGTGATCAGCTGATCACATGGTAAAGGGCCGCTGTGATTGGCCCTTTACTGTAATTTGTGACTATCCGAAGGACACAGCAGTCACAGAGTGCACTGGATGCACGCCCCAGGGTGTTTTTTTTGTTTTTTTTATTACTGAGGCCCTGAAGGCTCTAGTTACGTGACATGGACATAGGGGAATCAATAAGCCATAACACTGCAAACTGCAACCACAATATATGAGCCCATCATTACAAGGTAAGTCAAATGGTAATATAACTACACTAATAACTAATACTTGTAGCACCACTGTAAAGCTCCCGTGTGTACCTTCCATCCACTTTACTAACTGCTGGCATGTGATGGTCCCCTATAGAACATGTCTTGCTTTATGCAATCTTCAAAATAGCAAACCGGGGCCACACACTGGTGATGTTAACCATAGTACTATGAATCACAAATCGGCTTCAGCTCAGTCTCCTTCCATCAGACGCACCACTGACGCATTTAGTCTAGATAGGGCTCAGTCGTAGAGTCCTCTAACATCGCCAGTGTGCAGCCCCATTCAGAATTATATGAATACCTAGTTAAACAATAAAACATTTCAAAGTGTACAATGGCTTTAAACAAATCTAAAATGAATAACCATCATTTAAATACAGTGGGGGTTATTTACTAAAGGCAAGACTTCCAAGTGCACTTTCAGTGCAATTTCAAGTGCACTTTGCACTTGTAGTTTGCACTTGTAGTGCAAAGTGGATTTGCCTTTCGTAAATAAACCCCATTGTGTTGGTATTTATATACACACCAACACCTCATTTGATAAATGTCATACTTCACAGCAATTATCTGAGAGTTTTAGGCCAATATTACATATAAAGAGATCCTGTCAAGATGGATATATGGAAGTTGCTCTTGCTGATTTTGCATATTCAAAACAAGTCAATAATGATAGCTCCCATACTAGGGAATCGACAAGTTTATTTTAAATTGTTTCATCTTTTGCCTAAGTTTTACAGTTGCTCGACATTTTTCAAAATTATAAATTGTTTAATATAATATAAAATGACTGGATTTGGTTTCTTAGGCAATGCAAGATTCTTGATATAAATACCATTTTAAAGCAAAACTCCAGCCAAAACCTTTTTGGTTTGGGTTTTTTCTCGAAATTCTACAAACAATACCCCATAATGACAATTTGAAAGAAGTTTGTTTGAAATCTTTGCAAATGTATTAAAAATAAAAAAACTGAAAAAATCACATGTACAAAAGTATTCACAGCCTTTGCCATGGTGCATCCTGTTTCCACTGATCATCCTTGAGATGTTTCTACAACTTGATTGGAGTCCACCTGTGGTAAATTCAGTTGATTGGACATGAGTTGGAAAGGCACACACCTGTCTATAGAAGGTCCCACAGTTAACAGTGCATGTCAGAGCACAAACCAAGCCATGAAGTTCAAGGAATTGTATGTAGACCTCCGAGACAGGATTGTATAGTGGCAAAGATCTGCAGAAGGGTACAGAAACATGTCTGCAGCATTGAAGATCCCAATGAGCACACTGGCTTGCATCATCCGTAAATGGAAGAAGTTTGGACCCACCAGGACACTTCCTAGAGTAGGCTGCCCAGCCAAACTGAGCGATTGGGGGAGAAGGGCCTTAGTCAGGGAGGTGACCAAGAACCCAATGGTCACTCTGACAGAGTTCCAGCATTTCACTGGATAGAGGGGAACCTTCCAGAAGAACAACCATCTCTGCAGCACTCCACCAATCAGGCCTGTATGGTAGACTGGTCAAACAGAAGCCATTCCCCAGTAAAAGGCACATGACAGCCCGCCTGGAGTTTGCCAAAAGGCACCTGAAGGTCTCAGACCATGAGAAACAAAATTCTCTGGTCTGATGAAACAAAGATTGAACACTTTGACCTGAATGGCAAGCGTCATGTCTGGAGGAAAACAGGCACCACTCATGACCTGGCCAATACCATCCCTACAGTGAAGCATTGGGGTGGCAGCATTATGCTGTGGGGATGTTTTTCAGTGGCAGGAACAGGAAGACTAGTCAGGATCGAGGAACAGATGAATGCAACAATGTACAGAGACATCCTTGATGAAAACCTGCTCCAGAGCGCTCTGGACCTCAGACTGGGGTGAAGGTTCATCTTCCAATAGAACAACGACCCTAAGCACACAGCCAAGATATCAAAGGAGTGGCAGCAGGACAACTCTGTGAATGTCCTTGAGAGGCCCAGCCAGAGCCCAAACCCAATTGAACATCTCTGGAGAGATTTGAAAATGGATGTGTTCCAATGCTCCACATCCAACCTGAGCTTGAGAGGTCCTGCAAAGAATAATGGGAGAAACTGCCCAAAAAAATGTGTACCAAGCTTGTAGCATCATACTAAAAAAAATGTGAGGCTCTAATTGGTGCCAAAGGTGCTTCAACAAAGTATTGAGCAAAGGCTGTGAATACTTATGTACATGGTATTTTTTTCCTTTTTTATTTTTAATACATTTGCAAAGATTTCAACAAACTTCTTCCATGTTGTCATTATGGGGTATTGTTTTGTAGAATTTTGAGGACAATAATGAATTGAATCCATTTTGGAATAAGGCTGTAACATAACAAAATGTTAAGGTCTGTGAATACTTTCCAGATGCACTGTACCATTTAACCACAATAATATGGCTTACCTATCAGAGAGGGCTCTTTCTGGCAATGTTGGCAACAAGGTATGAAACAGGTGGTGCTTGGCATGGTTTTTAGTCTTTCTTACTTTTTTTCAATAGGCACGGGGGGAGTTCAGCTGATATCTGATTTAAAAGCTACAGTTAGGCCTTCATTTTAATGAAAGGAGATACCAATGTATGCAGTCAAATTGTCACATACTACAAGTAATTCTACAAATGATCAAGTTACAGTCTGTCAGTATGTGAGATGGAAACGATCTTCTCTGAAAATTAGTTCATTTGAATAAAATGTCACTCGGTTTCCTTTTGTTCTTAGCAGATTAGTTTTCAAACTATGGGAAATTTATTTTTGATTCATATACATAGAACCAGGGCTTTTTTTCAGCAGGAACTAGGGGGAACTCAGTTCTACCACCTCTGGGTCGGGTCTTCTGCTCCCTGCTCACCACTATCACTTGGTAACACTGAAGTCCAGCTTCTGCATTTAGAAGTGATAGCTTATCTCCCAGTAGCTCTCACCACAGGTCATATCTCCTGCGCAGATCCCACTGAGTGACGGACAGGTTCAAGGGAGATACAGAACAGGTACCCAGGGTTCAGTGCAGTCATGGGCAGGAGAGGGTGCATGGTAGGCTGCACCCTCTGTGGTCTCCATGTTTTCCCTGGTGACCAGTTGTTGATGCTCCTACTGCATGATCTTCCTTGCAAGTGACTATAGTATAGTATGCTGGGAGGTACTACAGTCGGATAGGTGTTTTAGCTTAATATTGCAACAAAGGTAAGACATATGACAGATGGTGGAGCTTTTAATGAGGGGGAAGATGAGGGCAGTGGAGGGAAGGGGTTGTATGCAGAGGGAAGTGCTACTATTTGATGCCATTTGGCAGGTATGTGTGTGTGGCGGGCATGATTGAGTTCCTGCACCTATTCTCTGAGAAAAAAAAGCCCTGCATAGAACATTCAATTAGCATAAATGTAATCCTTCAAACCAAGGGGTTACATGTAAATAAGCTATATGTTCATATTTTAAACTAAGATAATTTTCAGGGAAAAAATAGTCACTGATTCAACGGAAACAATAAAAATTAGGATTAGTTGATTGTGTATATAAAATTCCTAGATTATTTAGGTAGGGCCTCACACTACATCATTTTTCGTGAAGCTAAAGAAGATTCCGAAGAGATTTTAAGCTCAAATTGTAATGTGTGTGTTAAGCCTTATGTTGGTCTGGTATGTACCACCCTTATTTAAATTATGTAATTTTATTTAACTGCACCTATATTTTTAGAATGGTTTAAAACTTTTGGCTCTGGAAGTTGGCGGTATTTTTTAATGTGCGTTTTAGTGCATCCTTAAAGGTCTTGTTCCTAAAGCTATATATAAAGGGGTTTAGGAGTGGTGTTACTATGCAGTTCAACAATGCAACAATTTTTGTGGAGTCCACTTTGGAATTTTTAGAGGGTCGGACACACATGAAGATACAGCTGCCATAGACAATGAAGACTACAGTGAGGTGGGATGCACAGGTAGAGAATGTTTTCCTTCGTCCAAAAGCTGATGAAATTTTCACTATAGCAGAGATAATACAGCCATATGAGACCAAGGAGAAGAACAATGATCCCAAGACCAAAGAGGAAGCTAGTATGAAATCTAACATCCCGATAATATATGTATCCCCACAGGCCAATTTAAGCAAAGGTGCAACATCACAGAAGTAGTGGTTAATAACATTGGAACCACAAAATGGCAAGCGGAATGTAAGGACAGTCTGAGCAATGGTGTCCATAAAGCCTCCAAACCAAGAACATAAAATCATCTTTAGGCAAAGTTTTGGTTTCATGATAGTGCCATAGCGCAAAGGATGACAAATAGCAACATAGCGGTCAAAAGACATTATAGCCAGAAGCAAAAACTCAGTGGTGCCCAAAAGGAAATAGATATATGACTGAGCAAGACATCCATAAAAAGATATGGTTTTGCTCCCACTGATTAGGTTAAAAAGCACTTTAGGGACAATAGCAGAAGTAAAACTAATGTCAAGGAATGCTAGATTGCTGAGAAAGAAGTACATTGGAGTGTGCAGTTGGGCATCGCTCAGGCTCACTACAATTATTGTTGCATTACCTAGTAAAGTAATTGTATAGCAGATGGAAAGGATCACAAACAGTAAGACCTGAAAGTCATAGGTAAGTGGTATCCCCAGCAGAATAAATTCTGTCATTAATGTAACATTCACTCCATCCATCATTGTAGAAATGTCTAAGAAAATACAGTATAAAATGTTGCAATAAAACTCTCAATTTGGGGTTAAAAATACACTAGCATTCATTATTAACATTTTTTGTTAACCCAGATTAGAAACAAAGAGATAATTTTGCTAACATACAAGTTAGGCCTAATTCACACTGGCACTGTCAAACCTGCATTTATATGCATTTAGAGGCCATTTCTAAATGCAAGTAAATGCACGTAATAATTTTGCACAATTATAAATACTCGCGCTGAAAGTAAAAATGTGAAAAAATATATTTTATATATATATATATATATATATATATATATATATATATATATATATATATATATATATATATACATATATATACATATATATATAAAATAGAAATTGCAGCTGCTGTACACAAAGTGCTCTTCACTTAAAATCATACAATAAAATAATTACAATTTACAATAGTGCAAAAATTTATATAAAATATAAATCATTCAATGTGAAAACAATTCATCAAAAATTATTTTATTATATATTACAAAAACGTCCCAATAAAAGTGCTCTTGTGCTCCAATCCTCTGAAAAGTGCTATAGTGCTCCAAACTTTCACTCCGTGGTGTGACACACACCTCTCCTGTGTCCCCACTCACCAGATATAATGGATCCCTAGATTTTCAGTCTAAGGGTCATGCAAGCTGAAATCTGGCAGGGAATGATGACTTAAAGAGGTCCAACAGGGGCGGACTGACCATTCGGCCACTTGGGCACTTCCCGAGGGCCCCGGGCCACTAGGGGGCCCCATCAGGGTTTCCAGCCTCAGTAAAACCAGGGACAGTATGTAAAATCATTTTTTTTTTACATCTGTTTCTGAAATGTCCCTTACCGACATCCTTTTGGTCTAAAAATCCAGAGATTATAGCTTCCCCACCTCTCCAGTACCTTCTCAGCCAATAGAAACATGTCTGTGTATACTGTGTGTACATGTCTGTGTATACTGTGTGATTGTATACTGTGTGTGTATACTGTGTGGCCCCATAATCTCTGATTGCCTGGGGGCCCCATAATCTCAGATTGCCCGGGGGCCCCATGAGTTGTCAGTCCGCCCCTGAGGTCCAATGAAGATCTCCACCAGCATGGTTGTCAAAGGTTGAGATATTCACCAAAAATTAAAAAAGGAACTAATAGTAAAGTTCTGTATAGCTGGTGTTTATTGCACAAAAAAGTTTGTACTTACAACAAGACACCAATGTAAAATGAGCATGTATACATTCAGGAATTCAATCCTGGAACGCAGCATCCAGCGTGCATTCCACCGAAACCAGAAGTGACGTAGTTTGGACTCGGCACCAGAAATTACATCTTTTCGTCACTTCCGGTTTTAGTGGAATGCACGCTGGATGCAGCATTTCTGGGTCCAGGATATATGTAGACATTCACAGCACAGCTAAATGCATATAAACCTGTGTAAACACATGTAAATGTGTGTAAGGCCCCTTTCGGACAGAGCATAATCCGTTAAACGAATTTGCCTGCTCAGCAGGGGGATCTCTTTGCTGATCCTTGCTGAGCAGGTGGAGCGGACACAGACACAGCCTGTTTGTCTGTTTTCATCCGATGGTCATCCAATCTGGAACAGATCCCCATCCATCTGTTTTTAGCAGACCAGCTTGGATTCCGGCAGGTGTCAGCGGACACATGTTTGCTGACATCCGCAACTCCATAGAGAACAATGGGTAGTCCGATCGGGTCCGCCTGAAAAACAGACAGGTGGACCCGATCGGTACGCTGGTGTGAAAGGCGTCTTGATGTGTCTAAATGTGCCTACACTCTGGATAAATGAGTCCAGGGGGCAAGGCAGACAGCAGCTTTGTCAGTAGGCGGTATGGGGGGGGGGGGAGTATAGTGTTAACTGTACTAGCAGATTTAAAGTGGACGGCCACCCAAAAAATAAAAATTGCATTAATAAAAATAAAATATATATATTTTTTTTTTTCACTTACCTGAAACGCTGTTGCTAGGCAGTCTTCCTAATCTGCCTCTTCCTATTCCGCGGTGCTTCCTCCTCTTCGATGAGCGGCCCATTGCCTTCTGGGACATGTGTGTGTCCCAGAACACAATGGGGCCATTCACAAAGCGTTGCGCAAATCGCGCATGCGCATTAGGAAATGGGCAGTGAAGCCCAAGGCTCCACTGCCTGTTTCCCTTCGTTAGGGTGGAGACGCCAGCAGCCAATTCGATGGACGGATCGGCCTCGGGGCGGCCGACATCACGGGATCGTTGGACAGGTAAGTGTCCATATTAAAAGTCAGCAGCTACAGTGCTTGTAGCTGCTGACTTTAAAATAAAAAAAAAGGATTGGCCGGAACGCCCCTTTAAACACACTAGTGTTTTACATAAAGGTATTACTTAAATAAATACAAGCTGATCATTATAAGCACCCCTGTCAGACTTTAATGGTTAATCCCATCCCTGTGAATGGACACATCTGAAATAGAGCTTTTTTGACCACCATTACTGACTGGATCACCTGATGAAAATAGAAGAAAGAACGCCTAAAAAATAAAATAAAAAACAAAAAAAATAAAACAAATGCAGACATCATATCTAAGAATTGGTAGGCTGCAATATAATAAATGTTTGCTTTTGGGTTTAATACTGCTTTAAGATTAATGAAAATACCAACTTGTCAACACAAAAACAATTATATGATTATCCATTATAGAGGAAGTAAAGTCTTCCTCTTTAATTGTCCTTAAGGGAAGCCTATAATAAGGCTTGCCTGTAGGTACTGTAAATATCTTCTAAACTTGCACCGTGTAGATATTTACTACATATGCTGCCGGCGACGTGCCGTTTCTTCAGGGCCGGCGCCGTGACTGGTGGCACCCGCGCGCATGAGCGAGAGTGACGTAATCACGGCTCTGGACAATTACAGCGCCAGAGCCCACGAACCCGGAAGTAACTCAGGGGAACATGTCGGCCATGTGAGCGGTGTGCCGGTGCCGATCCAGGGCATAGTTCTAAGGTAAGTATTTGCATATTAGCTCATTATGCTTTTGTCTTGCATGTTTTTTTTTTTTTTTTTTGGGGGGGGGGGGTTGAGGTTTACAACCTCTTTAAGAAGACATTTTTCCAAATGGTACCATGTCAGATGAACTGAATTCAACACCCACAGCAGTTTTTCAAGCCAGGTTACACTTATTTACTTCTTAGTGCCAAAATCACAAACTGCGGGGTCTGAGACAAGTCTAAATTGTATTTAGAGATGATGATTGACAATGCGCAGGCATGTTATGCAAATACAAAAAAAAGGACTAACAGAAAGATGAGAAATTGGGAACATAACAGAAATAAATTACAGGTGTGAAAAAGGTTTAGAAGAGCAATATTTTCAGCTAAGATTAAGAACACTCAAAACTAAACTATTATTTCACGGAGATACTTGAAACTGAATTTCATCAGAGGTCAATCAACAGTAGGTGAATTTCAACATGCTAAAAAAGGTTAAAAAATAAATGAATGAAAAAAAGCAAATGTTAAAAAAGTGCAGATGTGATAGAATTCTGTATTGCAAGTAATGTATTGCATATGATTAGAGATATAAGGAGACCTCAGACTATTTTAAGAAGCTTCTACTTTTTGCTCAGTTCTGCTGCTGGATTTATCTACCATAACAGACAGGATTACAAAGAGTAAATGCTGTGCTATTGCCTTCCATCATGACTCTTTGACATGATATCAGCTGAAAAGTTTATTTTGGTAAATACATCCCTGATCAAACCAAGGGCTGAATAATGTCATTTGTAGAGATGATGCACTTAAACCACCGTGCATTATTATTAAAACAATCTCCAACCCATATCATGCAGATACCTTTCCTATTTAACCTCCGCAGGATATCGGTTAAGGATTGCTTCAATAAAAAATGTTTTAATGGATTAAAATAGAAATTAAATTTTAGTCCTAATGGGAGAGATATGCAGTTGTTTAAGCACATCACCTCCGCAAATTATATTAGTGTAAATTTCTCACAAAAAATGGCATATTGATTTGAATACATTCTTAGGCCTTTATTATTACCATTGATTGTGTAAACCAAGAGCTTCTTCTACGTACATACAGATCTAATTCTGCAAAATCATCATCTGTTACTAAATATATTGTGAATATTTTCTTTTTTTTTTTGTGGCCAGTATGCTGTCAACAAAACAGAATTTAGAAACGTTTATGTAATATTACAATAGTACAGAATTGGTCATTATTGTATGCTCATTAGAATTAACAATTAGATCTGAGCTCTATGACATAAGAATGCAGACAAATCAAGATCATAGCATTTTATTACTTGGTATAGCAAAACTGGTTAAGTAAGCGGAGCCTACCTAAAAGAATGTTGAATACTGGGAAAATAAGGGATAATTTGAAATAGTATATTTGAACCTAAAAAAAAAAACCCACCAGATTAATTTAACAGCAACATATGTACCCAAAAAATGTGAGGGTAATAGAACATTTATAGATATATATATATATATATATGTATGCTGTATATATGTATATGTGTGTGTGTGTGTGTGTGTGTGTGTTTGTGTGTGTGTGTGTGTGTGTGTATATATATATATATATATATATATATATATATATATATATATATATATATATATATATATATATATATATATATATATATATATATAGATAGATAGATAGATATATGCTGTATATATGTATAGAACATTACCATATTATATAAAGCAAAATCGATCATTGGTAAACTTTTTATCATCAAAATCGATCATTGGTAAACTATATATGTAAAATAATAAATTGGACATATGAAATCCTTAATTAGTGTGTGTAGAGTAATGCCCTGTACACACAAGCGGAATTTCTATCCGAAAAATCTTGGATGTTTTTTTCCGATGGAATTCCGCTCAAGCTTGTCTTGCATACACACAGTCACACAAAAGTTCTCTGAACTTTCGACCACCAAGAACGCGGTAACATACAACACTACGACGAGCCGAGAAAATGAAGTTCAATGCTTCCGAGCATGTGTCAAATTGTTTCCGAGCATGCGTGTTTTTTTGCTTGTCTGAATTGCATACAGACGATTGCATTTTCGGATAGGAACTTTTCCCGACCGAAAAATAGAGAACCTGCTCTCAATCTTTTGCTGGCTGGAATTCCACCAGCAAAAGACCGAATGAGCATACACACAGTCGCATTTTCCGACAAAAAGCTCTCATCAGAATTTTGCTGGCGGCATTTCCGATCGTGTGTACGCGGCATAACTATAAAAAGATGTTAATCCCACAAGGCTCATTGCTTCTTCATGGATTGTTGGGGTAGGCCTCTGGGCACAGTAAGTTCCCATATGGGGTGCCGGGAGTGCTTCCCCCAAAGATCCCGCTACACTAACTAAAATGCGAGAGGGCTTGTCAGGGATTACGACGCCAAAACCATGGTTGATTGTCTTAATCTTTCTTGCCATCTGGTTTTACATGTAATCACACCGGTTTTTCATTGCTTCACTGGAAATAGTGTCATGTTTTTGGATTAAACAAATACAAATCTTTGAAAGTAAAAGAACGTTAATCAACTAGATACAAGTGTACCATTGCCTTACCTTTATATCCAAGTACAATCAAAAATGTAAAATAATCTATTCCTTATTTGTCCTATATGTAATGTATTTGGTGGCTAAGCAGACAGTCCATTCTTTGTTGAATTTAGCACATTCTACCAGTGCTTCTGTCTGAGAATCTTACTAGCTCACAGCTCACAGTACGACATTTATATTCTCTGCATTACCAGAAACTTATTATCTTATTCTAGTTTCCCATGAGGCAGTAACATCACAAACCAATTTCACTGGTTATTATTAACATCAGAAATAACTTTTCAATAAGTTAAACACAGAAAGGTAAAAGTTATGCTAAAACTTTTTATTGCAAGTTTTATAATAAATTGTGTAACTGTGTGAGTTTTTAATCCATTTATTAACTGTATCGTTAACTAGTCTTTAAGTGGATTATTTATATTTACTGTTTTTTGGATTTTTGAGCATTTGATCGTTATTTATGTACATCTTGACTGTTGGATTTTTCTTTCTGTAAAAACAGGAAAAAATTATCAGGCGCTGCTTTATGGCACAAAAAAAGAAAACTTAAATTAAAGTGATACTAAACAGAGACATTTTAATTGCCATAATTTGTTTGCATACATCACATATATCATGCCAGTGTATTTTTTATTTTTTTTAAAACCTCTAAGTACCTTTTCCTGCAGCGCTGTTGTGTGGTCACATGATTTTTCCCTGTTCTTTGGAATATGCAGGGAAAGATCTTTGAGAGGGGCTTCTATTACTGTGTATGTTCTATAAAGTGTGAGTCTGTGTCTGGCCAGCCCTGATTGGTGCTGTGCCAGTCACATGGCTAAAACAAAAATATTTCCAAAGAAAAAAAACGAATTAGAATAAAAATATCAAAAAACAGCTCCCAATAAATCTTTATTGAACATTTGGATGTGTATTTTTTGTGCATTAATATAGTGTAGGCAGAGTCAGAGATGACTGACACTGGTTTTCACTTTGTTCAGAACACATCCGCATCCAAGGTTTTTTTTTTTATACTTTACAGGTATTAGCAATTACCTTTTACATATTTTAATACTGATTTATATTAAAACTAAGCTTTTTTGTGAGTTTCTTTGTGAATATGATCAATCCGCATACTATATCCTACCCCCGTAGTAAAGTATTTAGCAATTGGAGGACGTGGAGGAGGATGTGTTTACACCCATATGTGTGACTCTATAGTCATGTGGGCTGCACAGATAAGAAAAAGGAGCAAATGAAGAGCTTAGAAGGGAATTAAAACTTGAAAATGCTCAGTAGAGGACACCGGATGGTCTACACAATTTCAACCAGCCATGGGGACACAGAGTATGGGAGGTACAACTGAAGGCAGGATCAACCAGGTATATTTCACTCTACACAAAACAAATTCTTCAGTGGATTTGTATGAACACTCTGTTATATAGCATATGAGAGTTTTTCATAGTCTGGGTTTAATGATACTTTAACTTAGTGTAATACACTTGAGCCATCATATTGCATTCATAAAAATCATTATCAAAAATCACCTTATTTTCACCTTTCCCATTGACTCCTATTCATCTGTCCAAATTGGCTTAAAGTGGTTGTAAACCCTTACAGACCACTTTAACCTACAGGTAAGCCTAGATTTAGGCTTACCTGTAGGTGCAAGAAATATCTCCTAAACCTACACGGTTTAGGAGATATTTGCAAAAGACAGGCACCACTGTCTATGGCGCATGAGCGGTGCATGAGCGTTGGCCCGGCCTTCTGTCGCTGTTGCCGCCACTGCCTTCTTCTCCTTCTTCTTCCTTCCGATGTTGCCACGACACTCTCTCTGGCGGCAGGGACGCGTGGTGTGGCGACTTATATAGGGACAAGGGGCGGGGTCACCGGCAGATGTCACATGGTGACCCCGCCTCTTATGATGTCACAGTCCCAGCATCCCCTGGGTGTTGTGTTTTTTTTTTTTATTTACACTTTTTTCACCAGGTGAATGGATAGGGGTACATCGTACCCCATACTCATTCACATAGGGTGGGGGGGGCCGGGATCTGGGGGATTCAGATAAGCCCCCCGCCCGCAGACCCCGACAACCAACGGCCAGGGTTGTTGGGAAGAGGCCCTTGTCCTCATCAACATGGGGACAAGGTGCTTTGGGGTGGGGGGCCCGCAGAGCGCCCCCCTTCCCCAAAGCACCCGCCCCCATGTTGAGGGAATGTGGCCTGGTTGTGTTCAGGGGGGGGGCGCTCGCTCGTCCCCATCCCCTTTCCTGACTGGCCGGGCTGCGTGCTCGGATAAGGGTCTGGTATCATTTTTGGGGGGACCCCCACGCCGTTTTTTTTGGAACTCCGTCGGACCTAGTCTGCTGGAAAGTCCGGTTGTGTGTACAGGGTATAACAGGTTTTCATCTAATGCTGCGTACACACGACCGGACTTTCTGGCAAACTAGGTCCAATGGGATTAGTCCGTTGGACAATCCGATCGTGTGTGGGCTACTCCGTTTGTCTTTCAGGGAAAAAATCCGGCGGACCTAGAAATAGAACATGTTTCAAATCTATCCAGTGGACTTAATTCCGACGGACTCAAATCGGGAAACCGTTCATCTGTGTGCTGGTCCGACAGACCAAATACGATGCAAGGGCAGCTATTGGCTGCTGGCTATTTTTTAGTCCCGTTTACGTCACCATGTCAAAAACAAACGGACTTTCGACCGGACTGAGTCCGTTCGTATGTGGGCAAGTCCGTTTGTTCGGAAAGTCCATCAGAACCCCCGCCGAAAGTCCGTCGGGAAGACTGTCGGAAACCTAGTTTGCCTAAAAGTCCAGTCGTGTGTACGCGGCATAAGACTACCCTTATCTCCATCCATCTTCCTATCAACTCTGACCAGCTTCCCTGTCCCTGCTGTAGAAAAGCATTCCCACAACATGATGGTGCCACCACTATGTTTCACAGTGGGGATGGTGTGTTCAGGAGGATGTGCAGTGTTAGTTTTATGCCACACATAGCGTTTTGCTTTTAGGCCAAAAAGTTTAATTTTGGTCTCATCTGGCCAGAGCACCTTCTTCACATTTGCTGTGTCCCCCACATGGCTTCTTGCGAACTGCAAATGGGACTTCTTATGGCTTTCTTTCAACAATGGCTTTCTTCTTGCCATGCCTGTGGACAAATTATCCCACCTGAGCTGTGGATATCTGCAGTTCCTTCAGAGTTACCATGGGCCTCTTGCCTGCTTCTCTGATTAATGCTCTCCTTGCCCGGCCTGTCAGTTTAGGTGGATGGCCATGTCTTGGTAGGTTTGCAGTTGTGTCATACTCTTTGTATTTTCAGATTATGGATTGAACAGTTCTTCGTGAGATGTTGAAAGCTTGGGATATTTTTTTATAACCTAACACTGCTTTAAACTTCTCTACACCTTTGTCTCTGACCTGTCTGGTGTGTTCCTTGGCCTTCATGATGCTGTTTGTTCACAAAGGGTCTCTTACAAACCTCTGTGGGCTTCACAGAACAGCTGTATTTGTACTGAGATTAAATTACACACAGGTGAACTCTATTTACTAATTAGGTGACTTCTGAAGGCAATTGGTTCCACTAGATTTTAGTTAGTAGTATCAGAGTAAAGGGGGCTGAATATAAATGCACGCCACACTTTTTACATATTTATTTGTAAAACATTTTGAAAACCGTTTATAATTTTCTTTCCACTGCACAATTATGTGCCACGTTGTGTTGGTCTATCACATTAAATCCCAATAAAATACATTTATGTTTTTGGCTGTAACATGACAAAATGTGGAAAATGACAAGGGTATGAATACTTTTTTAAGGCACTGTATATGTTTTGGAAGCTTTGGTGTACTTACGCCTGCAGCTTGGTTCCCAGGACTTGAATCTAAATCTAGATTTAAAAAAAAATCACAATATAATATATTGCAGCTTACCAATCCTTAAACGTGGTGGCTGCATTCATTTTCATTTTTTAGGCTAGGAATATTTTGAGCAAGTGCAAAAATCACCTGTTGATCTTACCAGACATCGTGTGTACTTGCCACTTACTCATGAGATGAGCAGAAAACAAAACAATCTTATCTTTGTTCTGTTCCATCAGCCCCATGTAATGGAGATTAACAAAGGCAGACATGTTTGAAATCAAGCTTGGGTTGCAACCATGGTTCGCTCCATAGATACAGTGAAGAAATGAGCATAGCCACCTGATAAGTGTGTTATTTGCAGGCTTGCCAGTTACAAATAAGGAGAGAAAAGTCTGAAAATACAAAATGAAAGCAGCTACCACATCTAAGGACTGCAATATATACAATTTTTATTTTTGGATTTAATCCCTTGTGCGACCGCGTTATTGCAGAATGACAGCTACAGCGTGGCTGCACTTAGCCTGTAGTGGTCATCATATGATGTCCTCCTGTGCTTGCGCTGCCTGCACACCCCCTGCAGCGCGCATAGGCAGTGTTCTGTGTTTGCAGCGTCCTTAGGATCCAGCTGATCACAGATTGGGATAAAGAGCCAATCACAGAGGCTCTTTACCATGTGTTCAGCTGTGTCCGATCACAGATGTAAACAGGATTTGCTGGTTATCGGCAATCCTCCACGCATGCTGACAGGGTCTGAGGAGAGCCGAAAACTGGCAAATCCACACAGGGGACATCTACACTGACAATTAGGGCACTGATCATCAATGTCCGGATTATCAGTGCGGCCCTAACAGTGCCCACCAGTTCTGCCAATCTGTGCCCACCAGTGTTGCCAATTAGTGCCCATCAGTGATGCCTGTCAGTGTCAATCAGTGCCGCTTTAGAGTAATGCCTATCAGTGCTGCCTATCATTTTTGCCCATCAGTGCAACATATCAGTTCCGCCTCCTCAGTGCCCATCTGTGCCGCCTATAAGTACCCATCAGTGCATAGCCTATTCAGTGCCACCAGTGCAGCGTATCAGTGCCCATCCGTGCAGCCTCATCAGCGCATATCAGTGAAGGAGAAAAATTACTTATTTACAAAGTTTTATAACAGAAAATAAGAAAAACTTTTTTTTTTTAAATGTTTGGTCTTTTTTCGTTTACCAAAAAATAAAAAAAACTCAGTGGTGATTAAATACAACCAAAAGAAAGTTCTGTCTCAAAAAAAATTATGAAAATTTAGTCATTGAACCTGTGACAGCACTGAAAATTGGCCTGAGCAGGAAGGGGATGAAAGTG
>CM053026.1:268946368-269143868 GCA_028564925.1 Lithobates sylvaticus
AGCCATGCCCAATCACAGCTGATCACAGTGTAATTAGGAAGAGCCGGTGATCGGCTTTTCCTCACTTGCGTCTGTCAGACGCGAGTAGAGGAGAGCCGATCGGCTGCTCCTCTGACAGGATGGTCTGTGCTGATCGATTATCAGCGCGCCCCCCCCCCCCCCGAGGATGCCCACACTGGACCACCAGGGATGCCACGAGACCACCAGGGATGCCCAGCACCAGGTATGCCACCCTAGACCACCAGGGATGACACACAGTGCCCACAATGGATGCCAATCAGTGCCCACAATGGATGCCAATCAGTGTCCACAATGGGCATCACTGATTGGCATGAATTATTGTTTGGCACTGATTGGCATCCATCAGTAAAAAACAATGCCGCCTATCAGTGCCTATCCGTGCCACCTATCAGTGCCTATCCGTGCCACCTATCAGTGCCCATCCATGCCGCCTATCAGTGCCCATCCATGCTCATCCGTGATGCCTATCCATGCCCATCTGTGCCGCCTATCCATGCCCATCCATGCCGCCTATCCATGCCAATCCGTGCCAGCTATCAGTGCCAATTTGTGCGCCTATCAGCGCCTATCAGTGCCACATATCAGTGCCCATTAATGCCACCTCATCAGTGCCACTTCATTGGTGCCACCTCATCAGTACCCATCAGTGCCACCTTATCCATGCCTGTCAGTGCAGCCCCATCAGTGCCCATCAGTGAAGGAGAAAACTTACTTATTTACAAAGTTTTGAAACTGAAACAAAAAAAAACATTTTTTTTTCAAAATTTTCTGCCTTTTTTCATTTGTTTAGCAAAAAATAAAAACCGTAGAGGTGATCAAATACCACCAAAAGAAAGCTCTATTTGTGGAAAAAAAAATGATAAAAATTTCATTTGGGTACAGTGTAGCATGTCATTCAAAGTGCGACAGCGCTGAAAGCTCAAAATTGGTCTGGGCAGGAAGTGCCCTGTATTGAAGTGGTTAATTTCGGTCTTTTTTAATTTATAGTGCAAAAAAAAAAAAACCCAGAGGTGATCAAATACCACCAAAAGAAAGCTCTATTTGTATGAAAAAAAGGCCAAAAAAATTATTTGGGTACAGTGTTACATTACTAAGTAATTGTCATTCAAAGTGTGAGAGTCCTGAAAGCTGAAAATTGATCTGGTCACGAGTGGGTTTTAAATGCCCAGTAGGCAAGTGGTTAATAAAACAATGCTTTAGCCGACTTCCATGGCACCGGCCTTACTCCCTTCTTTGCATGGATTATATGAAGGTTTGCAGAGACTTCCCAGGCTGAGTGCTGTGTTCTTGAGGCTCACCAGGCATTATACAGGAGGTAGTAGCTCGGATGCACTTGTTCCAGTTTACAGAGGGGAAGACAGGAACAGGCTGGATCAGCCAGGTATTGTAGAACATAGAAAGGGACAATTGACATTACAAAAGCACTTTGCTATATCTCCTACCTTAAAGGGATAGGAACATGTTTTTTTTTTAGGGTTACAACCACTTTAAAGTACACTTATCCTGCCTCTTAGCTTCTTGTGACTTAAAGAAGGCCAACTTCTTCTATGTCTTTAGACTGTAGCTATGCAAACTTCCCATATATCCATATGCAGCTGTCTCTGGAGGCTAAGGATGCTCAGGAGAGTACTGCATAGAAGTATTTGAGCTTTAAGTACACAGATGCAGCCAAAAGTAAAGAAGATTACAGCCCTGGGTTTTACACATTGCGGTTCTGGCTAACGTCAGAAAGGGTTAGAACCCCTGTTGGGTTTTTATTGTGTCCCCACTAAGAAGATTCGCCCTCTCTGCTTGTCCTGGTGACCATTGTCACTGGAACTGAATGTGATGGCAACACACTGGAACAGAAGAAGAATATATTTCATTGGTGACACTTTTCACACAGTTGTTCTAGGAAAACATTTCTGTGAGGGCATATTCCCTCACTTTGGAGAGATTTCATTTCTATTGTGTCTCTGGGAACACAGAGAGCTAAAAAAAAAAAGAAAGGGAAAGGGTTAAACCATTCCCTAACCTAATTTTTTTTTTTTAAATGTTGCATTTTGACACATTTCAAGAAGGGTTGAAGATATATTTCCTGGTCACAAGCAGCCTAAGCAGCTTGCTATAGTAATTGTAGTACCTAATCTTTCATGATTTTAGTAGGTTATTCTGTGGATGAGTCAGGTACGCTAAGTCAATGGTGATGATTATATAACGCAAAGCCTGTCACACCTAACATTCCCATATGTGAGTCAGCATGCATTGCCATCCATAATAGGTAATGTATAAGCAGTAAAGAGGCATTCTGCAGTAGAACAGGCCTTAAAACAGTAATAGTGCCAGATTCACTACCAATGGTATGGTGGTAGTAAAATATTATATGTGAAAAAAAATATATACAGGTATATTGTCTTAATGTGTCCTTTCCACCAATATCCCAAACCATATTGAATACATAGATTCAAAAATGTACAGAACTTTTGAGGTGTAAACGAGAAGTCTACATGAAACCATCAACACAAGTGTTTATTTATCATCACATGTAAAAAATAGAACAGAATAAAAAAAAAAACAATTGTACATCATATAATTTACATGTGGCTATTACCTTCTATTGATACCCCAATCATATGTTTTTAACATATAATAATAGAAAATTGTATTCTAAACTTAAAGGGAGCTCCACTTATTTGCCCCCCCCCCCCCCCCTTCCGCTGCCAGGGGGGAGTGGGTACTTGGTTTTGACAGTACCTGCTCCCACTTCTGGGTGACTTTGCCGCAGCTCGGATGAAGACACCGCTGGATTCGTGGACAGGTAAGTGTCCTGATATTAAAAGTCAGCAGCTACAGTCATTTTTTCTGACTGAGTCTGGAGCTCCTCTTTAATAAATAACATCAAATGTAATTTCCCCAATGATGAGATATTTCAAACTCTACCCGTTTCATAGATAGAGTCTACTTCTTCAGGAGATATGGAGGTTATAAACTATTGGTGTGCGACAACTCCACTTTCAAAAGATTTGTGTAGGCATAGAGGATTGCAACTATGAAAAGATATGCTGAAGAATAGTGCCAAATACCACAAAAATAGTTGGAGACCGTGTGGTTTGATGTCAAACGTTTTTAAATAAATTATAAATAAACAATATTGTTTGATTGCATAAAATGCTACTCACAAATCTGCAGACCTACCCAGCATAAGATCAGATAAAAAAAAAAAATCATCTGAAAAAAAAAAAAAACTATCAGTGTGAGGCCGCAGGCCAGAAAGTGAGGGTAAATTCAGAACTTTTTTTGCATTATTGTTCTGGGATAATCTGCATTTGAAGAGTCATGCCCTGTACACATTATTCCGACGGAAAAGGTCCGATCGGATTACGTTGTCGGAAAATCCAATCGTGTGTGGGCTCTATCGGACTTTTTCTGTCGGAAAGTTTCCGAAGGAAAAAATTTGAGAGCAGGACCTAAAATTTTCCGTCAACAAAATCCGATCTGACTTTTTCCGATCGTTTGTAGAGAATTCGGATGGGCAAAGTACCACGCATGCTCAGATCAAATTACGAGACCAAAGCTATTGGCTACAAGCCTCTACCTAGTTCCGTTGTACACAACGAACGTCAAGAAGTTTCCGAACGATCAGATTTTCCGACAACTTTGTCCAACCGTGTGTATACAACACCAGTTTCGGACAAAATCAGTCGGAAAAAATCAGACGGATTTTGTGGTCGGAATGTCCGACCATGTGTACAAGGCATGAGAAGTCATTGATGGCGTCATCCATAAGACAGTCATAGATATGACCACTCCAGGGGCATTTGCACTTGTACATTTTGGTAAATGCTGGCTGCCCCATCTTAATTTAATTCTGTAAGTGGGGGACTGAGGAAGGATGAGTCAAATATACTGTAGTGGTTTATTCACAAATCTATAAAAAAAAGAAAAAACATTTAAAATGCAAAAAAATAAATAAAAAATAATTTCAGCAATTGCATTACATAGACCCATTGGAGAAGTTTTTTTGTGTGTTTTTTTTGTGTGACAGGGTCTCTTTATGGCAGAGAAATAGAAACACACTATACTTTTCCTTTTAATAGCATATAATGGTAAGCGGAAGCTTTTAGAGCTATTTTACTATGCACACAGAAGAAAAGAGGTTAGACTATTGCATATGGAATGTTTGTTTAATGTAGAGCTGTAATGGTCTTCCACAAGAACTGGTTCTAGGTGACTCAGTAAACTGATTCAAAAGGGGCTGAATGTTTTTCTGATAGCACAGAATATAAATGGCTACTTTTAGGTACCAAGCAGAAAAATAAATAAAAAATCATAAAAATTATTTCAGGGTTTTGGGGGATTTTTTTTTCACTGTAATGTTGACCATACACACTTCGATTTTATTATCCAATTGATGTGTGGTTTGATCACAATGATTGAATTGGCCAACAATTGGATAGGCATAACTTCCCTTCCAATGGCGCGTGGACTTGGAGTGCTGCCCAAAGCTGGAGGATCACAGGTGTCCCTACAGGTAATCAGAAAGTAGTAGCAGGCATCAGGCACTAATTTAAAAGTGTGGACATATATTACACGGTAGGAATCTCCTCAAAACCAACCCAATGCTTCAGATGTGGATATGGCTGTGTATGGCCTCAGCCGGTTCTGCTCCGGCCACGCCCCCTGACAGAAGTGGGGAGAATGAGTAGGACAAAGGTTTTTATGTGCAGCATTTACCATGAAGGGAGATAAAAAAAATAGGTGTATGTGATAGAGATAAATTAATCAGGATTCAAGAAGAAAAAAGCAGAAGAAGGAAAACGTAAGAGGCAGGAAGTGAAATGTATTGATTAACCACTTCCCACCCAGCCTTTTTATTCTATAAAGTACAATTCATCCTATGGGCATCCCATGTCCCTTTTCCCCAACCAAGTTTAATCCCCTAATAATAACAACAAAAAACAAGCAAAAGACAGTTCATTGATGGAGTGTGTCCAAAGCCTCGTACACACGATGGGACTTCGAACAAACTTTTCCGTGGTATTCTGTCCAAAGGGCGTTGGCCTTGAACTTATATTGCATACACACGGCAGGACTTTTTCAGCCAACTTTCACCAAATCACGTGGTTTTTCTGCTCTTTACCGCCACCCTTTGGTCAACTTCTGTATTGTTGTCTGATCTTTTGCATTGGTTCTGAGCATGCATGTTTGTACTTTGGACTTAAGTCCGATGGATTTCTGTACACACAATCGGACTTTGCTCCATCGGACTTTTGTTGCCGAAAAGTTTGTCTGTTTGCACAGCGAACATTTGTCCGATGAAAAACGAAAAAGTTTGCCCGATGGAGCGTACACTCGGTCGGATGTTGCATTAAGAAAGCTAATTTGCATGTTTGTTGTCAAAAAGTCTGATCATGTGTACGGGCCTTTATGGAGGTCTGGGAGCAGATTGAAATGTGTGGATGATGTAACACATAGCAACCCTGCGGGGCCATCGCTACATATATACCGAAATTTGTGGACTCTATAACTTTCCTGTAGACTAAATAATAACATTGATTTGAGTTATTTTCACCAAAGAAATGTAGCAAAATACAGGCTGGCCCAAATTAATGAAGAAAGATAATTTATTTGCAAAATTTACTAACAAAAACGAAGAAAACACATATTTTTTTCACAATTTTTTGTCCTTCTTCCATTTATTTACCAAATAAAAAAAAAAAAAAAAACACTAGTGATTAAATACCATTAAAAGTAAACCATATCTGTCATTCAGTGAGAGCACTAAAAGCTGAAAATTGGCCTGGGCAGGAAGGGGGTGAAAGTGCTCTGTATTGAAGTGGTTATTTTTTGATTATTGTTTAAATAATTATGTAAAATGAAAATGAAGGAAAATATAAGAGAAAGTGTGTAAGAGATAATGCACATCAATGTGTAAATGAAAAAAAAGAAAAAAAGAAACAAAAAATATATGAGAAGTGAAGAAAAAGATAGAAAATGAAAAATAAAAATGCGAGTAAAAACAACACACAATTGTCCTGATCAGAGAAATCATATGGGACACTGTTGAGTGTAAAAAAATATAAAAAGAAAAAATCATTTATGGTCTAGAGCCCTACGGACGATATGAGTAACGATGACATACAGGAATAACACAAATTTACCAACATGAAATAGACCCGAAAGCGTGCCTTGGTCTACCGTATGGTACACCAAAATAAGGGGGCATACCCTAGATAAGGAATGATAAAAAGTAGTTATGGAATAATGTGAAATGAGTATTCAGTCTGGGGTAAGAATACTTGGAAGAAGCTTTTAAAAGGGGAGGGTGGGTGGGTGTCTCGCACAGGAAACCGACAAAGACCGGCGGCCTTTGGGCTGCTTAAATACCCTCCGGGCTCCTCCCATAACTTCAGGCCGGTACCCGGCCTTCCAATTTATGGTCTAGAGCCCTACGGACGATATGAGTAACGATGACATACAGGAATAACACAAAACTTACCAACATGAAATAGACCCGAAAGCGTGCCTTGGTCTACCGTATGGTACACCAAAATAAGGGGGCAAAAACTTTCAGGTAGGGAATAATTATTTATTAAAGGTAAGTGTCCCTGAGTAAGTCGGGCAAAGGCCTGAGCCATCTCCAGCTGTGGGTCAGGTATGTAGCGGGAGAAGCAGGCCGACTTCCACCGACCTAGTTTCTTGATCACATGGTCCGGAACCCCCTGTCTTGAGGCCGTCGTGGCCGCCCCTATTCGGAATGAATGACCGGGGTATCGGCTGGGGTCCAAATGTAGATTGCCGAGAAGGACCCGGATATGTTCCCCGAATTGTGACGAGTTGAGAGGCTTAACTGGGAAGGGTCACAGCGGACTGGAACCTGGGCGGTCGGGCAGCAATGCCATCAACCGGTTTAACACGGTAACTGGGCACTAGTTATTGTGGGTCCTGTACAGGTGTATACCTGCTCCGGAACCTCGCTGCTGAGTTTTAGACCTCGCCAAGTGAAGAACATAGTGATCCTGGTGACGGAAGAGGTTACTTTTATGCAAGACTGGACCAGCTGGGTGGCTGCGAGTGAACTCGCTGGGCCGCAGAAACCCATAAACGCCACGTGAATCGTAGCCTGCAGGACGGTGCTGAGGAGGAGACCAGAAGGGGACCTATCCAAGATGTCCGACATCCCCTTAAAGGTCTTCCCAGTGATCGGCAGCCGCTTGGCTGACTGGCGGCTGGCGTTTCTGAACTCCGCGCAGTAGAGCCCTTACTGTGTGGCAGGAGAACACCGCAGGCCTCGCAGGGTCTTGAAGAAACAAGTAGTGCTGCACCCCGGCTACATACTGGCGTATCGTGTTGTGTGACCGTGCCAGGTGAGAATGGCCATGAGCGATAAACGCCAGAACCTGCTTGACGCTGGAAGGTTCACGTGGGCGTTGGGGCAGGAACTTATTAAATGCCCTCTAGGCCGTGCGGTAGGCCCGACGAGTGTTGCGGGCAAGCGAAGAGTTGATGATGTCAGTAGCTGACCGTAAATGTGGGGCTAGACCAATGGTGACCCCATAGGTGAGCGGCTGCTATGATGGAGTACAGCTCAAAGAGGGCTGACGTGGTAGTGAAGCCTGATGTGGCTAGTGCCTGTGAAGGCCAGGGGCGGCGAACCACAAATGGCCAAAAATGGCGGCACATCCTGTGGATGCCGCCGTATCGGTCACCACCTGTGGTGACAGCGAGGACACTACTGGGATGAAGAGGGACACACCGTTCCAATTGCTGAGAAAGTCTTCCCATATGGCCGGATCTGCCCTGGCTGCCGTACCCAGCCTGATGACCTGGTCTGGGTCCCGAGTGTAGGACAGGAAGACCAGCAGCCGGGACACCAAGGAGCGGCCCTGGGGGATGATCCTCATAGCAAAACTCAACATCCCGAGGAGAGACTGAAGTTGCTTCTGAGTACATCCCCTCACCCGGGTGAATTCTCGTAGAACCGTCCTGATACGGTCCAACTTGCC
This sequence comes from Lithobates sylvaticus, assembly GCA_028564925.1. NCBI lineage: Eukaryota > Metazoa > Chordata > Amphibia > Anura > Ranidae > Lithobates > Lithobates sylvaticus. Next base: position 268,954,375 of record CM053026.1, read on the forward strand.
TGCGGGAAGGCTGGCCTGCATGGCTAGAGTGTCAAGGTCGACGCCCAAGAACGTGATCTTGTGCGCCGGGCCGTCAACCCTGTGTTCCGCTATGGGGACGTTCAGATCGTTGAAAACAGTCCTCAACTTTCCCAGGTCCCCTGGGGGAGCCCCGGGTGGTTCTATCAGAAGGAAGTCGTCCAGATAATGGATGACCTCGTGGCACTGTGCCTCGTGGAGAAGGATCCGCGCCAGGGTCTCTGCGAACTTTATCGAACGACCAAGGACTACTCTTAGACCCGAAGGTCAACTTGGTTGCGAAATAATACCGTTCCCTCCACTTGATGCCGTGCCAGCACCACCAGGAGGGATGTATGGCAGCAGCTTAAGGCGTCAGATATGTCCGCCTTCGAGAGCCAAGTCCCCATCCCAGCCCTGAGTATGGCCTGGATAGCCACATTAACCTAAGCGTACTTCAGTGAGAACTCCTCAGAGGAAATGAGCGAGTTGAGACTGGGGACGACGGAAGAATGAGGCGCTGACAGATCGTGTACCAGACATATTTTATTTTATTTTTTGAAATTTTTTTTTTTTTTTTTTTTTTTCCTGTACAGCCTGATAGGGCTGACCCTCCGGATACCAAAGGGGGACTGACTGAACGGGCTTGTCATGAAGTCCCGATCCAACTCCGTGCGGAGAAGGACGTCGATAGCTGGCTCATCCGTAGCTGCTGACCGCAAGTTCCGACATTCATGGGTGGTGTGGGGCAGGGTGATGAGCCCGGTATGAAACCCATCGGTGAAACCTCGGATAAGGTAGCTGGCGAGTGACGGAGTGGGGTGTGAGGTCAGGTAGACACCAAGCCAAAGGACATTGACCCGGCTTAGTCAGGTTCCTTCTGTTTGACCTCACACAGGACCCTGGGGTGCGCCCTCTGGCATAGGGTGCGGACGTGCAACAGCCGACACTGGCTAAAATTGCAGGAGCCGTAGTTGAAGTTGTTGCAAATGGCGGCTCCCCCAACCATCCGCACCGGACGTCCCAATTTGTCCACCTTCTGCCCTTGCGCCGGGGCCTGCTGAGCATGACTCGTGCTGGCAGAGGCCGTGCTAGCTGTCGGGTGGACAGAGACTATGTTGGCACACCAGACCGCGGTGTGGGATGCTGACTGACAGACAGCACACAGTGGGGACCGTAGACCCGCGAAGTGGCGGCAGAACAACTCGGTGTCCACTACACTCCGGTCCGTTGTCAAATGGAACTGCCAGAACCTGGCCGCGGCTTTGGCCGAGAGGACCGATGATAATCGTAGAACGCTGAACCACCGTATTTGTGGCCCAGGTCTACGATTAGATGGAGGTAGAGGTCCAGTTCCTCTCGCCTGCCAGGGGGAGGCTGAGCACAGCACGTCCCTGAACATACCGAAAGCGAGCGTGAACTCAGGCACCGTGAGCTTTCTGTTGAGCCTCGGATCCTTAGCCTTCAAAACCACAGAGGCGTCCGCCCAGGTGTAGGCCTTGTTCTCGGCCAAGTCATGGACCGAGATCATGAGTGAGGCCAGGTTAACGTCTCTGCCCTCTAAAATGTCCTTCCTTACGCTGGGTGGCACCAGGTGGGAAGGATGAACGGTAGTTGTGGCCAACTCGCCACCTGCGGCCGGTGCACTGATGGCTGGGACCACGTCAGGGTCCGGAACCGTGGTGGCCGGGCTGGTCTCCAGGCGTGTCACCCTGTCCTGGCCCTCGATGATCGAGGAAGACAGGGAAGATACGAGGGCGTGTAGCTGAGCGACGGCGGTAGAAATGGATTCCAGGGACGCCTGCTGGCTGCTGGAACCTGCTGCGGCCTGTGGTGGGAAGAGGAGCCTGAATAGCTCCGCCTTCCTGGCCGCGGATGAGAAGGGTACCCCTCTGCGCCTCAACTCGGCGGACAGCCTGGGAATTGTCCACGCCCTGAGGGACTGGGCACTGCCAGCCTCGGAGGCTGACGCTGGAGATAGCAGGGTGGCGAGGTCATCGCTGCCGACTGACGACATGGCAGCTGCCAAGACCCATTGCTCGGTTGACTGGTCACGTGTCTGCAGGCTGGGCCTATAAAGAGGTGACAAGAAATGAGTTTGGACGTGTAACCTATGGTATACGTACCTGACGTGAAAAACGTGCGTTTTTTTTATTTTTTTTTTTATTTTTTTTTTTTTTTTTTTTTCCTGCTGGAACCCTGATCGAGCTGGTGCAGGTGGACCTACTGAATCCGACTGGCCTGAGAGAGTGTGAGAGAAAGTACCTATTTAAGAGCCTGAAACTGCTGCCGTCTTGAGCGACGGTACCCAAATGTTGATGTTTAACAACAGGCGATAGTGATTTAAGTCGACTGGCGTGACAGCTGTGGAATTAAATGACAGACAACAACACAAATAAATGAAATGACATGTTGCCTTGACTGAAATGAACTTCCCGTGACAGAGGCCAGGCCCGGACGTACTGTATGGGGGTGACTGTGGGCCAGACTCTGGAGCACGTACCGAAATGAGACAACAGTGAAATGAGGCCAATTGCCTGGGTACGCTGGGGCCGAACTGTGGCATACTGGATGCCACCGGGTTCGACTCAAAGTGCTACTGCATGAGGTGAAACGCTAGCACTCGTATGACAGCGACCTTGATCATCACGCCACTGTCTAGTGACTGAGCATTTTTTTTTTTTTTTTTTGAGCATGTACTGAAATGCTGCCGGCCTAGGGCACGCCGGCGCAAATTCGTACAGGGAAGTGACTAAATTAACGCCGGGGCATGGTAAGGAGACACAGAAATGATATAACATGACAAGGACAAGAATCAAAAGTTGACCGAAAACCTGCGATGCGATTCCGTCCCTGGCGCATGTATTGAAATGAGGCCGGCCTAGGGATCGCCGACACGAATTAGTGCGGGGAAGTGACTGCATTCATGCCGGGCGTGGTAAGGTGAGACAGAAATGACATACCATGACAAGGGCAAGAATCAAGAATGAACGCAACCTGTGATGCGATTCCGCCCTTGGCGCATGTATCGAAATGAGGCCGGGTAGCCGTGCGTCTGGATTGCCCCGATCGGAGCATCTATGGATGCGACCGGACCCACCCAGAGGTATAGTGACCGAAATGAAACCATGACAAAGACTAGATTTCAACAAACCGAGCAACTTGTAACTGAATCTGTCTCTGGAGCATGTATAGAAAGGAGGCCGAGCGGCTAGGCGAACCAGTGCGAATCGATGCATCCCGGATGCGACCGGATTCAGACCGATACGTGGCCAATGACCGAAATCATGCCAAAGACTAGACTTGAGCCCGCATCCATACGAGCGGTGGGCCAATCTCTGAAACATGTATGGTAATGCGGCCGTAACCTGGGTACCCCGAGACAAATCCGTGCCTGAGTGCGACATGACTTGAATCTGAGTGCGGCCAGGATCGAAATGATGGCATGAACGTCCTGTTTAAATGATGCGAAATGACTTAGCATGACCGAACGGCCCGATACGTTAGCCATGCTGAAATGACGAAATGTTTGGCATGCTAATACATGAAATGTTTCGACACGGTCGAAGTGATTCGTACAATTAACATGCCAACAGCGATTCGGAATGCAAACAGCGATTCGGCACGCTTGCTGGCATAACCGATTTGAACGATATGACAGGACATGAATGATGCGTGTGAGTGCGAACGGCACCCGTGCGTGAGCCATGTTTGAACGATTCAAAGACTGCGTAATCCGACCGCGTAAGGGGAACCCTTGAGTGCCGGATGCGGCATCGGTCGGAGTGTCATGGCGGGCGGCCCTGAATGTGCGTGCCGCTAGGTGGCTCCCGATCGTGTACAACCAAAAAACGTGCGTGTAACTGTTTAGTGTTTCGAGACAAGCGGTGCGTGGTTCGTGAGCTACGCAGACCACAGTTTAGTGACATGATAAGCAGTGCATGGGAACGTAAAACATGGGAGCCGAAGCCCTACCTGCGACAGCCGAACCAGACTCTCTGTACGGAACTGCGACTCGGCGACGCGAGTGCGACACGAAGGGACAACACGACTAACGAACCCGGAACGCGGGACTGTAACAACACAAGGAGACGGATAGACGAAAACGGAGCTCACGAACCGTCACCAATAGCGCTTGTCTCGAACGAGTCGGTCCTAGACGTCTGACGTAACAGATGTCTCGCACAGGAAACCGACAAAGACCGGCGGCCTTTGGGCTGCTTAAATACCCTCCGGGCTCCTCCCATAACTTCAGGCCGGTACCCGGCCTTCCAATATGTTTTTAACATATAATAATCAAAAATTGTATTCTAAACTTAAAGGGAGCTCCACTTATTTGCCCCCCCCCCTTCTGCTGCCACATTTGGCACCTTTCAGGGGGGAGTGGGTACTTGGTTTTGACAGGTACCTGCTCCCACTTCTGGGTGACTTTGTCGCAGCTCGGATGAAGACGCTGCTGGATTCGTGGACAGGTAAGTGTCCTAATATTAAAAGTCAGCAGCTACAGTTATTTTTTCTGACGAAGTCTGGAGCTCCTCTTTAATAAATAACATGAAATGTAATTTCCCCAATGATGGGATATTTCAAACTCTACCCGTTTCATAGATAGAGTCTACTTCTTCAGGTGATATGGAGGTTATAAACTATTGGTGTGCGACAACTCCACTTTAAAAAGATTTGTGTAGGCATAGAGGATTGCAACTATGAAAAGATATGCTGAAGAATAGTGCCAAATACCACAACAATAGTTGGAGACCGTGTGGTTTGATGTCAAACGTTTTTAAATAAATAATAAATAAACAAAAAAAAATCATCTGAAAAAAACTATCAGTGTGAGGCCACAGACCAGAAAGTGAGGGTAAATTCAGAACTTTTTTTGCATTATTGTTCTGGGATAATCTGCATTTGAAGAGTCATGCCCTGTACACATTTTTCCAACGGAAAAGGTCCGATCGGATTACGTTGTCGGAAAATACAATCGTGTGTGGGCTCTATCGGACTTTTTCCGACAACAAAATCCGATCTGACTTTTTCCGATCGTTTGTAGAGAATTCGGACGGGCAAAGTGCCACGCATACTCAGATCAAATTACGAGACCAAAGCTATTGGCTAATAGCCTCTACGTAGTTCCGTTGTACACAACGAACGTCAAGACGTTCCGAACGATCGGATTTTCCAACAACTTTGTCCGACTGTGTGTATGCAACACCAGTTTCGGACAAAATCCGTCGGAAAAAATCAGACGGATTTTGTGGTCGGAATGTCCGACCATGTGTACAAGGCATGAGAAGTTATTGATGGCGTCCTCCATAAGACAGTCATAGATATGACCACTCCAGGGGCATTTGCACTTGTACATTTTGGTAAATGCTGGCTGCCCCATCTTAATTTAATTCTGTAAGTGGGGGACTGAGGAAGGATGAGTCAAATATACTGTAGTGGTTTATCCACAAATCTATAAAAAAAGAGAAAAAACATTTAAAATGCAAAAAAATAAATAAAAAATAATTTCAGCAATTGCATTACATAGACCCATTCACTACATTAATAAAGTGACAATGAAGTCTAGGGAAGGAACCACTGACCAGATACAAGCATGAGCATGTGCACACACACACACACACAAACACACACAAAGAAGTGTCAGATATCACCAACACGTATAGCTAAATATATGCAAAAAAGCAAAAAGTGGACACAACATTCCTTGAAGAAGTTTTTTTTTACAGGGTACCGTTTTTTGTGTGTGTTTTTTTGTGTGACAGGGTCTCTTTATGGCAGAGAAATAGAAATACACTATACTTTTCCTTTTAATAGCATATAATGGTAAGCGGAAGCTTTTAGAGCTATTTTACTATGCACACAGAAGAAAAGAGGTTAGACTATTGCATATGGAATGTTTGTTTAATGTAGAGCTGTAATGGTCTTCCACAAGAACTGGTTCTAGGTGACTCAGTAAACTGATTCAAAAGGGACTGAATGTGTTTCTGATAGCACAGAATATAAATGGCTACTTTTGATAGGTACCAAGCAGAAAAATAAATAAAAAATCATAAAAAATTATTTCAGGTTTTTGGGGGATTTTTTTTCACTGTAATGTTGACCATACACACTTCGATTTTATTATCCAATTGATGTGTGGTTTGATCACAATGATTGAATTGGCCAACAATTGGATAGGAATAACTTCCCTTCCAATGACGCGTGGACCTGGAGTGCTCCCCAAAGCTGGAGGATCACGGGTGTCCCTACAGGTAATCAGAAAGTAGTAGCAGGCATCAGGCACTAATTTAAAAGTGTGGACATATATTACACGGTAGGAATCTCCTCAAAACCGACCCAATGCTTCAGATGTGGATATGGCTGTGTATGGCCTCAGCCGGTTCTGCTCCGGCCACGCCCCCTGACAAAAGTGGGGAGAATGAGTAGGACAAAGGTTTTCATGTGCAGCATTTACCATGAAGGGAGATAAAAAAAAATAGGTGTGTGTGATAGAGATAAATTAATCAGGCTTCAAGAAGAAAAAAGCAGAAGAAGGAAAACGTAAGAGGCAGGAAGTCAAATGCCAATGTATTGATTAACCACTTCCTACCCAGCCTTTTTATTCTATAAAGTACAATTCATCCTATGGGCATCCCATGTCCCTTTTCCCCAACCAAGTTCAATCCCCTAATAATAACAACAAAAAACAAGCAAAAGACAGTTCATTGATGGAGAAGTGTGTCTAAAGCCTCGTACACACGATGGGACTTCGAACAAACTTTTCCGTGGTATTCTGTCCAAAGGGCGTTGGCTTTGAACTTATATTGCATACACACGGCAGGACTTTTTCAGCCAACTTTCACCAAATCACGTGGTTTTTCTGCTCTTTACCGCCACCCTTTGGTCAACTTCTGTATTGTTGTCTGATCTTTTGCATTGGTTCTGAGCATGCATGTTTGTACTTTGGACTTAAGTCCGATGGATTTCTGTACACACAATCGGACTTTGCTCCATCGGACTTTTGTTGCCGAAAAGTTTGTCTGTTTGCACAGCGAACATTTGTCCGATGAAAAACGAAAAAGTTTGCCCGATGGAGCGTACACTCGGTCGGATGTTGCATTAAGAAAGCTAATTTGCATGTTTGTTGTCAAAAAAGTCTGATCATGTGTACGGGCCTTTATGGAGGTCTGGGAGCAGATTGAAATGTGTGGATGATGTAACACATAGCAACCCTGCGGGGCCATCGCTACATATATACCGAAGTTTGTGGACTCTATAACTTTCCTGTAGACTAAATAATAAACATTGATTTGAGTTATTTTCACCAAAGAAATGTAGCAAAATACAGGCTGGCCCAAATTAATGAAGAAAGATAATTTATTTGCAAAATTTACTAACAAAAACGAAGAAAACACATATTTTTTTCACAATTTTTTGTCCTTCTTCCATTTATTTACCAAATAAAAAAAAATAAAAAAACACTAGTGATTAAATACCATTAAAAGTAAACCATATCTGTCATTCAGTGAGAGCACTAAAAGCTGAAAATTGGCCTGGGCAGGAAGGGGGTGAAAGTGCTCTGTATTGAAGTGGTTATTTTTTGATTATTGTTTAAATAATTATGTAAAATGAAAATGAAGGAAAATATAAGAGAAAGTGTGTAAGAGATAATGCACATCAATGTGTAAATGAAAAAAAAGAAAAAAAGAAACAAAAAATATATGAGAAGTGAAGAAAAAGATAGAAAATGAAAAATAAAAATGCGAGTAAAAACAACACACAATTGTCCTGATCAGAGAAATCATATGGGACACTGTTGAGTGTAAAATATAAAGAACCTACAAAAATATAACTGCAAAAGCAGTGGGGAAAAACTCCCAGCCTCTTACTTCAAGTGTAAGCTGAGTATACCCATTAATGCGCAATAATTGAAAAATTATAAGAAAAATCAAATAAATGATCAAACATGAAAAACACAGTATGTGGGCCTGTCTGATTGAATACAAACTGAAAGTGTTTGGGTTTGTCCTCATATTATATGGTTTGGTAAATCTAAAGGAAAATTGTACAAGAAAATTGTATTACTGTATGTATGGCATTGGCTAGCCTTGGTAAATGACTGAGTCTGTGGGGCTAGTACGCTGTTCTAAACCCTTACAAAATTATAAAGGGACTGGTGAAAAAAACTATACAAACAACAAGCAACAAGTTGCACAATAAAGAAATTACTTCGTTACTCACTGCAGAATTCTTAAGAAAAATTTTAATTGACCCCCTGGGATAAGTGAATAAAATACAAACAAATACACAGAAGATTATTAATCTGATTAACCTTTTCATCAAACTAAAATGATAGCTAGTTATTGCAGAAGGCTAAACTACCCAGAATAATGTTAACCATTTAGTATCATCGGATTAAAGCTAAACTTTAACCTTCCGTCTTGCACAGTTGTATAGGCTCCTCTGCTGTACTGAAAACAGCTTTGTTGTTTTCAGGGTGTTGAAAGTGTTCAGGGTGCAGGTATTTGACCCTTCTGGGTTTGGTGGAAGACCAGCTCCCCCCTTGCACATGCTATGGTTTATCCCATTTGCTTATACATTCTGTATACAGCATAAGGTGGGAAAAGCAGTTATTCTTAAGCCTCGTACACACGATCGGAATTTTGGCAGGGAATTGTGTGATGACGGACTGTCTAAAATTTGACCATTAGAAGGCTCTTTCAGACAATTGCTGTTCAACTTTCGGCAACAAATGTTGGATAGCAGGCTAGTAAATTTTCGGCGGACAATGATCTGTTGGCAGATTTTTGTATCGTCTGTACACAAATCCGTCACACAAAAATCCAAAGTACAAACACGCATGCTCGAAATCAATGCTAACCAAACACAGCATTAGCTGAAGCCTCGTACACACGATCGGATTGAAACAACAATTGTCTGATGGAGCGTACTAACGGTCGGATTTTAGGCAAACAGTCTGTCATCACACAATTCCCTGCCGAAAATCTGATTGTGTGTACGAGGCTTGAAAATGAATTATTTAATTGAAACGCGCTGGGTGGACCCCTTTACAGATATCGCCGTTCTACACATCTATTCATTGCATATGATCTTCCAGTGAAATGTGAGTGTGCCTTTATATTTTTAATAAATCTTTTTTCTGAAACGCTATCACGATATGCTGACCTTTCTTTACATGGTTGATGACATTTGATGCCAAGTTCCTACCTCCCCTCTGATGGCTTGTGGATGATATCCGATGTTTATGACTGGTGATTTGGAGGTCTGACGCTGTTTTAAGGACAGGACACAGGATTCCATCTTCCCATTGGGTTTACTATAACCTACAAGCCTTAGTTGACCTGGGTGGCGTATGCCCCGCCAGGTCAATACCATCCGGTAAGCCACATCCCTCTATCACAGTGGTGGTGTTACTTCAGCTATCAGTTATAACGAGTCCCATTAGTGGCTGGCTTCATATACAAGTTGTTTTGATCACAATTTGACCACATTTGGACTTTTCTGTACACCAGTTTTTTTCTTTATGGACTTTATCAGTAGTTATAAATATCACATATTTATTGTACACCCAATGTCTTTTGTTTTGAATACTAATCTATATTTCTTCATTTGTATATAGACGTATTCTCATAGATATATAACTGTAACTTAGTGCTACACTTTTGGTTTTCATGTTTATTTGTTGCTATTAGTCTATAGCAGTGTTGGCTGCTTAGTTATTCACATTGTTTTCAGCGCAGTATATATTTTTTCTTTTTTTCTTACTTGTGAGTACGAGGCTTACTCCTGAAGTTTGGAATACCTGCTGAGGAGTAGTAAAGTGGTAGAATTTAAAGACATGGGCCACTAGAAAAGTAAGTATCAAAGCTTTTCTAAAGCCCCGTACACACGATCTGACTTTTTGACAACAAACATGCAAATTAGCTGTTTTAAGGCAACATCCGAGGTGTACGCTCCATCGGACAAACTTTTTCGGGTTTTCCTCTGACTTTTGTTGGCTGTGCGAACGGACAAACTTTTTGGCAACAAAAGTCCAATGGAGCAAAGTCCGATCATGTGTACACAAAACCATTGGACTTTTGTACAAAGTACAAACACACATGCTCAGAACCAATGCAAAAGATCAGACAACAATACAGAAGTTGACCAAAGGTGGCGCTGGAGTAATTGAACGTCCTCTTTTAAAGTGTCAGTACGTTGAAACGTCACTACATTCGTGTTTGTTGCCTAAAAAGTCTGATCGTGTGTATGCAATACAAATTTACGGCCAACGCCCTTTGTACAAAAATCCACGGCAAAGCTTGTACAAAGTCTGATCGTGTGTATGAGGCTTAATACAATTTTGACTGACTTAACCAGGATCCCCTTAAATATCTCTTAAATAACTACTTAAGTAGATTATCTTTAGTTTGTCCACAACAGCCAGTCACACATGTAGGCATGATCCACCCTACCCTAGGGAAGGAACTCTGATGACAGCTGCAGAACATACTATAAACTAGTAAGTTTGATTGTGCTGACTCATCAAGTTCTTATGTGAAGAGAGAGGCTGGAGTGAGGAGATGAGCAGGGCAGGCAGATGATGCTTAACTAATGTATTTGTCATCATTCCCAACAACAGCCAACCAGCAGCATCTATGACTCATGGGACTGAGGTCATCACCCAATCTGAATTGGATCTGTCTGCTGATGGATTACCATTGTTAAGTATTAAACCAACTCTGGCAAACAGCTGTAAAATATGAACTACTCAAAAAAATGTCCACGTGTATAATCAGTGAACACACACTATGCCTAATGCTGGGTACATGGGAGTTTTTTTCATTCAACCCAGGGGGCTGAATGGAAAAAAAAACGTACAGATCACCATACTAACACATCCAATGTTAGTGCAATATTCTCCCCACGGAGCTATTGTGTCCTGACAGGGGGACCCCCCCACCAGAACACAGTGATCAGATGCTGGTTTTCAGCATGGTTGTGTGACAAAAGTTGTGTGACAGTCGTGAGACCAACTAATGCCAGATGAGGGGCAGTCGGCCAGTAACTGCTGAACCAACTGTTTTTCGTCCCATGTGTACCTAGCTTAAAGCGGTGTTCCAGCCGAAATTATACTTTTTAAATAAAAATACCCCTATAATACACAAGCTTAATGTATTCTAGTAAAGTTAGTCTGTAAACTAAGGTCTGTTTTGTTAGTTTTTAGCAGTAGTTTGTTATTTTATAAACTTGCAGCAGGCCGTGGCCATCTTAAGTGTGGGCATCTGAAGCCAGACTGTATTTCTTCCTGGATCTCATCCTTGCAGATCTCGTACATGCTCAGTGCAGCATAAGCAGTGTAATAGGTTTCAGGTCAGGTTTCCATAGCAACGGCAGTTTGAGAGGAAGTTGCTGCCCCTTCCCAGGAGGCATTGCAAACAGGAAATGATGCGATGGGCCGCGGCCAGGGAGGAGGACGTGAAAAATGAATACAGCAGATATACAGTCTGTGCTGAAAAAAAAAATAAAACAAATATCCAATTTGTTTACAGTGCACAGTTTAGTGAGGGGTGCTGAAGAGTTGTAAAAGTGGGTGGAACTCCACTTTAAGTTTTTCCCCAAAGCTCCGATTTACCCCTATTGGAAGCCATCTTGCCTCTCGAAGTATCTCAAATAGTATAGAGATGATCAAGTCAGTCTTTCAATTACAGCCCACTCCTCAAAAACATTACCTTTCCTGTGATTGACATATGGCCTCAGATCTTTGCATGTGCCAGCAGCCATTAAAAAAAACAATACTAAGGAAGAGGGGATAGTTGCTGTGTTCTAAAAATAAGCAAAAAATTGCATATCTATATGTGTAGGTGCACATTGGGGGGGAAAGAAGGACTATGTTTAAAACAGGTGATGGAGCAGATTATGAAAGTAGCTCTGAGTTCACATGCTTGGGAAATGAAAAGTGTCACTTTAAATTCTGCGACTGACATATTATGCCCTGTACACACGGTCGTATATACAGATGGAAAAAGTCCGATCGGATTATGTTGTTGGAAAATCCGATCATGTGTGGGCTCTAGCGGACTTTATCCGTTGGAATCTCCGACGGAAAAAATTTGAGAGCAGAATCTAAAATTTTACGACAACAAAATCCGATCTGACTTTTTCCGATTGTGTGTAGAGAATTTCGACGCACAAAGTGCCACGCATGTTCAGTAGAAATTTGGAGACGAAAGCTATTGGCTACTGGCCTCTACATACTCCTGTCATACATGTTGTACGTCACCTCGTTCGGAATGATCATATTTTCCGACAACTTTGTGCGACCGTGTGTATGCATCACAAGTTTCGGCCAAAATTCATCGAAAAAAATCAGACGGATTTTGTGGTCGGAATGTCTGACCGTGTGTGCATTAGAAAGCACCACAAATAGAGAAAGTGCCTTTCAACAGAGTTATACAGGTTTGCAGGGCCAGATATAGCCTGTCTGATGTGGGGGTGCAAAAAAAAATCTCAGGGGGTAGAGGATGCAAGGTCAGCATGGCAGTGTAAAGGATTCAGTGGGGTAGGATCAGCAGTTTGTAGGGCAGTGTACAGTGGCATAGCAGGGCAGTGTGCAGGGGGTCAGCAGTGCAGAGGATGAGAGGGAGTGTACAAAAGTCAGTGTGGCAGAGGATGAGAGGTCAGAACCCCCATTCCCCCTCTTAGCTGAACCCCCCCCCCCCCTTCCCAGCACAAATAGTGCTCCCATTTACCCCCTCCACAAACCTCTCCCCTCCCCACATTTGTGTTTCCATTACAATTCCCCCACCTTTAAGTTCTACTAACAACCCCCCCCCCCCCTTGGAAAACTGCTAAAGAGCTAGGAAGAGGTGCGCTATGCTGTGCTCTCCCCCTCCTGTCAGAACAGCTCTCCCCTATGCAGCAGATGATACAGGATCACTCTAACATCGGGCTGTACACACAGGATTTGATTACTCGACCCCTATGTCCTCCACGGGCTGCTTATCTCCCGGCAGCAAGAAATGTGTTTATTGGGCACGTAATCAAACCGTGCACAGTCCAATCTAGCGATCCTGTGTCACCTGCTACACGGAGGAGCGCTGTTATGACAGGAGGGGAGAGCACAGCCCGCACCTCCTCCCTGCCTTATCCTCTCTGTGACTTCTATTTGGATTTTTTCACCTTAGTTCCCTGGACCAGGCTGCACTCCCCTTGTCCAGGCTCTGAGTGCGGGGATGGGGGAAGGAGCTCAGCAGCATGGCAGAATGTCCATGGCAGGGGGTGCAGCATCTCTCTTATAGGTTCCAGTGGCAGGAGAACTCAGGGGGTAGGTGAGGTGACCAGTGCCCAAGAAGATAAATAGCAAGGCAAAATGCCTGGTCCCCAGGGCAGGAAATCAGCTTGCATTTTAGAGGAAGCTATAACTTTGATTCATCACTTTGCAGGATGTAAGGTAATTGATGCCAAATGCACTATTTAAATGTAATTTTTTTTAGGCTTCAATTAATTTCAGAATGTGACACAGTTGAGTACATGTGTAAGAGTGGTGAAATGAAGCTTAGCATGGTAGAGACTTTGTTTAAAATGGGGAGGAAGGCTGCAATCAAAAGACATAGCAAAACCTAAAGAGACAGTGTGTTGGGAATGAGAGTGCGGAAATAGAATAAAGAGATCTTCCAGAGACAGAGAAAATGATCTGTAGAAACATGAGGTGGCAAATATTTGTGGAACAAAGGTGCAATGAGGCATAAAGACAAGGCACATTCCACAGAAAAATATATCTCCTTATTAAATCAGAAAGTATGATATATAGGTATTTGCTGTTAACAACTATCCCATCATGAACAACAGCCGAATCTGTCAATTAATGGGGAAAACAGTACTGAATGCCCCACCACTCATTACTTGTTGTGTTATACAGGGTCTGAGCTCACAGAATGCACAATACAGATAACCGTCCACCATTCTTTTAAAAATATTTTGGGAGATCAATGTCTCCACCCTTTCCACCACTTAATATATTGGACCCAGGGCCGGGACAAGGGGTGGGCAGGAGGGGTGGCTGCCCCTGGCGCAATGGATTATTGCAGGGGTGGGGGGCACCCTGACCCTAACCCTAAGGGAAAGGGGGGCGCAGTTTGGCATCTTTGCCCTTGGCGCTGGATGACCTTGTCCCGGCACTGATTGGACCGTTATGAATTTAATAGCCAACTCTAGCCAAAACATTTTATTAGTTTTGGATAGAGTGGGGAAGGGCTTGGGCCTCTGTGAGGGTTTCCTTATTGGGAAGGTTTCCTTTAAAGTGATACTAAACAGAGAATTGTTAATTGCCAAAATTAGTTTGTATAAATCTTATGTATCATGCCACTGTTTTTTTCTTTTATTTTTTTTTAATCCTCCAAGTACCTTTTTTTTTACCTTTTTGCATCTACAGGGAAAGATCCTCAGGAATGAATTCTATTACTCTGCTGATGTATGCTCTCTACAGTGTGAGTCTGTGTCTGCAGAGCCCTGATTGGTGTGGTGCCAGTCACAAGAGCAATTCAAACCATAGATTATAAATATCAAATAACAGTTTTACAGCTCCTAATAAATCGTTATTGAACATACAATGTGTATTTCTGTACATTTATATGGTGTCGACGGAGTCAGGGATGATTGACATTAGCTTTCATTTTGTTCAGATGGCATCTGCATCCAAGACTCTTTTTTTACTTTACAGGTATTAGAAATTACATTTGATATATGTAATACTGACTGATGTTAAAACTAAGCTTTGTTGGGGTTTCTTAGGGAATGTAATCAGTCAGAATACTATATCCTGCCTCTATAGTGTTTAACAATAAGACTGTGTATATGCCTAAATGTGTGACTCTAAAGCAGCCATCATTAAATGGTCCCGCGGGGCACTTTGGAAGTGCAGTTGCTGCAGAGCACAGTACATGAGGGGAAGCTCTGCTGACTTCCACCATCCAATCATTTGCAAGCAAAAAGGCATTTTTTTTATTTTCCTTGTATGTGGTTGGATATTCGTTACAAAGTGAAGCTTTGTCTCATTTTACTAAGCTCTGGAGTAACTTGCTTTTAGCAAATCTACCCCAGTGTTCCATTCCTGACTTTATATTAATAATGTCACAGACAGAAGACAAGTCACAGTCACAGATTTTTTTGCACAAGTATTAAGCAATTGCATACAGAAGTTTAACTAAAGCAGTAAGATGATACAAGAAACAACTATGCTCGGCGGTGCTCCAGACCAACTGCAAGCAAACCAACATTTTGTATAGCATCTTTTACCAAGTCTGATTCCTACTTCCTCAACCTTTTCATATGCTCCGTCTACTCTTCCTTCTCACATTAGTATTAGTATCCTCTGTCCTCACATTCTCATTACTTCATCCCTCTTCTCCATCCGAAGCTTACATATATCACTCTCACTCCTAGCCTTTCCCTACTACTGCACTCATAACCTCCTGAAAATACTGAACCCACATGCTGACCCAAACACCAGTACAGTGAGGTATGTGCACTCATATACATCCTGCTCCCATCTCACTTTCCTCACCCTCCTTCTCCTCCTAATCTCTGGGAATATCTCCCCTAATCCTGGCCCTCCAGTAACTCACTGCCAACTCCAGACCAGGACACTCTTTCCTCTGGCAATAGCTGCAAGCCTCTCAGTTTATTCTTTATGCCTCTGCTTCTAAAAAACATCCCTGCTAGTTTATGCTCTATCCCTCTGCTTCTAAAAAACTTCCCCCCTTCTCATATGTCCTCTTGAATGCCCTCTCTGTCTATAACAAGCTCACCTCTGTCCATGACCATTGTATAACAGAGGTGTCATGCTAACTCACTATTACCATCCCACATACTCAGTGGCGTAACTAGAAACTTTAGGGCCCCGGTGCAAGAAACCATGGAGGGCCCCCCTGACCCCCAGCCAGGGCCATTCCCACTGAACCCAGGGACAGAAGGGTTCTGCAGCCACTGAATGCCTATCAGAGGGAGAGGAGGAGAAGCAAACTTTTAGGGGATTTGTTCCTCTAAATGCCCCCCCCCCATCCAGGTGTTCAGGGGCAACATGTGTGCTATTGCAATTGTGACCCCTGTAGTTATGCCCCTGGGATGAGTGGCAGCGGTGTTGGTGGGGGATGGGATCAGTGGTGGTTGGGGAGGGATAGGATCAGTGGCATCGGTGGTGGGGGATGGGATCAGTGGCGTAGGTGAGGGAGAGATGGGATGAGTGGCAGCGGTGGGGGGGATGGGATCAGTGGTGGTGGTGGGGGGATGGGATCAGCGGCAAGGGTTGTGGTTGGGGGGAATGGGATGAGTGGCAGAGGTGGTGGGGGGAATGGGATGAGTGACAGGGGTGATGGTTGGAGGAGGGTGGGATGGGATAAGTGGTAGTGGAAGAGGGGGATTGAATGGGATGAGTGGCAGCGGTGGGGGGCATTGGATGAAATGAGTGGCAGCGGGGGTGGGAGGATGGGATCCATGGCAAGGGTGGTGGTTGGGGGATGGTATCAGTGGCAAGGATGGGATCAGTGACAGTAGTGGTCATGGTGGTGGTGTGGGGGAGGGGGGAATCAGTGGCAGTAGGGGTGGTGTGGGGGGGGGGGGGTATCAGTGCAGTAGTGGTGGTGTGGGGGGTATCAGTGCAGTAGTGGTGGTGTGGGGGCTATCAGTGCAGTAGTGGTGGTGTGTGTGGGGGGTATCAGTGCAGTAGTGGTGGTGTG
Source organism: Lithobates sylvaticus (assembly GCA_028564925.1). NCBI lineage: Eukaryota > Metazoa > Chordata > Amphibia > Anura > Ranidae > Lithobates > Lithobates sylvaticus. The sequence goes on from CM053026.1 coordinate 268,971,090, forward strand.
TGTGTGGGGGGGGGTATCAGTGCAGTAGTGGTGGTGTGGGGGCTATCAGTGCAGTAGTGGTGGTGTGTGTGTGGGGGGGGTATCAGTGCAGTAGTGGTGGTGTGGGGGCTATCAGTGCAGTAGTGGTGGTGTGTGTGTGTGGGGGGGTATCAGTGCAGTAGTGGTGGTGTGGGGGCTATCAGTGCAGTAGTGGTGGTGTGTGTGGGGGGGGGGTATCAGTACAGTAGTGGTGGTGGTGTGTGTGTGTGTGGGGGGGGGTATCAGTGCAGTAGTGGTGGTGTGTGTGTGTGTGTGTGGGGGGGGGGGGCTATCAGTGCAGTAGTGGTGGTGTGTGTGGGGGGTATCAGTGCAGTAGTGGTGGTGTGTGTGTGTGGGGGGGGGGTATCAGTGCAGTAGTGGTGGTGTGTGTGTGGGGGGGGGGGGCTATCAGTGCAGTATGGTGGTGTGTGTGGGGGGGGGGCTATCAGTGCAGTAGTGGTGGTGTGTGTGTGTGTGGGGGGGGGGGGGCTATCAGTGCAGTAGTGGTGGTGTGTGTGTGTGTGTGGGGGGGGGGCTATCAGTGCAGTGCAGTAGTGGTGGTGTGTGTGTGGGGGGGGGCTATCAGTGCAGTGGTGGTGGTGGGGGTGTGTGTGTGTGTGTGGGGGGGGGTATCAGTGCAGTAGTGGTGGTGTGTGTGGGGGGGGGGGGGCTATCAGTGCAGTAGTGGTGGTGTGTGTGTGGGGGGGGGGGTTATCAGTGCAGTAGTGGTGGTGTGTGTGTGTGTGTGGGGGGGGGGGTGCTATCAGTGCAGTAGTGGTGGTGTGTGGGTGTGTGTGTGTGTGTGTGTGGGGGGGGGGGGGTATCAGTGCAGTAGTGGTGGTGTGTGTGTGTGTGTGTGTGTGTGTGGGGGGGGGGGGTATCAGTGCAGTAGTGGTGGTGTGTGGGTGTGTGTGTGTGTGTGTGGGGGGGGGGGTATCAGTGCAGTAGTGGTGGTGTGTGTGTGTGTGTGGGGGGGGGGGTATCAGTGCAGTAGTGGTGGTGTGTGTGTGTGGGGGGGGTATCAGTGCAGTAGTGGTGGTGTGTGTGTGTGTGGGGGGGGGGGGGTATCAGTGCAGTAGTGGTGGTGTGTGTGTGTGGGGGGGGGGGGTATCAGTGCAGCAGTGGTGGTGTGTGGGTGTGTGTGGGGGGGGGGGGGTATCAGTGCAGTAGTGGTGGTGTGTGTGTGTGTGTGTGTGTGTGGGGGGGGTATCAGTGCAGTAGTGGTGGTGTGTGTGTTTGTGTGTGTGTGTGGGGGGGGGGGGGTATCAGTGCAGTAGTGGTGGTGTGTGTGTGTGTGTGTGGGGGGGGTATCAGTGCAGTAGTGGTGGTGTGTGTGTGTGGGAGGGGGGGTATCAGTGCAGTAGTGGTGCTGTGGGGATCAGTGGCAGTGGTGATATTGAGTGATGGGTGCCACTCACTTGCAGATTACTTGGTCCCCCCTCCTTCCGGGTCTTGCTGGTCTTCCTTGGGCAAACAGAGAGGATGGGCAGGGCCTGTTAGTGCAGGCGGAGCCGGAGAAGATGGGCGGGACTGTGCCCCATGAGTGCAGGCGGATAGTATGGGACTATGGGTGGAGTCCGTGGAGAGGTTGGGCGGAGCGGGTGGTGCCGCGGAGATGACGGGCGAAGCGGGCAGAGACTGTGCCCCTGAGTGTGGGATGGGTGGAGAGGATGGGCAGGAGCCTGTGCCGCCCGTGAGTGCACTCGAGGAGGATGGGCGGAGCGGCCGGCGAGGATGGGCGGAGCGAACTCCCCAGTGTGATATGTGGAATCAGTGTACTGTTTTATCTCCCGGGCGGCAGCGGGCCCCCCTACAGTGGCGGAACCCGAGGGCCCAGTCGCAAATGCGACTGGTGCGACCCTGGTAATTCCGCCACTGCACATACTTCCAACTGCTACGTACTCCACCCCTCAAACCCCAGAAAATGAGACCACACCAATCTGGAGTAAAACTTGGCCATAGCAGCCAGTTATATTTATTATTAAACATTCAAATAAAATTAACATAAATTACCATAACTGTGTAAACCTGTACTAAACCACCTCCTCCATTAAATTCTACCCGTTGATCTTTGCAGGAAAAACCCCCCAATCTTAACACCAGATCCATTCCGGCACTGCGGTACTTTAAAACTAAAATAGGCCTCCAGCTGACATGCTAGCTCAGAGACAAAAAAAAATTACTGACCGCAGTGCACCCGATAACCAACATCCAGCTAAACCCCTTTAGCTAGAATACCACCCTCGGGTACCATATCACCGATGGGTCCCGAACTTTTCCAAACCTGGGGTTAATCCCTTACCAGCAAAGACCAACACCATGCTGCTGCCACGACATCCACTGCTCTTTAACGGAAATCACAGATTAATAAACACAAAAACCCCCCCAAAATAAGGGAGGGAGGGTGGGAAGCTCTCTTCCTCCACGCAGACTGAGCTAGGGAGGAACCACTCCCCCTGCTCAGTGAACTCTGCTCCGCCCCTCCTGCTCTTCCCCTCCAATCAACCCCGTCCTCTCACCTTTTCCCATCACAGCACACCATCCTGTTAACCCTGTCATGCCCACCCTGCGCTGATTCCAATTTATTTCTTTGCTCCGGGCTTTCTTGACCTTTTTGTCTCCTTTTCCCTTAACCTACTTGCCTTTACTGAAACCTGGCTTCAAGAGTCTGACTCTGCCTCTCCCCTCTGCCCTCTCCCATGGTGGCCTCCTCTGGACCCACTCACCCAGATCCAGTGAACAGAAATGAGTCCTCACTGTGCTCACTGTGCTCCTTTCAAGTTCTTCCTACACCTCCCTCCCTATCCCTCTCTTTTGAAACTCACTGTATTTGTCTGTATTCTCCAATGTCTCTAGGGATTGCAGTGATCTATTGGCCTCCTGGACCAGTGTCACACTTCCTTGATGACTTTACTGCCTGGCTACCCTACTTTCTCTCTGAAATACACACTATAATTTTTGGTGACTTTAACATCCCTGTTAATGTTAACAGTCTGGCTACATCTCAGCTTCTGAACTTAACCTCATCTTTTGACCTAACACAATGGACACAGACCTCCACTCATTCTGATGGTGATACGCTTGACCTTGTCTTCTCCCACTTCTGCACTCCTTGCAAACTCACCAACATGCCCTTTTCTCTCTCTGATCATAACCTCACTTTCACAGTGTCCCTGTGTTCAACCACCTATCCCTCAAAGAGACTAACAATTTCTCAAAGAAACTTTTGCCATCTTAACCCGTCCCTTCTCTATTCTGCTACTGACCACATATATGATAAAATCTCACCCTTGTCCTTCCCTGAGCTGGACACTTCTGTCTACAGCAGTTCACTCTCATCCTCACTGGACATACTTGCTCCTCTCACTACACACAGGATCACACCCTGCATGTTACAACCTTGGCAGACTGAAACCAGAAATCTTAAAAGACATATCAGTGCACTGGAGCGATTGTGGCATAAAACCAAATCCCTGCAAGCCTTCACCCTGTATACATATGCTTTCCTAAAATACAATTCCTGCCTTCATGCTGTCAAACCAGGGCCATATTCAACGCAGGGCAAAAGGGGCAGCTGCCCCAGGCCCTGTCATTGTTGTGGGGCCAAAAGCAGGTACCCTTTGAGCCCACGCTGCCCGCAAATTGGGGGCCCCATGATGCCACTGGTAGCGACCGCTACACATGAGAGGCAGACTGGCAGTGGCAGTATGGTACCTGTTATTCCGGAGCCAGCAGGGAGGAGGCAGGGCCTGCAGCTCCAGTGATGCTCTGCCCCGTCCCATGCAGCTTATATGCTCGAGAATCGGAGGCATCAGGGTAGTAGCTAGAGCTGTAGCGTCAACTGAGCTAGCAGCACAGTGCTGAGAGCCCAACTTTTGCGCAAGTGGCAATGCAGATGGTGAGCCTAGCTGGCCAGCACTGTTAACATCCTTGGGATGCTGGAGGTGGGCACAAAGCAAAAAGTTCATGTGCACTGTATCTGCATCAGAAAAGGGGGTACTATATGGATGGGATAATGGTGCTGAGGAACATAAGGAGTGTATGGGGGAAAACATTGCTGTGGGGGAAACTGGGGTTTATGGGGGTAACAGTGTTGGGGGTATCTTGGGTGGCTATAGTGCTAGAGGTATCAGGGGTGTAGAGAGGTTACAGTGACAGGGGTATCTGGGCTGTAGGGGGTCACAATGCAGGGGTATCGAGGGGCCACAGTGCGGGGGATATCAGGGATGTAGAGGGGTCACAGTGTTGGGGGTAACAGGGATGTAGTGAGGTCACAGTGCAGGGGGTATCAGGGATGTATAGAGGTCACAGTTTAGGGGGTTTTAGGGACGTAAAGGGGTCACGGTGCAAAGGATATCAGGCATGTAGAGAGGTCCCAGTGTAGGGGTATCAGGGATGGAGAGAGGTCACAGTGTAGGGGGTATCAGGGATGTAAAGAGGTCACAGTGCAAAGGGTATCAGTGATGTAGAGAGGTCATAGTGCAGGGAGTATCAGGGATGTAGAGAGGTCATAGTGCAGGGTGTATAAGGGATGTAGAGAGGTCACAGTGTAGGGGGTATCAGGGATGAAGAGAGGTCATAGTGTAGGGTGTATCAGGGATGTAGAGAGGTCACAGTGTAGGGGTATCAGGGATGTAGAGAGGTCACAGTGTAGGAGGTATCAGGGATGTAGAGAGGTCATAGTGCAGAAGAGATCAGGGATGTAGAAAGGTCACAGGGTAGGGGGTATCAGGGATGTAGAGAGGTCACAGTGCAGGGGGTATCAGGGAAGTAGAGAGGTCACAGGGTAGGGGGTATCAGGGATGTAGAGAGGTCACAGTGCAGGGGGTATCAGGGAAGTAGAGAGGTCACAATGCAAGGGGTATCGGGATGTAGAGAGGTCACAGTGCAAAGGGTATTAGGGACGTAGAGAGGTCACAGTGTAGGGGGTATTATATATTATATGCAGAGGACAGCTTTGTTACTTTATGTATATATTGTTTCCCCACTGTTTCTTTGCTGTACAGAAAGATTGTTCATGTAGTTATTGTCTGCAGTCTTCTTTTAAAACCTTAGGATCAGTGTTTACATTTTTCCTGTTTGTACTGGTGTTTTGTTGTATTTCAGCAATGTTCCTGTTTGTCTTTCTTGATTGTAATTTTCTTACAATTAAGTTCTTTGCACGAAACGCATCAAGGCTTATTTTTTTTATTTCTTTTTACCTGCACCATCTCCCTTGTAGAGGCCCCAGTGCATTACTTGGCCAGGGGCCCATGATGCTATTAAGACGGCCCTTTGCCAAACATGCCTATTTTGTCACTTTCATTGACATTCAGTCATGGTCTTTGGCCAATCATGGCTCAGGGGCAGTGCCGATCCTGACCTCCCTGGGGCCCTAAGCAAAATTCTGCTGAGGGGCCCTCTACCTGACCCATGATGCTGTGAGCTATGTAAACCATTTGCCATTGCCACACAGTCACACCTGACACTTCAGCGCTCCCAATACAATCCTCCCTCCTTTAAACAAAAACAGTCAAAGAATAAGTACAACAATATAGAACAGACATGTATACAATATATATATCTTTACATATCTGAGTGTGGATCCCCACTTACATCAGGGTCCCCAGAGAGCCACCCCTTACATCAGGATCCCCAGAGAGCCCCCCCTTACACCAGGGTCCCCAGAGAGCCCCCCCTTACACCAGGGTCCCCCCCCCTTTACACCAGGGTCCCCAGAGAGCCTCCCCTTACACCAGGGTCCCCAGAGAGCCCCCCCTTACACCACACCAGTGTCCCCAGAGAGCCTCCCCCTTACACCAGGGTCCACAGAGAGCCTCCCCTTACACCAGGGTCCCAGAGAGCCTCCCCCTTACATCAGGGTCCCAGAGAGCACCCCCTTACATCAGGGTCCCCAGAGAGCACCCCCTTACATCAGGGTCCCCAGAGAGCACCCCCTTACATCAGGGTCCCCAGAGAGCACCCCCCTTACATCAGGGTCCCCAGAGAGCACCCCCTTACATCAGGGTCCCCAGAGAGCACCCCCCCTTACATCAGGGTCCCCAGAGAGCATCCCTATAAAGCCCTCCTTACATCGGGGTCATTGCCCTTTACATCAGAGTTCCCCCTTGCACTGTAAGGTGGAATCCTGCATACTATGATGTAAAGGGGAACTCTGGGACTGTGGGGAGGACTCTGGTGACCAGAGAAAGAAAACACTAAGATAAGGGGGTTTACTGATAAGGGGGAAACCTTTATATCAGTGCCCCCTTACAATATTGTATTGACCCCCCTAGACTGGTCTGGCGGTGCTGTCACTGACCTCCTCTCAGGTGCATCGTGCAGGGCTCAGTCAGTCGGCTCCAGCTTGGTGGCTCTGGTTTTATCCCATAGTTTCCTCACCGCAGTCCATACATGTCTGACTTCTCCCATGACCCCCATCCTGGCAGCACTCCCTCTCTTGACTCAGGGGAGGTCAGAGGCTGCGGATGGGACAGGGGAGGTCAGAGGCTGTGGGGGGAGGGCAACAGGAGAGGTCAGAGGCTGCGGGGGAGGGCAACAGGAGAGGTCAGAGGCTGCGGGGGGGGCAACAGGAGAGGTCAGAGGCTACGGGGGGCAACAGGAGAGGTCAGAGGCTGTGGGAGGCTGTGGGGGGCAACAGGAGAGGTCAGAGGCTGCGAAGGGGGGGGACAGGAGGTCAGAGGCTGCGAAGGGGGGGGGACAGGAGGTCAGAGGCTGCGAAGGGGGGGGGACAGGAGGTCAGAGGCTGGCGAAGGGGGGGGGGACAGGAGGTCAGAGGCTGCAAGGGGGGGACTGGAGGTCAGAGGCTGCAAGGGGGGGGGACAGGAGGTCAGAGGCTGCAAGGGGGGGCAGGAGGTCTGAGGCTGCGAGGGGGGGGGGGGGGAAGGAGGTCCGAGGCTGCGAGGGGGGGGGGCAGGAGGTCCGAGGCTGCGAAGGGGGTGGGAAAGGAGGTCCGAGGCTGCGAGGGGGGGACAGGAGGTCAGAGGCTGCAGGGGGGGGGACAGGAGGTCAGAGGCTGCAAGGGGGGGGACAGGAGGTCAGAGGCTGCGAGGGGGGGGCAGGAGGTCAGAGGCTGCAAGGGGGGCAGGAGGTCAGAGGCTGCGAAGGGGGGGCAGGAGGTCAGAGGCTGAGGAAGGGGGGGGGCAGGAGGTCAGAGGCTTTGAGGGGGAGGGGGGACAGGAGGTCAGAGGCTGCGAGGAGGAGGGGGCCCAGGAGGTAAGAGGCTGCGAGGGGGAGGGGGCCCAGGAGGTAAGAGGGTGCGGAGGGGACGTTTTATTTTTAAAAATGGCGCCACTTGGCGCCATCGTGTCACTGGTGCCGCTGCCACTGTGAGGGCAGCGGCGCCTGAAAAAAAGATCGCCGCGGGGGCGACATGCAACTGCGCATGCGCCCGCCTTTCCGAAAATTGCCGAGCAGCGGCAACAGCGCTGGCGCATGCGCAGTTGCATGTCGGGCTACTGCGCATGCGCCAGCGCTGTTGCCGCTGCTCGGCAGTTTTCGGAAAGGCGGGCGCATGCGCAGTTGCATGTCGCCCCCGCGGCGATCTTTTTTCAGGCGCCGCTGCCCTCACAGTGGCGGCAGCGGCCCCAGGGGCCCCCGAGCAGAGCCGATCCGCCGCGGGGCCCTACGCAGCTTGCGTAGTCCGCGTATAGGGCGGATCAGCTCTGCTCAGGGGGACTAAGTACACGCCCCGCACTATATAAGGCTGCTTACATAGGGGCCGTATATAGTGTGTAACTGTGGATGGAGATAGATTGAGCTAGATTAGGCAGGCAGGTTAGTTAGTTGCAGTGTATTTGATATATATATATATATATATATATATATATCAAAGCACACAGGTGTGTGGAGGCCTACTGTAACACACCAACTCAGCGCCAATACTGACCTCTACCAAATTATCAGCAGAAATAATAGTGACTTAAAAATATAATAAAATATTTAAAAGGAATCCAGAGAAGCGGCTGTTTAAAATTACATAAAATATCGCAAAAGTTAGTAAATTACTTCACAGTCTGTAGGTGTAAGAATAAATACTAAAACAGTGCTAACACATTGATAATAGTCCCATATCAATTTTGTGTAGTCATCCCTAGCCACTGCAGTTGCAATCCGGTGTGTGGAAAAAAGGGCAGTTCAAACATGCAAATGATTCAAGCCGTGGACTTCAAGGTAGAAAGTGCACCTGTCACCAAAATGCAATACACCTCGTGTTGCACACTCCCTCTGGGGGGCACACTCACCAGATTTTTCTGGGAAAAAACGCATGTAATCAAAAGCAATCGTTTCAAGCAATCCTATATCCTCATCAACATCAGAAAAGCTCCTAATGTGCAGGGGTTCCAGGGTATTAGCATAGAATACAAACAAATCCAAACATAGTGCAATACCATTTATTTTCAAATAAGAACCCCCCTTGCACAAAAGTTCCCCTCAATAAAACTGCGTACATCAATTTTAAAAGCACAAGCATATGAATGCAGAGGGCGCTAATGCTATACTCAGCCGTCCAGTAGTGATCCCACGATTGCCAAAGGAAACTGTGATGGTTGTTGGTTAAGCTGGAGGAAGCTGTGGAGCGCACAGCGTCAACACAAGGTGTATTGCATTTTGGTGACAGGTGCACTTTCTACCTTGAAGTCCACGGCTTGAATCATTTGCATGTTTGAACAGCAAACTGTTTGTGGGCTTTTTTGTGCATCATCTTTAGAAGAGGCTTCCTTCTGGGCCGACAGCCATGCAGACCAATTTGATGCAGTGTGCGGCGTATGGTCTGAGCACTGACAGGCTGATCCCCCACCCCTTCAACCTCTGCAGCAATGCTGGCAGCACTCATACATCTATTTCCCAAAGTCAACCTCTGGATATGACGCTGAGCATGTGCACTCAACTTCTTTGGTCGACCATGGCGAGGCCTGTTCTGAGTGGAACCTGTCCTGTTAAACCACTGTATGGTCTTGGCCACCGTGCTGCAATCAGGTTTAGGGTCTTGGCAATCTTCTTATAGCCTAGGCCATCTTTATGTAGAGCAACAATTCATTTTTGTTCAGATCCTCAGAGAGTTCTTTGCCATCGGGTGCCATGTTGAACTGCCAGTGACCAGTATGAGAGTGATAACACAAAATTTAACACACCTGCTCCCCATTCACACCTGAGATCTTGTAACATTAACGAGCCACATGACACCGGGGAGGGAAAATGGCTAATTGGGCCCAATTTGGACATTTTCACTTAGGGGTGTACTCACTTTTGTTGCCAGCGGTTTAGACATTAATGGCTGTGTGTTGAGTTATTTTGAGGGGACAGCAAATTTACACTGTTATACAAGTCGTACACTACTTTACATTGTAGCAAAATAGTAATTTCTTCAGTTTTGTCGAATGAAAAGATATAATAAAAATATTTACAAAAATGTGAGGGGTGTACTCACTTTTGTGAGATACTGTGTGTGTATATATATATATATATATATATATATATATTTATGGTTGAAGCCCTATGGCCGATACGTGTCTGAAGAGAAATAACTTAACCATAAGATCTACAACATGAAAAGGGGGACCTGAAGTGTGCCTTGGTCTAATGATAGCAGCTTGTATGACCTGGCTGAGGAGGACACCAAAAGGGGAACCAGCGAGTATGGCGGACATCTCGCGAAAGATGGCACTCGTGATGGGGCGATGTCTGGTTCTGCTTGCTGGCTGCTGTTTCTGGACACCGCGTAGGACGGCTCGAACGGCGTGGGACGAGAAGACAGACGGTCTGGTGGGATCTTGAAGGGCCAAAAAGTGCTGTACGCCGACCAGGTACAGACGGATAGTGTTGTAGGACAGGTTTAACTGTGTGTGGCAATGTGAGACGAAGGCCAGAATGTGCCTGGTGTCTGTGGGTGTTGACACGGCGTTGATGGCTAGGAACTTGTTGAACGTGTCCCAGGCTGCGTGGTAGGCTTTGAGTGTGTTGTGAGATAGGGACTGGTTGATGAGCTGGGTGGCCCCACGTAGGTGTCGGTCTAGTCTAGGGTCAGCTGAGACCAAGCGGGGATAGGGGCGGACACCCGGTCGGCCTCTGGTATCTGCCGGAAGAAGGAGACGAAGTTAAAGCGTGACAGCGCGTCCGCTGCCAAGTTGTATTTACCTGGGATGTAAGAGCAATGGATGTTGAACTGGAGCCGTAGCGACAGTTGGACCAGCCTGCGTAAGAAGGACATCACCGAGAGTGACTTGGACCTGCCTTTGTTGATGATGTCTGCCGTGGCCTGGTTGTCCGTCTTGAAGTTTACCGTCTGCCCGGTCCAGTTGTGACCCCAAAGTTTGGCGGCTGCCACGATTGGGTAGAGCTCGAAAAGGGGGGAAGTCCGGCTGAAACCGGGGATTGAGAGAATCTGCGGAGGCCAAGGGCCAGCGAACCAACGGAGGCCAGAAATGGCTGCGAATCCCGTGGAGGCCGCGGCATCTGTCACCACCTGTGGTGAGAGGGGTGAGATGGCCGGGATAAACATGGATATTCCGTTCCATGAGGAATGAATTCTTCCCACATCGCTAGGTCTGCTATGGCCGCGGCGTCCAGGTTGAGCATCTGATCGGGGTCTTGTGCCTGTGACCGGTAGACTAAGAGCCGTGAGATGAAGGAACGACCTTGAGGGATGATCCGCATGGCAAAATTGAGCATGCCAAGTAGTGACTGGAGCTGTCGTCTTGTGCACCCTTTCGTGCGGGTGAAGTCCTGAAGAACTGCCCTGATGCGGGTCAATTTGTCGAGGGGGAGGCTGGCCTGCATGGAGCATGTGTCCAAGACAACTCCGAGGAAGATGATGGAGTGTGCGGGCCCGTCGACCTTGTGCTCAGCTATGGGGACATTGATGTTCTGGAAGACGACTCTCAACTTGTCGAGGTCTACTGGTGACACGTTGGGCTGCTCTATTAGTAAGAAGTCATCCAGGTAGTGGATGACTTCTGTGCATTGGGCCTTGTGTAGGAGAATCCAGGTGAGGGACTGACCGAAAGTGTCGAAGAGCCAGGGGCTACTTTTGGAGCCGAACGTGAGCTTGGTAGCGAAGTAGTACCTGTCTCTCCACTTGATACCGTGCCAACACCAGAGAGACGGGTGAATCGGCAGAAGTTTGAAGGCGTCCGATATGTCGGCTTTGGACAGCCAGGCCCCTGTGCCTGCTTTGAGAATGGCCTGGATCGCCATGTCGACAGAGGCGTATTTTAAGGAAACTCTTTATACTCTTTATTCAGGTGATGTATATATATATATATATATATATACACAGTCTACTATATATATACTCTGCATTCAGTGTAGCGTATATATACAGTTCATTTGGTGGTACACATTATATAATACACTTTAGGCGGTGTATTCATATATACAGTTGTGCTCATAAGTTTACATACCCTGGCAGAATTTATGATTTCTTGGCCATTTTTCAGAGAATATGAATGATAACACAAAAACATTTCTTTCACTCACGGTTAGTGTTTGGCTGAAGCCATTTATTATCAATCAATTGTGTTTACTCTTTTTATGACAACAGAAACTACCCAAATGACCCATCAATGAGTACCTGTGCGAGTATGGCACCAGGACAGGGTCAGGGGGAGCTTGGCTTCTCTTCGCCACAGCAGTGGCTACTGACCAAGGATGCATGCACTGTCTTGTCACCATTTGAGGAGGCCACAAGAATGGTGAGCAGTGACAATACATGCATCAGTGACACTGTCCCTCTAGTCTTCCTGCTGGAGCACAGGCTTCATGAAATCATGGACAGGGCACTTGAGGCAGAACAGCGGGAGGAAGAGGAGGACTTCCTTTCCTCTCAAGGCCCCCTTTATCCAGATAGCATTCCTGCGGGTCCACTAAATACACAGGAAGCAGAGGAGGAGGATTGTGTCAGCATGGATGTTGAAGATAACACGCAGGATGGTTTTCAGTCCCCAGAAACATAAGGAGTTGTATGTGGCTGAAGAAATTTTTTTTTTTACAAAAAGGCAATGTCTTTTTGTTTGCATTCGTAGCGGATGTGCCACATCTTACTCAGGCCGCTGCTGGAGTAACACAGTCTCTATTGAGAGGGGGAGTATTCTTCTAGCCTGGACGCGTGGGTAAGTGTGTGCACTGCAGTACACTGCAATCACTGAACTGCATTATCTCCATCTCTTCTCTCCCCAATCTGTCCCTCCCCTCTCCTGTTCTTTCAAGACCTTCACAACTTACTTTCACTTTCAGTTAGGCAGCTAATAGACTATGCAAATTTCTTTCCTGCATCCACAGAGTGCAGGAAAGAAACTTGCATGATTCCCCCATCAACACAGACAGTGGTGACAAGGGGAATATCCTTCCTGCCCAGCAATTCTATTCTCCCAACAAACAGTCATTATCACTAGTGATAATCATAAGAGTATCTGGCAGGCTTGTTGTTCCCAATTTGATCGATCAACTTGGTACATTCAGCCTGCTCATTAATGGTTCAAACCTCAGCCAGTTCCTGATGAACCAGCTGAGATTTAAACTGCCTATGGCTGGTCTTAGGCTTAGCACTTAGGCAGCCCCACTTTTTTAATTCAACTAGTAGGTTGCATTAAAAAAAAAAAAAAAATATATCCAATTCTCCCATCTACACATTATAGGTGGATGGGGGAATCCTTGCAGTGTGGACCAGTGTTGGAACTACCAGGGTTGCTGTCCTGTCCCGGCTATTCACAGCGCTGGTCTCTGTCTCCATGGCAGTGGGGGCACATTGGAACCCAGTGCTGGTTACTTTATGGGGCTAATGTACAGGAGAGCCAGCACAATTTGTTGTTAGAGATGGGCTGGGCATGTTCAAAATCCCACATGCCCGAGCCCGCCAGGAAGCCCACACTGCACAGCGCTAAGCACAGGCAGTGAGACATTTCCCGGTCCTTAGCTGCACAGATCAGGAATGTCTCACTGCCTGTGATTAGCCTTGTGCAGTGTCGGCTTCCTGGCGGGATCGGGCATGTGGGATTTCAAACACACCCGAGCCCATCTCTAATGGTTGTAGAGTAGACAGTTGACCTCCCTGCAGGTTGCTTAGCAGCAGTGCAGCCTTCTCTGACATGCTGATCGTGATGCAATCCAGGTGATGCTCCTAGTTAAATCCTAGTGTTAAATATCATAGTGATTTTATTGATCAAAGCCCACACCTTACAGGCAAAGAGCCCGCATGGCTGATGAACTTACGGTGGATGTGGTTGTACTGTTGATGCTAATAAATACTGTGTTTATTAGATCTGACTGGGAGCATCACCTGGATCACATCCTGATCAGCATGTCAACATATAAGGTTATACAGCATTACTGCTGCTAGGTGACCAGCTGGGGGCTTGGCTCTCTACAACCAATAGTGCCAGCCTTCCCCTGCATGCACCCATAATATCACCAGCCCTAGGTCCTAATAGACTGCTGCCACTGCCAAGGAGACAGATGCCAGACCAGCACTGTCAATAGCAGGGGCAGGACAGCAAGAGGAGGCTGGGGAACACCACAGTGGCAGAACACCAAGGCCCGGAGGCAAGACAACCTTTGCAAACCTAATAGTTCTCCCACTGCTTTGGACCCTTATATTTTCTTGGTATGCTGGTGACATATATCTCTTGTTTTCTGCCACCCTGGGGATCGTAGTAAAATTGCATTTTATAGTTGCCCCCTACTTTTGTCCCTGTCCCCCCATGTGCCCCCCCTAAATATGAAAGCTGGAGACGCCACTGGAGGTAGTTACGAATAACGTGATCCTTAGTGACCCAGAGGACTCAGGAATTGAATGCTTCTGCAAACTTACGCTGCATGGTTTCCTGATTCTGCAAAGCCTGCAAAATGACCCTAGGATTCGTGGTATTAAGGAGAGGGATCATTACTGGTTGGCAACCCTTCTTGATCCACGTTACAAGGGTAAGGTTGCAGAACTCATCCTGCCTTCGCAGAGGATAAAACATCTTCAGGAGGCCTTGAAGAAAAGTTTGTGAAACGTATATCCAGAGCCTGGGAGGTTACCATTTCCTGGTGCTGCACAATGTGTTTCTGAGGCTTCATTCGGTCAGTCCTCAGCGCCAAGGTCTGATAGGTTCCAGCAACCATTGCCAGCACCTACATTATATGGTGCAGGAATATCTAGGGGCAAGAGCAGACTTGTAGACCTTTCCAACAGAGCATCTACTGAGTTACTGGGTCTTGAGGTTGGACGATTGGCCAGAACTTGCTCAATATGCAATTGAGCTACTGGCCTGTCTTGCATCCAGTGTGCTTTCTGAACGCACATTCAGTGCTGCTGGAGGGTTTGTAATGGATCAAAGAGTGTGTCTGTCCACAGACTCTGTTGATAGGCTCACATTTATAAAAACGAATCAATCCTGGATCAGCAGCTATCAAGCACCTGATGCTGTTGTAACTGATGGAATTTGCTATGGATCTGGGATCCCTTGAAGACTGCCTATGCGGCCTATCCTATTCCTCCTCAATCATGATGATGCTAGCTTCCAACAATAATTTTTGGTTTTGGGCACCACCACCACCCAAGGCCCATGTAACGCCGAGCGCTCCGGGTATCCCATCCACCCCGGAGCGCTCACGGCGTCCTCTGCCCTGCAGCGCCTCGGTCAGCTCCCCTGACCGCAGGCGCTGCTTTGTTTCCGGGATGCGATCCACGGCCCGCCCGGGGATCGCATCCCGCTCCCCTCACCTGTCCCCTTCGGCTCCTTTCGGCGTGCGCGCGCCCCCGCTCCCCAGGCACGCGCGCGCGACTCTGCCTCCAGTTAAAGGGCCAGCGCACAATCAATTGGTGCCTGGCCTAATTACGGTTTTCCCCAAATCCTACATAAACTCACTTCCCCTTCCTGTCCACGCCGGATCTTGAGTTGCCTTTAGTGCCTACTTTGTATCCAGACCTTTGCTGTTGCCCCTGACTACGAACCTTTGCCACCTGCCTTGACCCTTTGCTACGTTTGACCTTGCCTCTGCCTAATCCTTGTGTACCGCGCCTGTCTCAGCTGTCAGTGGGGTCGAGTTGCTATTGGAAGACACGACCTGGTTGCTACCGCCGCTACAAGCCCATCCCGCCTTGCGGCGGGCTCTGGTGAAAACCAGTAGCAACATTAGAACCGGTCCTCCAACACAACCCGTGCTATCGCCCCATTGGCATAGGGGATCCACCTCCTGTTCCCCGCCGTACCCGGAACGTGACAGTAGATCCGGCCATGGATCCCGCTGAGGTCCCGCTGCCTAGCCTTTCGGATCTGACCACGGTGGTCGCTCAACAGGGACAGCAATTGGCGCAATTGACTGCTATGTTACAGCAGCTCCTGCCAGCCCCACCGCCAGCTCCTACATCTCCTCCACCGCGAGCTGCTGCCGCTAGAATCCGCCTGTCCCTTCCTGACAAATTTAATGGGGACCCCAAGCTGTGCCGAGGGTTTCTATCCCAGTGTTCCCTCCATCTGGAGATGTTGTTCGTGGTTAGCCTGCTATCTGATAAGGCCCTGGCCTGGGCTACACCGCTTTGGGACCGTGGCGACCCTGCCACAGCTTCAGTTCCAGCCTTCTTTTCTGAGGTTCGTAGTGTCTTCGAGGAGCCTGCCCGGGCTTCCTCAGCCGAGACGGCTCTCCTGAACCTTGTCCAAGGGAATTCTTCTGTGGGCAATTACGCCATTCAGTTCCGCACCCTGGCATCTGAACTCTCTTGGAACAATGAGGCCCTCTGCGCGACCTTCAAAAAAGGCCTATCCAGTCATGTCAAAGATGTGCTGGTCGCACGTGAGATTCCTGCTACCCTGTCTGAGCTAATCCAGCTGGCCACCCGCATTGACATGCGTTTTACCGAGAGACTCCTAGAGTTACGCCAGGAGAAGGACTTCGCTCGCGTCAGGCGGTTTCCTCGCCTGGCACCTCTCTTCCAGAATCCCCCGATAACCAACATCCAGCTAAACCCCTTTAGCTAGAATACCACCCTCGGGTACCATATCACCGATGGGTCCCGAACTTTTCCAAACCTGGGGTTAATCCCTTACCAGCAAAGACCAACACCATGCTGCTGCCACGACATCCACTGCTCTTTAACGGAAATCACAGATTAATAAACACAAAAACCCCCCCAAAATAAGGGAGGGAGGGTGGGAAGCTCTCTTCCTCCACGCAGACTGAGCTAGGGAGGAACCACTCCCCCTGCTCAGTGAACTCTGCTCCGCCCCTCCTGCTCTTCCCCTCCAATCAACCCCGTCCTCTCACCTTTTCCCATCACAGCACACCATCCTGTTAACCCTGTCATGCCCACCCTGCGCTGATTCCAATTTATTTCTTTGCTCCGGGCTTTCTTGACCTTTTCCCTTAACCTACTTGCCTTTACTGAAACCTGGCTTCAAGAGTCTGACTCTGCCTCTCGCCTCTGCCCTCTCCCATGGTGGCCTCCTCTGGACCCACTCACCCAGATCCAGTGAACAGAAATGAGTCCTCACTGTGCTCACTGTGCTCCTGTCAAGTTCTTCCTACACCTCCCTCCCTCCCTATCCCTCTCTTTTGAAACTCACTGTATTTGTCTGTATTCTCCAATTTCTCTAGGGATTGCAGTGATCTATTGGCCTCCTGGACCAGTGTCACACTTCCTTGATGACTTTACTGCCTGGCTACCCTACTTTCTCTCTGAAATACACACTATAATTTTTGGTGACTTTAACATCCCTGTTAATGTTAACAGTCTGGCTACATCTCAGCTTCTGAACTTAACCTCATCTTTTGACCTAACACAATGGACACAGACCTCCACTCATTCTGATGGTGATACGCTTGACCTTGTCTTCTCCCACTTCTGCACTCCTTGCAAACTCACCAACATGCCCTTTTCTCTCTCTGATCATAACCTCACTTTCACAGTGTCCCTGTGTTCAACCACCTATCCCTCAAAGAGACTAACAATTTCTCAAAGAAACTTTTGCCATCTTAACCCGTCCCTTCTCTATTCTGCTACTGACCACATATATGATAAAATCTCACCCTTGTCCTTCCCTGAGCTGGACACTTCTGTCTACAGCAGTTCACTCTCATCCTCACTGGACATACTTGCTCCTCTCACTACACACAGAATCACACCCTGCATGTTACAACCTTGGCAGACTGAAACCAGAAATCTTAAAAGACATATCGGTGCACTGGAGCGATTGTGGCATAAAACCAAATCCCTGCAAGGCTTCACCCTGTATACATATGCTTTCCTAAAATACAATTCCATGCTGTCAAACCAGGGCCATATTCAACGCAGGGCAAAAGGGGCAGCTGCCCCAGGCCCTGTCATTGTTGTGGGGCCAAAAGCAGGTACCCTTTGAGCCCACGCTGCCCGCAAATTGGGGGCCCCATGATGCCACTGGTAGCGACCGCTACACATGAGAGGCAGACTGGCAGTGGCAGTATGGTACCTGTTATTCCGGAGCCGGCAGGGAGGGGGCAGGGCCTGCAGCTCCAGTGATGCTCTGCCCCGTCCCATGCAGCTTGTATGCTCGGGAATCGGAGGCATCAGGGTAGTAGCTAGAGCTGTAGCGTCAACTGAGCTAGCAGCACAGTGCTGAGAGCCCAACTTTTGCGCAAGTGGCAATGCAGATGGTGAGCCTAGCTGGCCAGCACTGTTAACACCCTTGGGATGCTGGAGGTGGGCACAAAGCAAAAAGTTCATGTGCACTGTATCTGCATCAGAAAAGGGGGTACTATATGGATGGGATAATGGTGCTGAGGAACATAAGGAGTGTATGGGGGAAAACATTGCTCTGGGGGAAACTGGGGTTTATGGGGGTAACAGTGTTGGGGGTATCTTGGGTGGCTATAGTGCTAGAGGTATCAGGGGTGTAGAGAGGTTACAGTGACAGGGGTATCTGGGGTGTAGGGGGTCACAATGCAGGGGTATCGAGGGGCCACAGTGCGGGGGATATCAGGGATGTAGAGGGGTCACAGTGTTGGGGGTAACAGGGATGTAGTGAGGTCACAGTGCAGGGGGTATCAGGGATGTATAGAGGTCACAGTTTAGGGGGTTTTAGGGACGTAAAGGGGTCACGGTGCAAAGGATATCAGGCATGTAGAGAGGTCCCAGTGTAGGGGTATCAGGGATGGAGGGAGGTCACAGTGTAGGGGGTATCAGGGATGTAAAGAGGTCACAGTGCAAAGGGTATCAGTGATGTAGAGAGGTCATAGTGCAGGGAGTATCAGGGATGTAGAGAGGTCATAGTGCAGGGTGTATAAGGGATGTAGAGAGGTCACAGTGTAGGGGTATCAGGGATGTAGAGAGGTCATAGTGCAGGGTGTATAAGGGATGTAGAGAGGTCACAGTGTAGGGGGTATCAGGGATGAAGAGAGGTCATAGTGTAGGGTGTATCAGGGATGTAGAGAGGTCACAGTGTAGGGGTATCAGGGATGTAGAGAGGTCACAGTGTAGGAGGTATCAGGGATGTAGAGAGGTCATAGTGCAGAAGGGATCAGGGATGTAGAAAGGTCACAGGGTAGGGGGTATCAGGGATGTAGAGAGGTCATAGTGCAGAAGGGATCAGGGATGTAGAAAGGTCACAGGGTAGGGGGTATCAGGGATGTAGAGAGGTCACAGTGCAGGGGGTATCAGGGAAGTAGAGAGGTCACAATGCAAGGGGTATCGGGATGTAGAGAGGTCACAGTGCAAAGGGTATTAGGGACGTAGAGAGGTCACAGTGTAGGGGGTATTATATATTATATGCAGAGGACAGCTTTGTTACTTTATGTATATATTGTTTCCCCACTGTTTCTTTGCTGTACAGAAAGATTGTTCATGTAGTTATTGTCTGCAGTCTTCTTTTAAAACCTTAGGATCAGTGTTTACATTTTTCCTGTTTGTACTGGTGTTTTGTTGTATTTCAGCAATGTTCCTGTTTGTCTTTCTTGATTGTAATTTTCTTACAATTAAGTTCTTTGCACGAAACGCATCAAGGCTTATTTTTTTTATTTCTTTTTACCTGCACCATCTCCCTTGTAGAGGCCCCAGTGCATCACTTGGCCAGGGGCCCATGATGCTATTAAGACGGCCCTTTGCCAAACATGCCTATTTTGTCACTTTCATTGACATTCAGTCATGGTCTTTGGCCAATCATGGCTCAGGGGGACTAAGTACACGCCCCGCACTATATAAGGCTGCTTACATAGGGGCCGTATATAGTGTGTAACTGTGGATGGAGATAGATTGAGCTAGATTAGGCAGGCAGGTTAGTTAGTTGCAGTGTATTTGATATATATATATATATATATATATATATCAAAGCACACAGGTGTGTGGAGGCCTACTGTAACACACCAACTCAGCGCCAATACTGACCTCTACCAAATTATCAGCAGAAATAATAGTGACTTAAAAATATAATAAAATATTTAAAAGGAATCCAGGGAAGCGGCTGTTTAAAATTACATAAAATATCGCAAAAGTTAGTAAATTACTTCACAGTCTGTAGGTGTAAGAATAAATACTAAAACAGTGCTAACACATTGATAATAGTCCCATATCAATTTTGTGTAGTCATCCCTAGACACTGCAGTTGCAATCCGGTGTGTGGAAAAAAGGGCAGTTCAAACATGCAAATGATTCAAGCCGTGGACTTCAAGGTAGAAAGTGCACCTGTCACCAAAATGCAATACACCTCGTGTTGCACACTCCCTCTGGGGGGCACACTCACCAGATTCTTCGGGGAAAAACGCATGTAATCAAAAGCAATCGTTCCAAGCAATCCTATCTCCTCATCAACATCAGAAAAGCTCCAAATGTGCAGGGGTTCCAGGGTATTAGCATAGAATACAAACAAATCCAAACATAGTGTAATACCATTTATTTTCAAATAAGAACCCCCCTTGCACAAAAGTTCACCTCAATAAAACTGCATACATCAATTTTAAAAGCACAAGCATATGAATACAGAGGGCGCTAATGCTATACTCAGCCGTCCAGTAGTGGTCCCACGATTGCCAGAGGAAACTGTGATCGTTGTTGGTTAAGCTGGAGCAAGCTGTGGAGCGCACAGCGTCAACACGAGGTGTATTGCATTTTGGTGACAGGTGCACTTTCTACCTTGAAGTCCACGGCTTGAATCATTTGCATGTTTGAACAGCAAACTGTTTATGGGCTTTTTTGTGCATCATCTTTAGAAGAGGCTTCCTTCTGGGACGACAGCCATGCAGACCAATTTGATGCAATGTGCGGCGTATGGTCTGGGCACTGACAGGCTGACCCCCCACCCCTTCAACCTCTGCAGCAATGCTGACAGCACTCATACATCTATTTCCCAAAGTCAACCTCTGGATATGACGCTGAGCATGTGCACTCAACTTCTTTGGTCGACCATGGCGAGGCCTGTTCTGAGTGGAACCTGTGCTGTTAAACCACTGTATGGTCTTGGCCACCATGCTGCAATCAGGTTTAGGGTCTTGGCAATCTTTTTATAGCCTAGTCCATCTTTATGTAGAGCAACAATTCATTTTTTTCAGATCCTCAGAGAGTTCTTTGCCATCAGGTGCCATGTTGAACTGCCAGTGACCAGTATGAGAGAGTGAGAGCGATAACACCAAATTGAACACACCTGCTCCCCATTCACACCTGAGACCTTGTAACATTAACGAGCCACATGACACCGGGGAGAGAAAATGGCCAATTGGGCCCAATTTGGACATTTTCACTTAGGGGTGTACTCACTTTTGTTGCCAGCGGTTTAGACATTAATGGCTGTGTGTTGAGTTATTTTGAGGGGACAGCAAATTTACACTGTTATACAAGTCGTACACTACTTTACATTGTAGCAAAATTGTAATTTCTTCAGTTTTGTCGAATGAAAAGATATAATAAAATATTTACAAAAATGTGAGGGGTGTACTCACTTTTGTGAGATACTGTGTGTGTATATATATAGATACTCTGCATTTAGCATAGACTATATATTTAGTGTATACTCTTTATTCAGGTGGTGTGTATATATATATATATATATATATATATATATATATATATATATATATACACAGTCTACTATATATATATACTCTGCATTCAGTGTAGCGTATATATACAGTTCATTCGGTGGTGCACATTATATAATACACTTTAGGCGGTGTATTCATATATACAGTTGTGCTCATAAGTTTACATACCCTGCAGAATTTATGATTTCTGGCCATTTTTCAGAGAATATGAATGATAACACAAAAACATTTCTTTCACTCACGGTTAGTGTTTGCCTGAAGCCATTTATTATCAATCAACTGTGTTTACTCTTTTCAAATATGGATGAGCCGAACACCCCCGGGTTCGGTTCGCACCAGAACCTTCGAACGGACCGAAAGTTTGCGCAAATTTTCGAACCCTATTCGTTACAATGGACGCGAATGTTCGAAATCGGCCAATATGCATGTTAATGTCATAAAACATGTTTGGGGACCCGGGTCCTGCCCCAGGGGACATATATCAATGCAAAAAGAACTTTTAAAAACTAACGTTTTTTCAGGAGCAGTCATTTTAATGATGCATAAAGTGAAAAAAAAAAAAGTGAAATATTCCTTTAAATATGGTACCTGGGGGGTGTCTAAAGTATGCCTGTGAAGTGGCATGTGTTTCCCGTGTTTAGAACTGTCCCTGCACAAAATGACATTTGTAAAGGAAAAAAAGAAGCCATTTAAAACCACTTGCGGCTTTAATGTCATGTCTTGTCCTGGCCATATGGCTGAAAATCCTTGAGAAAAATGGCATGGCTACCCCATCACCCCCCCCCCCCCCACACCCCAGCCCCTTTGGGTCTTGTATGGATATTAAGGGGGACCCCGCACCCAAAATAAAAGCCTATACCTACAACCCTATATACTCTGAACAGCAGTATATAGGCGGTGCAAACAAGAGAGGGACTGTAGGTTTGTTCTTAAGTAGAATCTGAACAGGTACATTATGAAGTGTAGCTCCATCCCAAAAAAATCAATTTTTAAGCTTTTTGGAGAACATAGGGAAGGGTTATCACCCCTGTAACATTTGCTGTCTTTGCACATCTGTTCAGAACATTTCACCTCACTTTCCGTCCCAATGAGAAATGTTTTTGGAAAAGTGGGTTTTAATTGAAACAAGGATTGGTGATAAAGCATCAGTAGAGAGGAGATACCTTTTTCCCAAATTAAATGTAACAGGATAGAATTTCCCTTCCTAGGGTAGATTTCCTCTCACTTCCTGTTTTCTCTTTCCGTTTGCAAGTAGGAGTCGTTTGTAAGTTGGATGTTTGAAAGTAGGAGCCTGCCGTATATACTCTGCAGAAATTTGCCCCATTAGATGTTGGTGTAGCCACAAGACTGTAAGCCCTCACAGTTACTCTTGGGGGGAACAGGAATGGGCCCTGCTGTGAGTTATTAGATCAAGATTTGTAATTGCATGCACCTGTTGAACAGGGCAGAAAAATTGGGCCTTTGGTGGTGGTGGACGGTGTTGCCACAAGACTGTAAGCCCTCACAGTTACTCTTGTTGGGCGCAGGAATGGGCCCTGCTGTGAGTTATTAGATCAAGATTTGTAATTGCATGCACCTGTTGAACAGGGCAGAAAAATTGGGCCTTTGGTGTTGGTGGTGGATGGTGTTGCCACAAGACTGTAAGCCCTCACAGTTACTCTTGGTGGGCACAGGAATGGGCCCTGCTGTGAGTTATTAGATCAAGATTTGTAATTGCATGCACCTGTTGAACAGGGCAGAAAAATTGGGCCTTTGGTGGTGGTGGTGGCGGTGGACGGTGTTGCCACAAGACTGTAAGCCCTCACAGTTACTCTTGGTGGGCTCAGGAATGGGCCCTGCTGTGAGTTATTAGATCAAGATTTGTAATTGCATGCACCTGTTGAACAGGGCAGAAAAATTGGGCCTTTGGTGTTGGTGGTGGATGGTGTTGCCACAAGACTGTAAGCCCTCACAGTTACTCTTGGTGGGCACAGGAATGGGCCCTGCTGTGAGTTATTAGATCAAGATTTGTAATTGCATGCACCTGTTGAACAGGGCAGAAAAATTGGGCCTTTGGTGGTGGTGGTGGCGGTGGACGGTGTTGCCACAAGACTGTAAGCCCTCACAGTTACTCTTGGTGGGCTCAGGAATGGGCCCTGCTGTGAGTTATTAGATCAAGATTTGTAATTGCATGCACCTGTTGAACAGGGCAGAAAAACTTGGCCTTTGGTGGTGGTGGTGGACGGTGTTACCACAAGACTGTAAGCCCTCACAGTTACTCTTGGTGGGCACAGGAATGGGCCCTGCTGTGAGTTATTAGATCAAGATTTGTAATTGCATGCACCTGTTGAACAGGGCAGAAAAATTGGGCCTTTGGTGGTGGTGGTGGACGGTGTTACCACAAGACTGTAAGCCCTCACAGTTACTCTTGGTGGGCACAGGAATGGGCCCTGCTGTGAGTTATTAGATCAAGATTTGTAATTGCATGCACCTGTTGAACAGGGCAGAAAAATTGGGCCTTTGGTGGTGGTGGTGGACGGTGTTGCCACAAGACTGTAAGCCCTCACAGTTACTCTTGGTGGGCGCAGGAATGGGCCCTGCTGTGAGTTATTAGATCAAGATTTGTAATTGCATGCACCTGTTGAACAGGGCAGAAAAATTGGGCCTTTGGTGGTGGTGGTGGATGGTGTTGCCACAAGACTGTAAGCCCTCACAGTTACTCTTGGTGGGCACAGGAATGGGCCCTGCTGTGAGTTATTAGATCAAGATTTGTAATTGCATGCACCTGTTGAACAGGGCAGAAAAATTGGGCCTTTGGTGGTGGTGGTGGCGGTGGACGGTGTTGCCACAAGACTGTAAGCCCTCACAGTTACTCTTGGTGGGCACAGGAATGGGCCCTGCTGTGAGTTATTAGATCAAGATTTGTAATTGCATGCACCTGTTGAACAGGGCAGAAAAATTGGGCCTTTGGTGGTGGTGGTGGACGGTGTTGCCACAAGACTGTAAGCCCTCACAGTTACTCTTGGTGGGCGCAGGAATGGGCCCTGCTGTGAGTTATTAGATCAAGATTTGTAATTGCATGCACCTGTTGAACAGGGCAGAAAAATTGGGCCTTTTGTGGTGGTGGTGGACGGTGTTCCCACAAGACTGTAAGCCCTCACAGTTACTCTTGGTGGGCGCAGGAATGGACCCTGCTGTGAACTATTAGATCAAGATTTGTAATTACACGCCCCTGTTAAACAGGGGCTGAAAAATTGTGCCTTAGGCATTGGTGCTGGTGCCACAACACTGCAACCCCTCACAGATACTGTAATCTGAGCACAGCAATGAGACCTGTTGCAAAGCATTGCCTAAAAATTGTAATTACACGCCCCAACAGGGGCTGAAAAATTGTGCCTTAGGCACTGGTGCTGGTGCCACAACACTGCAACCCCTCACAGATACTGTACTTGGAGCACAGCAGTCAGACATGTTGCGAAGCATTGCTTAAAAAATTGTAATTACACGCCCCAACAGGGGCTGAAAAATTGTGCCTTAGGCACTGGTGCTGGTGTCACAACACTGCAACCCCTCACAGATACTGTACTTGGAGCACAACAGTCACACCTGTTGCGAAGCATTTTTTTTATTCCTTGAGAAAAATGGCATGGCTACCCCATCACCCCCCCCACACCCCAGCCCCTTTGGGTCTTGTATGGATATTAAGGGGGACCCCCGCACCCAAAATAAAAGCCTATACCTACAACCCTATATACTCTGAACAGCAGTATATAGGCGGTGCAAACAAGAGAGGGACTGTAGGTTTGTTCTTAAGTAGAATCTGAACAGGTACATTATGAAGTGTAGCTCCATCCCCAAAAAATCTATTTTTAAGCTTTTTGGAGAACATAGGGAAGGGTTATCACCCCTGTAACATTTGCTGTCTTTGCACATCTGTTCAGAACATTTCACCTCACTTTCCGTCCCAATGAGAAATGTTTTTGGAAAAGTGGGGTTTTAATTGAAACAAGGATTGGTGATAAAGCATCAGTAGAGAGGAGATACCTTTTTCCCAAATTAAATGTAACAGGATAGAATTTCCCTTCCTAGGGGTAGATTTCCTCTCGCTTCCTGTTTTCTCTTTCCGTTTGCAAGTAGGAGTCGTTTGTAAGTTGGATGTTTGAAAGTAGGAGCCTGCCGTATATACTCTGCAGAAATTTGCCCCATTAGATGTTGGTGTAGCCACAAGACTGTAAGCCCTCACAGTTACTCTTGGGGGGAACAGGAATGGGCCCTGCTGTGAGTTATTAGATCAAGATTTGTAATTGCATGCACCTGTTGAACAGGGCAGAAAAATTGGGCCTTTGGTGGTGGTGGTGGTGGTGGACGGTGTTGCCACAAGACTGTAAGCCCTCACAGTTACTCTTGTTGGGCGCAGGAATGGGCCCTGCTGTGAGTTATTAGATCAAGATTTGTAATTGCATGCACCTGTTGAACAGGCAGAAAAATTGGGCCTTTGGTGGTGGTGGTGGCGGTGGACGGTGTTGCCACAAGACTGTAAGCCCTCACAGTTACTCTTGGTGGGCTCAGGAATGGGCCCTGCTGTGAGTTATTAGATCAAGATTTGTAATTGCATGCACCTGTTGAACAGGGCAGAAAAACTTGGCCTTTGGTGGTGGTGGTGGACGGTGTTACCACAAGACTGTAAGCCCTCACAGTTACTCTTGGTGGGCACAGGAATGGGCCCTGCTGTGAGTTATTAGATCAAGATTTGTAATTGCATGCACCTGTTGAACAGGGCAGAAAAATTGGGCCTTTGGTGGTGGTGGTGGACGGTGTTACCACAAGACTGTAAGCCCTCACAGTTACTCTTGGTGGGCACAGGAATGGCCCTGCTGTGAGTTAATAGATCAAGATTTGTAATTGCATGCACCTGTTGAACAGGGCAGAAAAATTGGGCCTTTGGTGGTGGTGGTGGACGGTGTTGCCACAAGACTGTAAGCCCTCACAGTTACTCTTGGTGGGTGCAGGAATGGGCCCTGCTGTGAGTTATTAGATTCGAACGTGGGTTTGAATCGAGCACCGGGCCCATCCCTATTTTTAAATCATAATGACAACAGAAACTACCCAAATGACCCATCAATGAGTACCTGTGCGAGTATGGCACCAGGACAGGGTCAGGGGAGCTTGGCTTCTCTTCGCCACAGCAGTGGCTACTGATCAAGGATGCATGCACTGTCTTGTCACCATTTGAGGAGGCCACAAGAATGGTGAGTAGTGACAATACATGCATCAGTGACACTGTCCCTCTAGTCTTCCTGCTGGAGCACACGCTTCATGGAATCATGGACAGGGCACTTGAGGCACAACAGCAGGAGGAAGAGGAGGACTTCCTTTCCTCTCAAGGCCCCCTTTATCCAGACAGCATTCCTGCGGGTCCACTAAATACACAGGAAGAAGAGGAGGAGGAGAAGGATTGTGTCAGCATGGATGTTGAAGATAACACGCAGGATGGTTTTCAGTCCCCAGAAACATAAGGAGTTGTATGTGGCTGGGAGGAGGTAGTTACGAATAATGTGATCCTTAGTGACCCAGAGGACTCAGGAATCGAATGCTTCTGCAAACTTACGCTGCATGGTCTCCCTGATTCTGCAAAGCCTGCGAAATGACCCTAGGATTCGTGGTATTAAGGAGAGGGATCATTACTGGTTGGCAACCCTTCTTGATCAACGTTACAAGGGTAAGGTTGCAGAACTCATCCTGCCTTCGCAGAGGATAAAACATCTTCAGGAGGCCTTGAAGAAAAGTTTGTGAAACCCTTTTCCAGAGCCTGGGATGTTACCATTTCCTGGTGCTGGACAATGTGTGTCTGAGGCTTCATTCGGTCAGTCCTCAGCGCCAAGGTCTGATAGGTTCCAGCAACCATTTCCAGCACCTACATTATATGGTGCAGGAATATCTAGGGGCAAGAGCAGACTTGGAGACCTTTCCAACAGAGCATCCACTGAGTTACTGGGTCTTGAGGTTGGACGATTGGCCAGAACTTGCTCAATATGCAATTGAGCTACTGGCCTGTCTTGCATCCAGTGTGCTTTCTGAACGCATATTCAGTGCTGCTGGAGGGTTTGTAATTGATCAAAGAGTGTGTCTGTCCACAGACTCTGTTGATAGGCTCACATTTATAAAAACGAATCAGTCCTGGATCAGCAGCTATCAAGCACCTGATGCTGTTGTAACTGATGGAATTTGCTATGGATCTGGGATCCCTTGAAGACTGCCTATGCTGCCTATCCTATTCCTCCTCAATCATGATGATGCTAGCTTCCAACAATAATTTTTGGTTTAGGGCACCACCACCACCCAAGGCCCAATTTTTTTCTGCCCCTGTTTAACAGGGCATGTAATTACAATTTTTGAAATAATATTTAACAGCAGGGCCTCTTCCTGTGCCCAACAAGAGTAATTGTGAGGGGTTACAGTGTTGTGGCACCACCAACACCGAAGGCCCAATGTTTCTTCCCCTGTTTAACAGGGGCATGTAATTAAAATTTTTGAAATAATATTTAACAGCAGGGCCCTTTCCTGCGCACACCAAGAGTAACTGTGAGGGGTTACCGTGTTCTGCCACCACCAACACCTAAGGCCCAATTTTTCAGCAGAGTATATAGTGCAGTCTGTATAGTATAAAAACTGCAGTTCAGAGTATATAGTGCAGTCAGTGTAGTATATATATGTCAGGAACCATGAATCAGACTGAGACAGAGGTGCAGTAAAAATCACTTGTTTAATAATAATAATGGTAAAAGGTAAACAGAGCAAACGTGGTCAAAACATAGCCAGAGTTCGGTAAGCGGAATGGATAGCCAGACAAGCCAGGACATCAGGGAGCCAGG
Organism: Lithobates sylvaticus; assembly: GCA_028564925.1. Taxonomy (NCBI): domain Eukaryota; kingdom Metazoa; phylum Chordata; class Amphibia; order Anura; family Ranidae; genus Lithobates; species Lithobates sylvaticus. The sequence continues at coordinate 268,998,944 of CM053026.1, forward strand.
GATCAGTGTACTTCAGAACAGGCCAGGAAATCAGGAAACCGGAGAATCAGCGCAGTGGAACAGCAAGCAGGATCAGGAACCAGTAGAAACGCCAGCCAAGCAAGTCTTAACAGGAACACAGGAGTGAGTCTCTTGATATGTTGACCAAGGCGAAGGCAGAGAGGATCTGGACTGAACAGCTTAAGTAACCAGCAGGACTGACGAGCAGGATATCATCACCAGGTGAGTCACTGTGGAAAGATTAGAGCTGGCAATTAACCGAAAGCTGAGCAGCCTGCTCTAAGAAGGAAGGGCTGAGTCCAGCCCTGATAATATAATACAGTGCAGGGTATTTAGTGCAGTGTTCAATATATAACATAGTGTATTGAAGTGGTTAAAAAAAGAAAAAAAACGGCATTGGTTCCACGTCCATACCAGGCCCTTTAGGTCTGGTATGGATTTTTGGGGGTGGGGGGGCCCTACTCAATTTTTTTTAAACATTTTTGGCGTTTAATATCCATACCAGACCCGAAGGGCCTGGTATGGACTGGGGGATCCACGCTGTTTTTTTCAATGACTTTTTATGTATATTGCCAGGAGCAAATGTCATTTTGCTGCGGTACTGTTCTAAACATGGGGAAAATGTGCTACTTTACAGGCAGACTAAGGGTACCCCCCGCCATGATATAGGAATATTTCATTTTTATTGCTTCACTTTAAGCAATCTTAAAATCACTGTTCCTGAAAAAATGGCTGTTTTAAAAACTTTATTTCGCATTGATCCATGTCTCCTGAGGCAGGACCAGGATCCCCAAACACGTTTTATGGCAATAACTTGCATATCGGCCTTTAAAATTAGCACTTTTGTTTTTTCATGTTCATGTCCTATAGACATAACGGTGTTCACATGTTCGCACAAATTATTTTTTGTCTGATCGCAAGTTCTGGTGCGAACCGAACCGGGGAGTGTTTGGCTCATCCCTATTAGTGGCCATGAATTTAAATTTTTGTAAAATGTATTTGTAACTGTAAATTCAATGTAATTTTTACAATCACTTATTTAAAAAAAGATTCCCATCAGACTGCATCCCTTCGGTTGAAATTAATATGAATGCATTATGAACCACCACAAGAGACTACTTAGTATTATTTATAAGTGAAGCTTCAGTGGGTTGTATGTCTGTTAATACCATATTGGATCTTCATGGAAAACAGAAGTAGTGTTATTGACTTCATGCTGGCAGCATTTCCAATGACTTTAACAATGAGGACTTTTTTCTTTTCATTACTTATTTCCATCCACATTATTACTTTGTCGGGTAACATCCTTATCATTTTAATCGTTTGGAAGAGTCACTCCCTCCATACACCGATGTATTATTTTTTGGTCAACCTATCCATTCTGGACATATGCTTTACTTCAACCATTATACCAAAGTTTCTCACCATCCTAGCAAGTGAAAATCGATCAGTCTTGTTTCAGAGTTGTCTAACTCAGTGCTATTTCTACTTTTTACTGGGTTCAGTTGAACTACTTTTGCTTGCTGTCATGTCTTTTGACAGGTACACAGCTGTATGTCACCCTTTGCACTATACAACAGTAATGACGCCTGATTTCTGCCTGTGCCTGGTTCTGGGTTGTTGGCTAGCTGGGCTTGCAGATACCATTATTCCAACTATTCTAATAACTAACCTTTATTTTTGTGGCCCTAATGTTATTGATCACTTCTTTTGTGATGCAGAACAGCTTCTAAATCTTGCCTGCTCTGACACTAGGATAATTCGCATTGTTAACCTATGCTGCTCTTTTTTGGTTGTGTTTGGGTCTCTGATTTTCATATTGATATCATATGGTTATATAATATCAGCTATAATCAAGGCCTCCAAGGGGGGTGAAAGATGGAAGCCCTTCTCTACATGTGTCTCTCATCTCCTTATTGTAGTTATAATTTATGGAAGTTCACTCTTCCTGTGTATGAGGGGCATTACTCTGGCAGCCATAGACATTAGTAAACTTTCAGCACTCATGACTGGGATTGTGACACCACTTCTAAGCCCATTCATCTACACTCTGAAAAACAATCAGGTAAAAGCTTCTATAAAACACTTGGTAATTATGCGATCCCCAGGAGTATAACTATATGTATTTTTCTTATTTGGAATTAGAATCGGGTCCTACAGGAGAGGAATAAGCATAATCACAGCAAATCTGTTCAGTTCACTCTGAACCAGGGGATTACCATGAAGTAGTTTTTCATCTCGAGAATTCAATTCACTGCCGTGAACAGGCAAACCATTTAGCAATCCTGTCTGTGCAGTTGAGTGGCATTGTCTCCTTCACATAGGAAGATGTAGTGTGAGCCCATGACCCCTTGGTCATCCAGTGGGATTCAATAGGGATTCAGCTTTTTATTTTATTTTTTTCCACTTCAGAAAACTGTCGAGAGGTTTATTTAGCTTTACATACATTTTGCTGTCTCCTGCTCAGTTTAGCATAATAGTGGTATTTTACAGGAGTTTTATACATTTTTTCTATTTTCAAATGTGCCATAATTTAAATATTTTAAAATCTTCACCAGCTCCCTCAATATCTTTTATTTTTTTCTATCTTCCCACTAATTCCACTGCACATATATCTTTCCTTCTGATTCATCCTTAGCCCCCCCCCCCCCCCTTTGGTCTGTTTTCTGCTCTCCCTTCTTCTAAACCTATTCGGCCCCTCTGCTCTCCAAGTATCTCTCCGAAATGTTGAAGTTTTTCCATTTTCCCCAGGTGTTGTTATATCTTTCTGGTTGTCCTTTTTCTCTGCTGCATAGGTATTCTATTTTATTATAATATTCTATTATCTCAAAATATTCACCTATGTCCGGTTCTTTTGTGTTCAACCATTTCTTTGGGATTAATCTTTTTGCGACATTCAGTAATACGGGGATTAAAGTTTTTCCATAAAAATTTTTTGAGGTTTTGGATTCATGAAATAGACACGTATGCCAGTTGTTAGTTATCTTATTTCCAGTTATCTCTTCTATATATTCCATAACTTCTTTCCAGTATTGCTTGATCTTCGGACATTCCCACCAGATATGCATCATTGTGTCTCTCTGTTTGCATTCCCTCCAGCACAGTGAGGATTTGTCCGCTTGATATTTATGAATTCTATCCGGGGTCACATACCATCTTGACAATAGTTTGTAGTTCATTTCTATTGTGTTTATATCTGTTGCATAACTATATACTGCTCCTATCATTCTTTCCACATGTTGTTCCTCTATTTTCGTACCCGTTTCTTTTTCCCATTGTCTTATATAGGAGGGTGTCTCTTGTCCCTCCAATTCTGTCAATATTCCTTATATTTTAGATATTCCATGTTTCAATTGAGTTTGTACACCACAGAGTTTTTCCAGGGGGTTTAAATTGTTTCCGTCTCTAATTGACTGGGGTAGTGAATTTAATAAGTATTTTAATTGGAAGTATTCCCAGTCACTTACGTCCCATTTGTTTATTTCCTTTAACTCAGTTAGTGTTCTCATCTTGCCATATGTAGGGATGTCCCTTATTTGTGCATTTCCTATTTTACAACCTAAAAGTCTCTTTCCCAGGATGAAAAAAAAAGTTTGTTCCAGTGAGTGCAATTAGTGGTTAGGGATGAGCCGAACACCCCCCTGTTCGGTTCTCACCAGAACCTGCGAACAGACCTAAAGTTTGTGTGAACTTTACAACCCTACTAAAGTGCTAATTTTAAAGGCTAATATGCAAGTTATTGTCATAAAAAGTGTTTGGGGACCTGGGTCCTGCCCCAGGGGACATGTATCAATGCAAAAAAAAGTTTTTTCAGGAGCAGTGATTTTAAGATTGCTTAAAGTGAAACAATAAAAGTGTAATATTTCTTTAAATTTCATACCTGGGGGGTGTGTATAGTATGCCTGTAAAGGGGAGCATGTTTCCCGTGCTTAGAACTGTCCCTGCACAAAGTGTTATTTTTGCAGGAAAAAAAAAGCTATTTAAAATCACTTGCGGCTATAATGAATTGTCGGCTCCCGTAATACAGAGAACAGTCATTGAAAGTCATTAAAAAAAAGGTCTGGTATGGATTTTAAGGGGAACTCCACGCCAAATTTAAAAAAAAATGGCGTGGGGGTCCCCCTCAAAATCCATACCAGACCCTTATCCGAGCACGCAACCTGGCAGGCCGCAGGAAAAGAGGGAGGGATGAGAGAGCGCCCCCCCTCCTGAACTGTACCAGGCCACATGCCCTCAACATTGGGAGGATGCTTTGGGGGTCTGTGACCCCTCAAAGCATCATGTCCCCCATGTTGATGAGGAGAAGGGTCTCATCCCCACAACCGTGGCCGGTGGTTGTGTGGGTCTGCGGACGGGGGGGCTTAACAGAATCTGGAAGCCCCCTTTTACAAGGGGACCCCCAGATCCCGCCCCCCCTGTTTGAAATGGTAAGGGGGTACAAAAGTACCCCTACCATTTCACAAAGAAAGTGTAAAAAATGTTAAACACACAGACACCGTTGGGAAAAGTTCTTTTTAAAAAATAAAAAAAATAAAAAAAAGATTCCAGCGGTGGTAATCCACTCTTGGTATCCAGCGATGAGTGGTCTCTTCTCCGGGGTCCAGCCATGGATGATCTCTTCTCCAACGTCCAGCGCAGTGCATTCTGTCTCCATGGAGACACTAAGGGAATCCCGTCTTAGCAGAGGAGGACCGGGGCACTCGTCACCGGACCTCGCCCCCCTCTGACGCAACGCAAGGGGGAAGCTGGGCTTCCCCAGTGATATACGGGTGACCCCGCCCCCCTCTGATGTAACAGAAACCTGCGTTACATCAGAGGGGGGCGGGGTCACCCGTACATCACTGGGGAAGCCCAGCTTTTCCCTTGCGTCAGAGGGAGCTGGGTCACCCTTACATCACTGGGGAAGCCTGGGTTTCCCCAGTGACGTACGGGTGACCCCGCCCCCCTCTGATGTAATGCAGGTTTCCGTTACATCAGAGGGGGGCGGGGTCACCCGTACATCACTGGGGAAGCCCAGCTTTCCCCTTGCGTTGCGTCAGAGGACCTGAAGGGTCTGGTATGGATATTAAGGGGGAACCCCACATCATTTTCTTTTTTTAATTTGACCCGGGGTTCCCCTTTAATATCCATACCAGACCTGAAGGGTCTGGTAATTGAATTTGGGGGGAACCCCACGTATATATTTTTTTATCAATGACTTTCAATGACTGTTCTCTGTATTACGGGAGCCGACAATTCATTATAGCTTTTTTTAAATAGCTTTTTTTTCCTTCAAAAATGACACTTTGTGCAGGGACAGTTCTAAGCACGGGAAACATGCACCCCTTTACAGGCATACTATACACACCCCCCAGGTATGAAATTTGAAGGAATATTACACTTTTATTATTTTACTTTAAGCATTATTAAAATCACTGCTCCCGAAAAAACGTCAGTTTTTAAAACATTTTTTTGCATTGATACATGTCCCCTGGGGCAGGACCCAGGTCCTCAAACACTTTTTATGACAATAACTTGCATATAGGCTTTTAAAATTAGCACTTTAGATTTCTCCCATAGACTTTTACAGGGCGTTTGCGTCTTTTCGAATTTGCCGCGAACACCCCAAATTGTTCGCTGTTCGGTGAACAGGCAAACAGGCAATGTTCGAGTCGAACATGAGTTCAACTCGAACTCAAAGCTCATCCCTATTAGTGGTGAATTATATATCCATTTATTTTTGTTTATGTAGTGCAGGGGTGCCCAACCAGTGGCCTGGGGGCCACATGTGGCCCGTGGAGCCCTCTGATGTGGCCCGCGACCTCCTGCTCTGGGATAGAATAGAAAGAATACTGTTAATAAAGGTCAGTTTATTACTAAAACAGTGTATATATGGGCATATCTTTTCTGCAGTGGTTACTGGGCTGCTTTCAAACTGATCCGCAGGTGCAGAGCAGTTTACCTGCGGGTTACCTGCACTGAGCCATAGACTTCTATTATTACCTGCGAGTTTGGTGAGCTTTCTGAAAGTGCACCAAACCTGCAGAATATAATAGCAGTCTATTGCAAACTGCAGGAAAGCCAAAGGTACACTGCGTTGCACACTTGGTGTGAGTAAACCGCAGTGCATCAGTGTGAAAGCAGCCTTGGACCCCTTTCACACGGTCAGTCCGACAGTCCGACCAATTGGACCCTCCATTCACCTCCAAGTAGTGGCAGACATAAACCACCAACTTGTGTCCTACCTCCAATACGATCCGCTAAAAAGTATCGTGGGCTGCGTCCGTGTCCACTCTCCAAATGCAGGGTGGACACGAACATGCCATCCACCCGCTCTGCTCATTGTGGCCCGCGACCGGTTACCAAGTTGCTTAGGTGGCCCTTGCTCTTCAAAAGGTTGGGCACCCTTGATGTAGTGTATCCCTTATTTTAAAACAATTTGTAGGCACCTTGTGTACCGCCAAATCTAATGTTCTATACTTTCGTGGTACCCAAATATTTTCATATATTTACACCATTCTACACCGTTCTACTTATTTTGCCATATATATTTTGTCATTATTGTTTTTATTATTCTAAAAAATAGTACCGTATATGGTATAGCAATTGGTAACATTTGAAATTGAAATATTATTTTAGGGAGGATCACCATTTTTTTTTTTATTTCTGTTTTAATTCATTTTAAAGTTTGAAAGTTCTCCATATTTTTTTATCTCTTTAATTATGTTTGGAAGCGTCAGTCTTGGGTTCGTTACGTACATCAGTACATCGTTCGCATATGCCGCAAGCTTATATTCATCTTCCTCAATTCTCACTCTTCCTATGTCTGGATTATTCCGCAAGATCACCAAAAATGGTTCCAATGATAATTCATACAGAAGTGGCGAAAGTTGGCACCCCTGTCTCGTTCTGTTATACATTTCGAAAGAAGGTGACCACTTCCCATTTACTTTTACCATCACTGTTGGTCGGTTATACAGATTTTTGATCCAGCGCATAATTTTAGGTCCAAGTCCCAGATATTGGAAAGTATCCATCATGAATCCTCAGTCTACCCTGTCAAACACTTTTTCCACTTCGATTGACAGGAGTAGAGCTGGGGGTCCCCTATTTTCCAGTTTTCGCAGAATTCAGGGTTTACTTCCTCTTTAATGGACTTCAAGAGACCTCACCAGCATTTTCACAGTTCGTTGAGAACTACAAGTCATACAAATGCAAGTTAGCCTACATGCTCTCTGGCAGCCATATCTGATGCATCAATACAGCAGACCAAATTATAACCCTGAATAATGTAACCACTACGCGCCCGCGCTATAGCCGAAAGACGGCTGCAGCGCGGAACGCTCCCTGCTGAGAGGATGTCCCCGGACGTCCTCCTGTTTACTTCCCTAATGCACGCTCCTGAGAGCAGCGCGATCAGCATGTCCAATGAGAGATGATCTCATATGCAACCATATGAAATCATCTCTCAGTGCCGCTCTGCCTCCTCACACAGACAGCGTGTGAGGAGGGAGAGATGAACGGCGCCGGTGCGCCGTAAGTAAAAAAAAAAAAAAAAAAAATAAAGTGATCTGTCCCCGCTGCCATGCTGCCATCTGTCCCCGCTGCCATCTGTCCCCGCTGCCATCTGTCCCCAGTACCACCTGTCACCAGTGCCATCCGTGCCATCTGCCAGTGCCACCTGTCCCCAGTGCCACTTGTCCCCAGTGCCATCTGTCATCAGTGCCATCTGTCATCAGTGCCACATCAGTGCCACGTCAGTGCCATCTGTCATCAGTGTCACGTCAGTGCCATCTGTCATCAGTGCCATATCAGTGCCACGTGTCATCAGTGCCACGTCAGTGCCATCTGTCATCAGTGCCACGTATCAGTGCCATCTGTCAAAAGTGCCACCTGTCAGTGTCACGTGCCATCTGTTATCAGTGGCCCGTGTCATCAATTCCACGTATCAGTGCCATCTGTCATCAGTGTCACGTGTCATCAGTGCCACGTATCAGTGCCATCTGTCATCAGTGCCACGTATTAGTGCCATCTCTCATCAGTGCCACGTTTTAGTGCCGCATGATATCAGTGCCACGTATAAGTGCCATCTGTCACCAGTGCCACATATTAGTGCCATCTGTCAGTGTCACGTGTCATCAGTGCCCCCCTATTAGTGCCATCTGACATCAGTGTCATGCGTCATCAGTGCCCCGTATTAGTGCCATCTGTCATCAGTGCCACGTGTCATCAGTGCCACGTCAGTGTCACGTGTCATTGTCCTGGTGCTCCAGGGCCTTCAAAAGTGTACTAGGTAGTCAACAATTTAGATGTGTAATTTATGCTCCTAGAACACGTGATGGCACTCCCTGAATGATGGGCCTCTCTAAGTGGCCAGGCTGTGGAAAAGTCCCACACATGTGGTATCATAATACTCAGGAGGAGTAGCAGAATTTATTTTGTGGTGTCGATTGTGGTATACACATGCCATGTGAGAGAAATAACCTATTACAATGACAATTTTGTGGAAAAAAATAAAAAATAAAAAAATAATTCATTTTGCAAAGAATTGTGGGAAAAAAATGACAACATCAAAAAGCTCACCATGCCTCTTACTAAATACCTTGGAATGTCTACTTTCTAAAAAGGGGGTCATTTGGGGGGTATTTGTACTTTCCTGGCATGTTAGGGTCACAAGAAATGAGATGGGCCACCAGTACATCAGATGTGATCAATTTTGTATAATTCGCACCACAGTTTGTAGAGTCTGTAACTTTCACAAAGACCAAATAATATCCACTAATTTGGGTTATTTTTACCAAAGATATGTAGCAGTATAAATTGTGGCCAAAATTTATGAAGAAAAATTAATAATTTGCTAAATTTTATCACAGAAACAAAGAAAAATGCTTTTTTTTTTTTTTCAAAATTTTCGGTCATTTTTCATTTATAGCGCAAAAAATAAAAGACCCAGAGGTGATCAAATACCACCAAAAGAAAGCTCTATTTGTGGGAAAAAAAGGACAAAAAATTAATTTGGGTTCAGTGTTGCATGACTGAGTAATTGTCATTCAAATTGTGAGAGCACCGAAAGCTGAAAATTGGTCTGGGCAGGAAGGGTGTTTAAGTGCCCAGTAAGCAAGTGGTTAAAAATAAATTCAAAAGGATGTTTTAAATATTATTAAATGGGCCCTACATTGATCATAAAAGCCAAAACAAAGAGGTGCATCAGCTATGAAATATTCATTATCAGAAAAACTTTGCACTAAATGGGGAGCATTCACATGACCTCAATCATCCCCAGTAACCCTCCACAATACACCAAATAATGTGGTTATCAAACAAGCTAAAACAAACTGTTTGCTATGCCTTTGATTAAATAATGCACACCTCATAGATTTACTATCAATTATTTGTAAATGTAATAGATGCGCCAAAGTGTCCACTAGAAAGTCCCATTCAATTTTCAAAAATGAAGAAAAACTGAGGCTGTCATTCAGGCCTGGGGGATCTGATGCAAAAGTGTTAAATCCTAAAGTTGAAGCAATTAAGATCTGTGTGAAATTAGGCACGTGGATACTGAAGATTCTTCCTTTAAAGTGGAGGACCACCCTAAAAAAAAAAAAAGAGCATTAATATTCTTTAAAAAAAAAAACATTTGAATTTTTTTTTTTTTTTTTTTTTACCTTACCAGAAATCCCTGTTGCTAGGCAGTCTTCCTAATCTGCATCCTTCCTACCCCGCGGTGATCTTCGGTCTTCTTTGGTCTTCTCTCCTCCTCCGCATTGTCTTCTGGGTAATGGGGCGTGCTGTGATCTGGGAACTGTGTGTTCCCTAACACAGCACGTCCCATTCACAAAGCGCCGCGCGACTCACGCATGCGCAGTAGGAAACGGGCAGTGAAGCCGCAAGGCTCCACTGTCTGTTTCCCTTAGTGAGGATGGCGGCGCTGGGACCCGAGAGCCGTGGGACATGTCAGCCTCGGCGGCCGACATCGCGGGCGCCCTGGAAAGGTAAGTCTCCTTATTAAAAGTCAGCAGCTACTTTTTTTATAGCTGCTGACTTTTAAAAAAATATTTTTTTAGCTGAAACACCTAAGTTAGAAATAGTTGAAAACAATAACTACAAATGATCAGATGAGTTAGATTGTAGAAAGCTATAAATGAAGCAAAGCAGTTGTATAATCAAGGATAAGACATTGGGGGTTATTTACTAAAGGAAAATCCATTTTGCTCTGCAAGTGCACTTGGAAGTGCAGTCGCTGTAGATCCGAGGGGGAAATGCAAGGAAAATAAAAAACAGCATGTTAGCTTGCACATGATTGGATGATAAAATCATCAGAGCTTCCACTCATTTCAGATCTACCCCTCAGATTTAGAGCGACTGCACTTCCAAGCGGTGCAAATTGGATTTGCCTTTCATAAATAACCCACATTGACTGCATAAGGAAGCAGCTAAGTGGAAAATGTAATTTTGCTTTTCAAGCAGTGGCGTCAACATTTTTGGGGTGGCGCAAACAAACTGAAAATTCAAACTGTTAGTAATGCAGGACTGTAAATAGCCACTTATCAGGTGATTATGTATCATTACTGCTAGATAAAACTGTGCCCATCAGTTTTAGCCTTGCTGTGCCAATCAATTTTAGCATTGCTGTGTCAATCAATTTCAGCCTCACTGTGCCCTTTAATTGCAGCCTCACTGTGCCCATCATATGCACCCTCTCTGTACCTGTCACAGTAGGCCAATTACATCTACATTTCAAGTAAAATAAAATAAAACAACTTAACATAAGATGTCCTCATTAGAGCACCCCTTTACAGCAGGTGCCCACCCCCCTTTACATCAGGTGTTCCAATCAGAGTCCACCTTTACAACAGGTGTCCCCATCAGCATCCTCTTATACATCAGGTGTCCTCATAAGGGTCCTCCTATAGATCACGTGTCCCAATTAGAGTCACCCTTTACAGCAGGTGTCCCAATCAGAGTCCCCCTTTACAGCAGGTGTCCCCATCAGCATCCCCTTATACATTAGCTGTCCCCATCAGATCAGAGTCCCCCTTTACATTAGATGTCCCCATCAGAGTCCTCCTTTACATTAGGTGCCCCCATCAGAGTCCCCCTTTACATTAGATATCCCCATCAGAGTCCCCCTTTACATTAGACGTCCCCATCAGTGTCCCCCTTTACATTAAATGTCCCCATCAGTGTCCCCCTTTACATTAGATGTCCCCATCAGAGTCCTCCTTTACATTAGGTGCCCCCATCAGAGTTCCCCTTTACATTAGTTGTCACTGTCAGAGCCCCCCTTTACATCAGATGTCCCAATCAGAGTCCTCCTTTACATTAACCACTTTCAGACCGGACCATTTTGCTGGCTTAAGACCAGACCACTTTTTGCGATTCGGCACTGCGTCGCTTTAACTGACAATTGCGCGGTCGTGTGACGTGGCTCCCAAACAAAATTGACGTCCTTTTTTCCCCACAAATAGAGCTTTCTTTTGGTGGTATTTGATCACCCCTGCAGTTTTTATTTTTTGCGATATAAACAAAAAAGAGTGACAATTTTGAAAAAAACACATTATTTTTGACTTTTTGCTATAATAAATATCCCCCAAAAATATATAAAAAAATAAATAAATTTCCCTCAGTTTAGGCCGATACGTATTCTTCTACATATTTTTGGTAAAAAAAAATCGCAATAAGTGATTATTGATTGGTTTGCGCAAAAGTTATAGCGTTTAGAAAATAGGGGATAGTTTTTATGGCATTTTTATTCATTTTGTTTTGTTAGTAATGGCGGCGATCAGCGATTTTTTTTCTAGATAATAGGGGTAACCAGTGCGCTCAACCAAAAACTATTAAATCAAATAAGGAGAAAAATGGAAAAGGAAAGCAGCCAACATATAAGTGATCTCACACTTGTAAAGGTAAAATTGAATGAAGAGGGTATGTGGCGCTAACCCTTATGTAAATCAATAAATAATCTAAAATGACCAGTTTGCAAAGCTCAGAGTATTCCGAAAGATGAGTGACCTTTCACACAAATAGATATATAAAAACATAAAATAATGAACTAAATAGATAAAATTCCTTAATAGCAATACACATAAAATATTGATTAAATATAAGACGTGTGTAAAAAATGAAAAAATATTCAATAAAAGTGATGGTGCTAAAATAACCGTGCTGAAATAAATCTATGTGCTGGGGTAAAAATAATGATGGAGTTGGGTTAAAAATAGTGAACACGAAATCTTCTAGCAATAAAAGGTGCACAGTGCAACGTGCAAAATATGTGAATAGAGAACCAGTAAAGAACCGATAGATTGGTTCTGAAAGTGCAAGGGAATTGCAAGGAAATTGCAAGGGGAATGAATGATTGAATGTGCAGAAATATCCAAAATAATGACAAAGTGACCATACAGATGAAAAGAGTGTGTCACTGTAGGTATGGTATAATCAGATGATACCAAAACAATAATATCGCTGAAAAAAATATATAAAAAATAAAAGTAAAATTTGGTGCACTACAAGTCCCAGCTTGTAAAGAAAAAATGGCGGAAAATAAACGATAAAGTCCACAATCTGGAACAATGAAGAGCATAAGGCTCTGGAATAAGTGAAGGTGAGTGGAAATATTCAGGAATCTTTGTGTTGATCACAGTGATGATCCGTGCAGGCAGTGCTCCGTGCTGACTTCAGGGGTGCACCCTACTAGTTCCCCCAGCCTCTCACCTCTATTTGCGGCCCCTACAGGCCTAGTGGAGCAGATAGCCTCTAAGGTGGCAAGCCTGGTTACTTTCCGGGTCCTCTTTCTTATGGGCTCCTATGGGCTCCTATAGGCTTCTATGGGCTCCTATGGACTCCTACTCCGATCCAAAAAGGCACTCCAGGGGTAAGGGGTCACTCACGGATTAGATCAGCATGTAGGGGTTAAAGGTACAAAGAAGCGCTCCAATGTGTAGTAAAAACAGGTTTATCGAAACAAAAATAATAGCCACTCACATTTAAAGTTTTCTTGTATCAGCATGGATGAACTTCCGGTCGCGGCTGCAAACCGGAAGTAGAGCGATAGGCACCTGACTTCAGGTGCCTATCGCTGACGTCAGGTGCCTATCGCTCTACTTCCGGTTTGCGGCTGCGACCGGAAGTTCATCCATGCTGATACAAGAAAACTTTAAATGTGAGTGGCTATTATTTTTGTTTCAATAAACCTGTTTTTTACTACACATTGGAGCGCTTCTTTGTACCTTTAACCCCTACATGCTGATCTAATCTGTGAGTGACCCCTTACCCCTGGAGTGCCTTTTTGGATCGGAGTAGGAGTCCATAGGAGCCCATAGGAGCCCATAAGAAAGAGGACCCGGAAAGTAACCAGGCTTGCCACCTTAGAGGCTATCTGCTCCACTAGGCCTGTAGGGGCCGCAAATAGAGGTGAGAGGCTCGGGGAACTAGTAGGGTGCACCCCTGAAGTCAGCACGGAGCACTGCCTGCACGGATCATCACTGTGATCAACACAAAGATTCCTGAATATTTCCACTCACCTTCACTTATTCCAGAGCCTTATGCTCTTCATTGTTCCAGATTGTGGACTTTATCGTTTATTTTCCGCCATTTTTTCTTTACAAGCTGGGACTTGTAGTGCACCAAATTTTACTTTTATTTTTTATATATTTTTTTCAGCGATATTATTGTTTTGGTATCATCTGAATATACCATACCTACAGTGACACACTCTTTTCATCTGTATGGTCACTTTGTCATTATTTTGGATATTTCTGCACATTCAATCATTCATTCCCCTTGCAATTTCCTTGCAATTCCCTTGCACTTTCAGAACCAATCTATCGGTTCTTTACTGGTTCTCTATTCACATATTTTGCACGTTGCACTGTGCACCTTTTATTGCTAGAAGATTTCGTGTTCACTATTTTTAACCCAACTCCATCATTATTTTTACCCCAGCACATAGATTTATTTCAGCACGGTTATTTTAGCACCATCACTTTTATTGAATATTTTTTCATTTTTTACACACGTCTTATATTTAATCAATATTTTATGTGTATTGCTATTAAGGAATTTTATCTATTTAGTTCATTATTTTATGTTTTTATATATCTATTTGTGTGAAAGGTCACTCATCTTTCGGATACTCTGAGCTTTGCAAACTGGTCATTTTAGATTATTTATTGATTTACATAAGGGTTAGCGCCACATACCCTCTTCATTCAGCGATTTTTATTGTGACTGCGACATTATGGCGGACACGTCGGACATTTTTGACACATTTTTGGGACCATTGTCATTTATACAGCAATCAGTGCTATACAAATGCACTGATTCCTGTGTAAATGACACTGGCAGTGAAGGGGTTAACCAGGGGGTGGCAGTGTAGGGGTTAAGTGTGTCCTAGGGGCGTGTTACTAACTGTGGGGGGCATGGCTGTGTGTTAGTGAACTGATCTCTGCTCCAATCACAGGGAGTAGAGATCAGTGTCACTTGTTGCTAGGCAGAACGGGGAGATGCTGTTTACTTCCGCATCTCCCCGTTCAGCCTCCCCGTGAGACGATCGCGGGTAACCCCGTGGTGATCGAGTCCGCGGCACCCGCGACCGGACTCACAGGGGTCCCGACCGGCGCGCGCTGCCGGCGGCGTGCATGCAATGGCATGGCGGCATTTTTAAAGGGGCGTACCTGTACGCCCTTATGCCTGTCCGTACCATTCTGCCGACGTACATGGTTGTGCGCCGCTTGGGAAGTGGTTAAATGTCACCATCAGAGTCCTCCTTTACATCAGATGTCCCCATCAGAGTCCTCCTTTACATCAGATGTCCCCATCAGAGTCCTCCTTTACATCAGATGTCACCATCAGAGTCCTCCTTTACATCAGATGTCACCATCAGAGTCCTCCTTTACATTAAATGTCACCATCAGAGCCCCCCCTTTACATTAGATGTCCCCATCAGAGTCCTCCTTTACATTAAATGTCACCATCAGAGACCTCCTTTACATCAGATGTCACCATCAGAGCCCCCCCCCCCCTTTACATTAGATGTCCCCATCAGAGTCCTCCTTTACATTAAATGTCACCATCAGAGCCCCCCCCCCCTTTACATTAGATGTCCCCATCAGAGTCCTCCTTTACATCAGATGTCCCCATCAGAGTCCCCCTTTACATTAGATGTCCCCATTAGAGTCCTCCTTTACATCAGATGTCACCATCAGAGCCCTCCTTTACATTAAATGTCACCATCAGAGCCCCCCCCCCCCCTTTACATTAGATGTCCCCATCAGAGTCCCCCTTTACATTAGATGTCCCCATTAGAGTCCTCCTTTACATCAGATGTTCCCATTAGAGTCCTCCTTTACATCAGATGTCACCATCAGAGTCCTCCTTTACATTAAATGTCACCATCAGAGCCCCCCCCCTTTACATTAGATGTCCTCATCAGAGTCCTCCTTTACATTAAATGTCACCATCAGAGACCTCCTTTACATCAGATGTCACCATCAGAGCCCCCCCCCCTTTACATTAGATGTCCCCATCAGAGTCTTCCTTTACATTAGATATCACCATCAGAGCCCCCCTTTACATCAGATGTCATCATTAGAGCCCCCCCTTTACATCAGATGTCATCATCAGAGCCCCCCTTTACATCAGATGTCATCATCAGAGCCCCCTTTAGGTTAGATGTCCCCATTAGAGTCCTCCTTTACATCAGATGTCCCCATTAGAGTCCTCCTTTACATCAGATGTCACCATCAGAGTCCTCCTTTACATTAAATGTCACCATCAGAGCCCCCCCCTTTACATTAGATGTCCCCATCAGAGTCCTCCTTTACATTAAATGTCACCATCAGAGACCTCCTTTACATCAGATGTCACCATCAGAGCCCCCCCCCCCCCTTTACATTAGATGTCCCCATCAGAGTCCTCCTTTACATTAAATGTCACCATCAGAGACCTCCTTTACATCAGATGTCACCATCAGAGCCCCCCCCTTTACATTAGATGTCCCCATCAGAGTCCTCCTTTACATCAGATGTCACCATCAGAGTCTTCCTTTACATTAGATGTCCCCATCAGAGTCCCCCTTTACATTAGATGTCCCCATCAGAGTCTTCCTTTACATTAGATATCACCATCAGAGCCCCCCTTTACATCAGATGTCATCATCAGAGCCCCCCTTTACATCAGATGTCATCATCAGAGCCCCCTTTAGGTTAGATGTCCCCATTAGAGTCCTCCTTTACATCAGATGTCCCCATTAGAGTCCTCCTTTACATCAGATGTCACCATCAGAGTCCTCCTTTACATTAAATGTCACCATCAGAGCCCCCCCCCCTTTACATTAGATGTCCCCATCAGAGTCCTCCTTTACATTAAATGTCACCATCAGAGACCTCCTTTACATCAGATGTCACCATCAGAGCCCCCCCCCCCTTTACATTAGATGTCCCCATCAGAGTCCTCCTTTACATCAGATGTCACCATCAGAGTCCCCCTTTACATTAGATGTCCCCATCAGAGTCCTCCTTTACATTAAATGTCACCATCAGAGCCCCCCTTTACATCAGATGTCATCATCAGAGCCTCCCTTTACATCAGATGTCATCATCAGAGCCCCCTTTAGGTTAGAAGTCCCCATTAGAGTCCCCCTTTACATCAGATGTCCCCATCAGAGCCCCCCCCCCCCCCATTACATTAGATGTCCCTATCAGAATCCTCATTTACATCCAATGTCACCATCAGAGCCCCCTTTACATCAGCTGTCACCATCAGAGTCCTCATTTACATTAGATGTCACCATCGGAGCCCCCCTTCACATTAGATGTCACCATCAGAGCCCCCTTTACAGCAGATCAGTGTTAATTTTGGCAGCAAATTTAAATTTAGTTTTAGTCTTAGTCTTAGAACTAAAATTGCATTTTAGTTTTAGTCTCCTGTAATTGTTTTAGTTTTAGTCGTATTTAGTCGACTAAATCTCCAGTACATTTTAGGCGACTAAAATGATTTTAGTCGACTAAAACTAATGTTAGTCATCTAAAATCTAATGGGTGTAGTTAAATTGTAATGCATTATTTAAACATGTCTCTACAATTTCCAAACTCATTATATTACTGCTGGAGTGAAAATTTGAATATGTTATTATTTATGCACTACAGACCAGTGTTAATTTTGACGTCAAATTTCAATTTAGTTTTAGTCTTAGTCTTGACTAAAATGGCATTAGTTTTAGTCTCATTTTAGTCTTTTGAATAAAATGCAATTTTTGTTTTAGTCGTATTTTATTCATCTCAATTGTTTTAGTTTTAGTCGTATTTTAGTCGACTAAAATGGTATTAAGTTAGTCGACAAAAATGTTTTAGTCGACAAAATTAACACTGCAGCAGATGTCACCATCAGAGCCCCCCTTTATATCAGCTGTCACCATCAGAGCCCCCCTTTACAGCAGATGTCACCAGAGCCCCCCTTTACATTAGATGTCACCAACAGAGCCCCCCTTTACAGGAGATGTCCCCATCAGAGTCCCCCTTCACATTAGATGCCCCCCCCCCCCCTGTACTCACAGCTTTCACAGCAAGTCACCTGTCGTCCACCTTCAGACTGGCTGGGATGAGTCCGAGAAAGTGAAGGCACAGGACCCGGCATAACACATCACAGCATGGAACAATGCTATAGAAAGGGTGCTTCCCATACACCTGTGTGTTCGGCATCCCTCACACACTTAAAGATACATTTTTTTTTTGTTTCTTTTATTTTTTTTATATGATGAGTAGCTTTGGGGGGGGGGGGGCAGCACCCCTGCGCCCCCTATGGGCAGGCTGCCACTGCTTTCAATTGCATATTAAATGGCGAATGAAAAAAAAGTGCAACCAGTTTAAAGCTGAACTCCAGGCAAACATCTAAATAAGCCAATGATGGCAAACTTTCTAAATGCTACAGGAGATTGTAGTCTCTGACTTAGTTACACGGGTTGCTTCTTTTGGTAAGAGTTCAAATAACCAATAGGCAGCAGTCACATTTCCCTTGCTTCCCAAAGGGCTCAGTGCTTTCCTTTTTTTTTGCAAGTATAAATAGATATACTCAATCAGTGTTCCCATCTGTCATTGACTACACCCACTACATATTAGCATCTTTCTGTGCGATGAAGTTATTGTTGAGACTTCTGTACACCAATTCTGTGTTTTTATTGAAGTTTGGATGCCATGGTTGCATAGCAATCTTGTCCAGCATAATAATATTTATTATCTGAAAAATATTCTGTTCTGTGCTAATTCATTCACAAAGAACCATATATGCACAAAACCCTTCTGTTTATATGACCCTTGCCATTTCCAGGTATTTAGAGAGTCTCGGAGCAAAACACAAAGAAATGGGCGCAGGGACGGCATGACAGTGCTGGACTGCACAGTCGCCACCTTAGGAGGTTAGCACTTTAAGAAAGGGGGAGGAGCTGGAGGGGCTGGGCGGCACTCAGGCGAAAAGTAAAGGGAGAGAAGAGGGAAGTGACGTCAGTCACAGAGCAGAGGAGGAAGCGATTCCCACCCACCCGCCCTGAATGGATTAGATAAGGGGGTAAAGAACTGGTCCTTAGGACAAGGCAGTTTTTTGGGTCGCTGGAAGAGCAGAAGAGAGAGGTACATGTATGGAACATGTTGTACCCATCCATGGGATGGGGGTGGTTTATGGTACTTCAAGGTTAAGAGGGGTTAACCTGGAAGGGTTAAAAATGGGTAGGTCACTGTGAAAGTTTGGTACCGCCTCAGAGTCAGGGGTTTCAGACTGGAGGCAAAATGTTTAAAGTTCTAATGCCGCGTACACACGGTCGGAAAAAAAGCTCTGATGGTTTTCCCGTCGGAATTCCAACGGAATTTCGCTCAAACTGTCTTGCCTACACACGGTCACACCAAATTCCGACGGTCAATAACACCACGCCTTAAAAAAAAGTTTAACTGCACTATAAAAGGGAAGTTTAATGCTTCTGAGCATGCGTCGAATTGTTTCCGAGCATGCGTCGGAATTTTGCGTGTCGGAATTGCATACACACGATCGGAAAATCCGATAGAAAGGTTTTCCGTCGGAAAAATTAAGAACAGGTTCTCAATCCAAAGTTCGTCGGAAATTACATCAGAAAAAGGCCGATGGGCATACACACGGTCGGAAAATCCGATGAAAAGCTCCCATCGGACTGTTTCCATTGGAAATTCCGACCGTGTGTATGCGGCATAAAAAGTTGTTCCCAGTGACCAATGGTTTGTTGTTTCCCCCACCCATGACTCATTTGAAAGAATTTTGAAGTTGATGGTTAATTTTAAATATGTTATTTAACTTCATAGTTTGTTAATAAAAGGCCAGCTGACCATTTACTCCAAAACCTAGTCTAGTCGTTTGTTAAGTGTTTGGAGGGTTGAGGTCATGGTAAAAAGGTGATCAGGTTACTGGGCTTAGGTCCTACATATGTCATGTAAAATATACTGATACAAAACCATTAACACAACCAATATAAACTACAAATGATTTAATTGTCATCATTAAATATTTTAGTAATCTAAAGTACCGTAATATTTACTCTGTGTTAATATTCTGTAAGTAATTATAATGTATATATTTGTTTTGTAAGAATAGCTTTGTACAAGCTAATGCATGGTATACTTTTTAGTGTTATGATGCATGTTAACACTGGTATTGTGTTTGAATTGCATGTGTATTTGGGTGCATATGCCATGGGTATTTCTAAAGATAAGTAAAGCACTGTGGTGTAGTGGTTAGTACTTTCACCTAGCAACAAAAATGGTCACTGGTTCAAATCCCGACTACGACACCATCTGCCTGGAGTTTGCATGTTCTCCCTGTGCCTGCGTGGGTTTCCTCTGGGTACTCCAGTTTCCTCCCACACTCCAAAGACATGCTGGTAGGTTAATCGGATCCTGTCTAAATTGTCCCTAGTATATGTATGAATGTGTGTTAGACCCCGTACACACGGTTGGAAATTCCAACCACAAAATCTGATGGATTTTGTCCGACACTGGTGTTGCATACACATGGTCGGACAAAGTTGGAAAATCCGATCATTCTGAACATGGTGACGTTCATTGCGTACGACGGAACTACGTAGAGGCTAGTAGCCAATAGCTTTGGTCTCGTAATTTGATCTGAGCATGCGTGGCACTTTGTCCGTCGGAACGCTCTACACACGATCGGAAAAAGTCTGATCGGATTTTGTTGTCGGAAAATTTGAGAGCAGGATCTCAAATTCCACCGGAAAAAGTCCAATGGAGCCCACACACAGGCGGATTTTCCGACAACATGGTCCGATCGGACATTTTCCGTCGGAATTTCAGACTGTGTGTACGGGAGCAAAGAGACCTTAGGTTGTAAGCTCCTTGGAAGTAAGGACTGATGTGAATGTACAATGTATATGTAAAGCGATGTGTTAATTGACAGTGCTAGTACCTGAAATAAATAAAAATAGTCTCCTGGCAAGCAGATAAATACACGGACGGACTTGCAATTATCTACCGCCAGTCGTGTGATTCAGAGATCTCTTCTCATCAGCACAGCCAGGCCATTCCTTCACTGCATTACAATTTGGTCAAGAACCCACTCAGAGCTTACTGATTGGACAATAAATGATCAACAGAACTGAGAGAGTGGACACATTATTCCCCACTCTGACCCTGGAAAAATCTATGCTCCATGGCAATCAGATATCCCCTCCCCAGCTCTAAATTGGTCGTAAGAGCCATAGTTCCTCCAGTCATTCTACAAGCACCTCAAAAACAACACCAGAACAAGGAATCTGGGGGTTCCTTGCTTCAGGAGAATAGATCCAGCTGTCACATACTCCATTCAAGATGGTGCACCAACAAGCCACCCTGCCACCTCTCACCAATACCTAGTCCCGCTATGATTCCTTCTGATACAGCTCCGGGACAATGATATTGCACAGAGAAGCCCAGAATTTCTATTCTGGGGTACCCCTCCGGCGATCTTGGATCCTTCTCTTTTGTGTCTTTCCCCATAGTAAGCTATTTATTTGGGGGGAGACATGTGGGCTTGATCCCAAGCCCAGATATATGTGTCCATTGACACGCACAGCACGGCTCGGCCCCACCCTCTGCTATCTGCTCACAGGATTTGACTGACAGCAGCAGGAGTCAATGGCTCCCACTGCTCTCAGCCAGGCTTGTGAGAGTGAAGAGAGAGGAGAGAAGAACTGAAGCCACTGGATCAATACAGGTCTCAAGTAAGTATATTGGGGGAGGGGGGGAATGCAAAGTAAGAGGCACAATGTTTTTACCTTAATGCAGGGAATGCATTTAGGTAAAGAAAAAAATTTACCACTTTAACTGCTTCCCTACCGGCCACAGTATATATACGTTGTGGTAAGGAAGTGGTTATACCGGTATCATGGTTGAGGCTGCAACCATGATCCGAGTGTCATTTTGTATCCCTGGTGATTCTCTTTCAATGTAAAAGTACTCTGAGTGGCTGGGCAGGCACTGAAATACTTTTACAGGTGGCAGAAGGGGGTCCCACCACCATCGCTTTTACCGGGCTCTCCAGAACAATCAGGAAGCCCAGTAATGATGCGTCCAGCAGCCAACTGAAGCTGTTCCTCCCACTGTGGGACATAAGAACCTGGAAGTGAGGACTATTTTGTCATTTCCAGTTCCAGCTCTTTGTTTACTGGCCGCATAGCAGCCGATCAGACCGATCTGTGTCTGATCTGCTGCACTGGAGCCCAAAGGAGAGATTTGATGTTTACAGGAGAGATGGGATGTTTACGTTCCTTTTGATTGCAATAAAAGTGATTAAAAAAAAAAAAACATTGTAAAAAAATAAAAAATAATATAATAAAAACATTTTTTAAAGCACCCCCGTCACCTCATGCTCACACGCAGTGTTGAACGAACACGCCGGTCCCGCATGCATATCTAAACAGTGATCGCACCACACATGTCAGCTATCACCGCGAATGTCAGAGCAAGAGCAATAATTCTAGCACCATAACTCCTGTGTAAATCTAAACTGGTAACCTGCAAAGGCCCCTTTCACACATGCGGACCGTTCGTCCGTTTTTTCATACGTCCGTTTACGGATGAAAACGGACATTAATGCTTGTCTATGGGATAGCGGACGTTAGCGGATGATCATAACGTCCGTTAACATCCGTCTCCGTTAAGGTCTGTTTTTCTGAACGGAAGAAGACCCTATTTTTGTCTTCCGTAAAAAAACGGAACGGACCAAAAACGGACGTTAGCGGACGATCCGTTCACATCCGATCGGCTGACATCCATTTTTCATCAAAAAATTCCCATAATTCATGAAAAAAAAAAAAAATAAATAAAAAACGGATAAAAAACGGACATAAACGGATACAAAAACGAACATAAACGGATAAAAAAACTGATGAAAAACGGACGTAATCGGATGAAAAACGGACGTAAATGGACGAAAAACGGAAATGAAAATGGATGAAAACTGATGTTTACTGACAACAACTGATGATAAAAAAACGTGACTGAACTGATCTAATGTACGGTCCGCATGTGTGAAAGGGGCCAAAGGCTTTTAAAATGTCACCTATGGATAATTTAAACCACCGTAGTTTGTCACCATTCCATAAGGGTGTGCAATTTTAAAATGTGACATGTTTTAAAGGTTGATTGTCTATGTCAGGGATCTTCAAACTACGGCCCTCCAGCTGTAGCGGAACTACACATCTGATGAGGCATTGTAAAACTCTGCCATTCACAGACATGACTAGGTATGATGGGAATTATAGTTCCTGAACAACTGGAGGGCCGTAGTTTGAAGACCCCTGGTCTATGTAATCATTGATGCTGTGGAATTTGTTGTTAGTAAATATAATTAATACTATAAATAAACAATTCACTAAGTGTTGTTCTTCTCTTTCTATTTTTCTCGATCGCTGTTATTAGTGTAACCAAATAAAAGAAATCTAATTACAATGCTAACATGATACACTAATGACAGATTTTAAACAAGCAAACACAGATCTTTAAGATCCGATGCTGAATTAATGTACTTTTTATATATCTTTTCTTAGAAATACTATATTGGTACTGTAAGCCTAATGAACAATCTTTGTCTGTAAAATGTAAAATGTGCATTAAATGAGCTATGGTGCTTTGCTTGGAACCGATCTAATGATGATGGCTATTTAGCAGTAATTGGCTTTGTCTGTTTCTGTGAAAAGTGGTATTCTGTCAATCAGCTGACAGCAATGATGTTTCATAGCCAGTATCCTCTGCAGGGTGTGCTATTAAAAGTATTTCATTTTATCAACGTCATTCAGTCATCCGAACGTCAGTCTGTGACATAGATAAGAGGCTGTGAGCTGAGGCAGAGGGAAAAAAAACGGGAAAGACAAAAATAGTGAACATACATTTCTTGTATGTGAATAATTAAAAGCAAACATATGTTGTAAAGCAAACAATGCATTTTTTTTTTCGTTTTTACAATGACCCAGGGGTGAGTTTGGTCAGTCGATCGCTGTGTAGCAGGGAGAGGCAATTGGAAACATTCTTCTCTGGGCTGTCTAAGCATGAGCTGGGCGTGACACTTTAAGAAGCATGTTTCAACTGGAGAGGAAGGATGGACCAACAGTTTGGAATTCATGGGAATCAGACCAAGAAAGACTGGGAAGACAGACAAATACTGGGATGAGACATACACAGAAATAAACCCAGTCCGCAATCCACTAGGACAGTAAAAGTAAGTCTACTCTTCTTCTAGTCCTAAGATTACTTTCATCTCCCATTGATCTCATCTACCCAATATTTGACTTCATTACAGTGACAGTGAAGAATCCTAAGAGGATAACCTCAACTACATCAAATTGCTGAGCCAAAGGCTACTACTGCACCAGGTGGGTACTGAAGAGTAGATTGTAGGCAATACATTACGATCAACAGATTAAACATGTGGTCTGCTCAGGATTGGGAAACAGTTAGGAAATAGGGAGTGGAATGATGAAGACAAATGCATATCTGTTACTCAATAACGTGTTATATTACTCATGTGTTAAATCTAAATGTACAGTGGAAATCAATGTGCATTGCCTATAGATGTTCACATTTTATTTAGCCATTCAAAGGGGATTTTTATTTATTTATATTTTATTTCTGTTCATATTATTTGAGTATCCTAATAGTGTAATATATTCAGGGCTTCTTTTCAGTGAGAACGTGGGGGAACGCAGACTGACAGCTCCAGCACTGAATGTATGTAATGGCAAGAGGTGCTTAGGTGTGCTGGAAGGTCTATTGATGCTGGCTGCTGGGAGATCTATTGTTGCTTGGGTGGATCTACTGTTACCTGGGAGTATATTGTTGTGGGAGATCTATTGTTGCTTGGGTGGATCTACTGTTATGTGGGAGTATATTGTTGTGGGGGATCTATTGTTGCTTGGGTGGATCTACTGTTACCTGGGAGTATATTGTTGTGGGAGAGCTATTGTTGCTTGGGTGGATCTACTGTTACGTGGGAGTATATTGTTGTGGGAGATCTATTGTTGCTTGGGTGGATCTACTGTTACCTGGGAGTATATTGTTATGGGAGATCTATTGTTGCTTGGGTGGATCTACTGTTACCTGGGAGTATATTGTTATGGGAGATCTATTGTTGCTTGGGTGGATCTACTGTTACCTGGGAGTATATTGTTATAGGAGATCTATTGTTGCTTGGGTGGATCTACTGTTACCTGGGAGTATATTGTTGTGGGAGATCTATCGTTGCTTGGGTGGATCTACTGTTACCTGGAAGTGTATTGTTGTGGGGGATCTATTGTTGCTGGCTGCAGGGGATCTATTTTACTGCCTTTCTAGTTATCATTAACAAATTCCATACAAATTACTTAACACCACAACATGATACTTCTGTATTCTCTAAAAGGGGCAGTATCGGGCAGTAGGTAGGGGGGGGGGGACCAAGGGACCATGCTCCGAGGTGAGTAGGGGGCAGAGACAAGGGGTGACTCAAAAAAGGGGAGTAATTATACCTTTCCCCTGGGGAAAAAAAGCCCTGAGTATACTTATATGTATTAAAATGTATATTTCAAGCTCAAAATAACATTAATAACAAAGTTTAACAGCAACCTATGGATGTTCGATTCGATATTTAGCCATTCAAAAGGCCTTTTTACCAATTTCTAAATCTAATTTATATTATTTGTGTATCCTAATAGTGTATTATATTTATATGTATTAAATGTACATTTCAAGCTCAAAATATAATTTATAACAAAGTTGAACATCAAAATAATAGAGCTTATTTTGCTGCTTGCTTTATCTAGTTCAATGGTGACTTCTACATGGGACTCACTTTACTTGGTATTCTAGCATTATAAAATCCCAGATAAAAGTATCCCACGAACACTGAGGACCTCAGAATCAAATTCTTTTAGGCCCTATTTGAGACCCCCAACCGAGTTGTTGTACATTTTTTGGTCTGTATAGTCCTAAGTATAACAAACATTGAAGGGCTTACGTAAGCAACAAAGTAAGACATAATTCAAACTGATTTCATTAAAACTAGAAATAAAAAATAAAGTAAAAAATATTTAAAGTGATTATATTAATGTAATATGTCAGTCACATCTAAATCTATTTAATGAATTGTTTTAGATCCCTGGTAATTTAGAGAACAATAGATTTATAAATGATAAAACTAAATATAATTTTTCTACGAAGTAAGTAACATTTCTGAAGTCCGTAAAACCCCCGTAAAATATTAAATTTCCCTTAATTTTTCTTCATTTATTTGGCAGTGCAACAATGGATCTGCAGTATTTTTTTGCAACACAGCACAAGGTAGTACATACGAGGACCCTTAGTTATAGGTCAAAGATTGCTACTTCTAACGTAATATAGGTACCCTCATACCTTTAAGTGTGAAGAACATGTCAATTATGGCGTTAAATACATGCTTACAGTAGATTTTGAAGTAATGATATAGGATGTATGTATATTAGACTTCAGAATTTATAGAACAGTGATGATTTGATACACTCAAAAAAAAATCATGCTTAAATAGATCTAAAACCTAATTGAAGGATATATAGTTTGCTAGAGTACTTTGCATTAAAATAACTGCCATGTTTTATTCTTTTAGAAAATACTATTTTCTTCTTTTGTTTTTAACCCCTTCCGACATGTCAGCTCTGCTGATCTGCTTCAGCGTCTTGCACCTACTTTCTATCTACATGCATACACTCCGTGGGTACTGTATGTTCTTGGCGTGCTCCAGCAATCTGTGTCATCATAGTGGCTTAAAGTCTTCCCTAAAAGCGTATATATACAACATGGGACAGATACAATGACAGGGAGTGAGATACAAGGACAGGGAGTGTTGTCACCCAGTAATAACAGGAAGTGCCTGAAATAAGACCTCTTGGCAGGATTACCAGGATTATTTTAATGAAAGTAGTATCTTTAAAAATACTGAAAGTTACTTTTAAAATTACATTAACAAGTTAAGGTTTATGTTAGATTTTAGTAATTGGTTTGGATCTACTTTAACCTTTCCATTCTCCAAACTTATGTATAAAATGTTACCTTTAAAATCGACATCACCATGTCTTTCAATTGCACTCGCTGTTACTGATATACATACTGATATTTAGTGACAATACATTTCAAAACAAGTGATAAGTAATGGAGCCAATCTTAAAAATGTGCAGAAAGTGAAAATGAGTGCAGCTGCCCCCTTTCCACTTTTAGGCTGGGTTCACACTTTTGCGAATTGGATGTGGATTTAGCCGCATCCAATTCGCATAGCAGGAGATTGTTATCGTCTCTCTATCTCTGAAGCGGCTTCGGTGTGAATTGCACAGGAGTCCTGTGTGTCTTTTGGTCCATTTCAAGTCTAAATTCAGGTCTGGAATTCGGACCTGAAAACAGTGAATGGAGACGCACTGGACTCCTGCTGTGAGCCGCTGTGTTTTTCAGTGTGAACCCAGGCTAAAACCCTCAGCTTTAACAAAAAAAATCCTCACAGATCCATGCCCCCACACAAGTGACGTGGATGCAGGGCTCTCCCCCCACCCTCCCATCAGCATACACTGATCAGCACTGCAACGACTGGCTGCATCCGCTGATTGAATGCTCGCTTTTCAGCAAGACCGATGGATAGAAGACCAGCTTTTGTTGAACTGCAGAGCTATACATAGATCAAAATACTGATACATGTGTACCTCATAGACATGGCACAGGATGTGCTGGGTGTGCCTGGGCCTGGGCACACTCTAATCACCCCGTGCGATGCAGAGAATTCCCTTGCTGCCTGGACCTCTCTATGTCCCCCCCTCACAGCAGCGCTGGCCCCTCCCCGCAGCATTGCTAGATTCCCTCCTACCCTCTCCCCTCCCCTCTCCCTCCTCGCCTCTCCCACTGGCTGCTTGTTTCAGGATGGAGAGCAAGGGAAGGGGGTGGTATATATGTCATTTACCGAATTACCATCCTCTTATTTTTCTGAATGAACACAGTGAGTAATCCCAGTCCCTTTCTCTGCAGCCTCAACTTTCTGTCCTCAGTTCATTTCTCTGTCTCAAAAGTGAGACATCAGAGGTCTGTTTATATTTTACCAAAGCCCCTCAACGGGACTCCTAAAAAAAATGTAGAAATATCATTTTAAATAATATTGAAAGAATTAATAAAAAAATAATAAAGATAAAAAAAATACTGACACTATCCACTGTCCTACTGACACCAACCTCTGCCCTACTGACACTGTCCACTGCTCTACTGACTGACACTGTCCACTTCCTTACTGACACTGTCCACTTCCTTACTGACACCAACCTCTGCCCTACTGACACATCCGCTGCTCTACTGACATCATCCAATGCTCTACTGACATCATCCACTGCTCTACTGACACAATCCACTTCTCTACAGACACAATCCACTGCTCTACTGACATCATCCACTGCTCTACTGACATCATCCACTGCTCTACTGACACAATCCACTTCTCTACAGACACAATCCACTGCTCTACTGACATCATCCACTGCTCTACTGACATCATCCACTGCCCTACTGACATCATCCACTGCCCTACTGACATCATCCACTGCTCTACTGACATCATCCACTGCTCTACTGACACAATCCATTGCTCTACTGACACAATCCATTGCTCTACTGACATCATACTCTGCTCTACTGACATCATCCACTGCTCTACTGACATCATCCACTGCTCTACTGGCATCACCCACTGCCCTACTGACATCATCCACTGCTCTACTTACACAATCCACTTCTCTACAGACACAATCCACTGCTCTACTGACATCACCCACTTCTCTACTGACATCATCCACTGCCCTACTGACATCATCCACTGCCCTACTGACATCATCCACTGCTCTACTGACATCATCCACTGCCCTACTGACATCATCCACTGCTCTACTGACATCATCCACTGCCCTACTGACATCATCCACTGCCCTACTGACATCATCCACTGCTCTACTGACAACATCATCCACTGCCCTACTGACAACATCATCCACTGCCCTACTGACAACATCATCCACTGCCCTACTGACAACATCATCCACTGCCCTACTGACAACATCATCCACTGCTCTACTGACATCATCCACTGCTCTACTGACATCATCCACTGCTCTACTGACATCATCCACTGATCTACTGACATCATCCACTTCTCTACTGACATCATCCACTGCCCTACTGACATCATCCACTGCTCTACTGACATCATCCACTGCTCTACTGACATCATCCACTGCTCTACTGGCATCATCCCCTGCCCTACTGACATCATCCACTGCCCTACTGACATCATCCACTGCCTTACTGACATCATCCACTGCTCTAGTGACACAATCCACTGCTCTACTGACACAATTAACTGCTCTACTGACATCATCCACTGCCCTACTGACATCATCCACTGCTCTACTGACATCATCCACTGCTCTACTGACATCATCCACTCCCATACTGACATCATCCACTCCCATAATGACATCATCCACTGCCCTAATGACATCATCCACTGCCATACTGACATCATCCACTGCTCTACTGACATCATCCACTGCCCTACTGACACCACCCACTGCTCTACTGACACAATCCACTGCTCTACTGACACAATCCACTACTCTACTAAAACCATCCACTGGCCTACTGACACCGTCCATGTATTAATACATTTGAAAATGTTTGTTTACATCAATTTATAAGAGTGTATATGTAAAATATATATATATTGTACATACACACAAGCATGTGGGTTTGAGCATTAGGGGGTGCACACCCTAATGCAATAAACTGCGCACACTTGTGGTATACCTAACGTTAGTCCTCATCTGCATCTGTCACCTCTTCCCTTGGCTCTGACCTTTTGAGTCTTGCAGATTGTCACACAAACACTCGGGGAGCCTTTTTCTTCCCCATGCCAAGCTAGTGGCAGGACGGTCATGATCAATGAGAAAAAAAAGTGGTAGAATGTTGTACCGGGCCAACCATCAACAGAAACAGAAACAATGTAGGATTGTAGCTGCACACAGAAGGTTTTTTTTTTTAACCTTAAAGTAGAACTATGGGCAAAACTTTCTTTTTAGAATTGTGGATAGAGAAAAGGAGGGCTATAACCCCTGCCAGCATTTTTTTGTGTCCGATTGTGGAGATTTCCCTTCACTTCCTGTCCTATAGCCAAACAGGAAGTGGGAGGCATTCCCTGCAAATGAAGGTAATTCTTTGGGGACCTCCAGGTCACCAGAACTAGTGTCTCTATTGGAAGATTTCCCATCTATTACTTCTCTGGGGACAACCCAATCTGGGATTTTCGTTTACTTTCACTTTTAATGATAATGGTAAGCAGGACAAATTGAGAGGGGGAATCGCCCTAATGGGGCCACAGACAGCAATAAAAACTGACAGTTATACTTAACCGCTTCAGCACCGGGCCATTTTTCACCCTTCCTTACCAGAGCACTTTTTGCGATTCGGCACTGCGTCGCTTTAACTAACAATTGCGCGGTCGTGCGACGTCACACAAACAAAATTGACGTCCTTTTTTTCCCACAAATAGAGCTTTCTTTTAGTGGTATTTGATCACCTCTGCGGTTTTTATTTTTTGCGCTATAAACAAAAGAAGAGCGACAATTTTGAAAAAAAACACTATTTTTTACTTTTTGCTATAATAAATATCCCATTTTTTAAAAAAAAAAAACTATTTTTTTCCTCAGTTTAGGCCGATACGTATTCTTCTACATGTTTTTGGTAAAAAAAATCGCAATAAGCGTATATTGATTGGTTTGCGCAAAAGTTATAGCGTCTACAAAATAGGGGATAGATTTATTGAATTTTTTTTTTTTTTTTTTTACTAGTAATGGCGGCGATCTGCGATTTTTTTTTTTCGGGACTGCGACATTGCGGCGGACACTTCGGACACTTTTGACACATTTTTGGAACCATTCACATTTACACAGCGATCGTTGCTATAAAATTGCAATGATTACTGTGTAAATGTGACTGGCAGGGAAGGGGTTAACACTAGGGGGCGCTGCAGGGGTTAATGTGTTCCCTATAGGAGTGATTCTAACTGTGGGGGGAGGGGACTCAAGGGGAGGAGACGGATCATGTGTTCCTCCGTACTGGGATCACATGATCGGTCTCCTCTCCGCTGACAGGACGTGGAGCTGTGTGTTTACACACACAGCTCCACGGTCCCGCACGGTTCCATTGTTTTAACGGGCAATCGCGGTGCCCGGCGGACATCGCGGCCGCCGGGCACTCGCATCGGGTCCCGAGCGATGCCGCGGGCGCACGCGCGCGCCCCCCTAGGTGGCCGGGAATGCGAGGACGTCATATGACGTCCACCCAGGATGGGAGATCCACCTTGTGGGCGTCATACGACTATAAGGCGGTATTGAAGTGGTTAAAGAGGATGGCCACCTGCACAAAAAATATTAAAA
The DNA here is from genome assembly GCA_028564925.1 of Lithobates sylvaticus. NCBI lineage: Eukaryota > Metazoa > Chordata > Amphibia > Anura > Ranidae > Lithobates > Lithobates sylvaticus. The sequence goes on from CM053026.1 coordinate 269,029,896, forward strand.
GTCAGCAGCTACAAATACTGCAGCTGCTGACTTTTAATAAATGCACACTTACCTGTTCCAGGTTCCAGCAATGTCGGCAGAAGATGACGAGCAATCCCTCGTCTCTCGGCTGCCCCCGCCGCCATCCTCTGTCAGGGAATCAGGAAGTGAAGCGTTGCAGCTTCACTGCCCGGTTCCCTACTGCACATGCGCGAGTCGCGATGCGCGTCTTTACTTCTCCCCGTTGTGTCCTGGGAACTGTGTGTTTCCCAGGACACAACGGGGGGGGAGGGGCGGGCATCTGCAGCTAGGGGCGGGGCATCTGCGGCTAGGAGCGGCTAGCTAGTCCCGCAAGTGGGTGCAGATACCCTGAAAGGTCTCAATTGTGGCACCGGAGGGGGGGGAGGAATGCGATAAGCGGAAGTTCCAATTTAGGGTGGAGCTCCGCTTTAAAGGCAGAGAATGTATTAAAGAGAAACTGCAGTCTGCTCACATATTTTGTAATGAAAACATATTTGCCATTCTGAATCTTCCCTCCAATCCCTTTGCATATTATTTTATATATACTGTGATTCTGTACTTGACAAATATGCTGCAGAAATCTCCCTCCACTGAGTGTGGCTGCAACCATTTTAACTGTGGGCAGCTGAAGCTGCTGCCTGTTCACTTCCTGGATTTACACAGACACACACAGAGGCTGCACTCCAGCCTTTCAGCTCACATTGGCCATCTTATGACTCATGCCCCCTCCCTTTCTGGCAAACTCTCATGAGTGAGAGCTGTGCATGATGTCCTAAGCCTAGGCTTTTTTTCCAGACAAGAAACAGGAAGTGGGCTGTATAAGGTATTTACTGGCAAAAAAAAAAAAATTGTACTATGCAAAGTTAAAACAACAAGGGCAGAAGATGTAATAGATGGAAAGTTGAAAAAAATAACTGAAGGTCCGCTTTAAGATAAAAAAAAAAAAATGTTCAGCCTTTAGAACCACTTTAAACCCAGTTGTTAGCTCTTGTGGCTGCATTTGTTTTTTCAAAGCTAGGAACATTGTTAGCAAATACAGAAAATACCTGCAAACATTGTAGAGAAAAGGGAAGCTGCACTTCAAGATAAAGCCAAAGTTGTTTATCAAATTCTGTTTGGTGCAAATGGCAAAATCACCCAAACCTCCGTCCTCTAATGCAATTCTCTCAGTAATGAACTTAATTGTACTCTGATTAAGCTCATTGTTGAGTAAAATGCCTAAGGGCTCTTTCACACGGACGGACCGTATGTCCGTTTTTCATCCATCCATTTTCGGATGAAAAACGGACATACATGTATCCCTATGGGATAGCGGGTGTCAGCGGATGAGCATCCGCTGACACCCGATCTCGTCCGTGCCCGCTATGGTCAGTTTCTGCAGACGGAGGAAAACCCTATTTTTTCATCCGTCTGCAGAGCGGATCGGATGACGACAGACTCTACGGTCCGTCGTCACCCGATCCCCCATAGGGGAGAGCGGCGCTGTGACAGGTCCGTCCCTGCACGGAGTGCAGAGACGGACCTGTCATCTTCCTGCTCAGCGGAGATCGCTCCGGCGATCCCCGCTGAGCAAGCGAATATCCACGGGGCGGATCTGCACTGATCCACCCCATGTGAAAGAGCCCTTAATGAGTTGGTTTAGATGATTTTGCAATTTGCATCTGACAGATTAATAAAAAATAAAAAATTGAGATTCTATCTTGGATCATGTCTATTCTTTTCTCTACAATGTTTTCATATTGAGCAGTGGATAGACTGCTTGGGGAGCCAATACCTGTAGCTAGGTGTGCACAGGCACAGAATATGCAGTTTTTTATATTGTAAAGCATTGCGTAAACTGTTGGCACTATATAAATCCTGTATAGTAACAATAATAATAATGCAGTGGAGCATTTGACAGAAAATACCTGTTGATCCGGACAGAAATGTAGTATCCTTGTCTTTTCCCGTCAACTGAACTGAAAGCATAAACAATCTTATTCCCCCTTCCCCCATGTCTTGGAGATGAATGAGTAGAGGAAGACCTCAGGAAAGCAGCCTAAAGGCCCGTACACACGATCAGACTTTTTGACAACAAACATGCAAATTAGCTGTTTTGGACTAATATGCGACCGTGTGTACGCTCCATCGGACCAACTTTTTCAGTTTTCATCGGACTTTGGCTGTGCGAACGGACAAACTTTCTGTCAACAAAAGTCCGATGGAGCAAAGTCCGACCGTGTGTACACAACCATCGGACTTTTGTACAAAGTACAAACACGCATGCTCAGAACCAATGCAAAAGATCAGACAACAATACAAAAGTTGACCAAAGGTGGCGCTGGAGTATTTGAACGTCCTCTTTTGAAGTGTCGTCAGTACGTTGAAACGTCACTACGTTCGTGTTTGTTGCCTAAAAAGTCCTGCCGTGTGTATGCAATACAAACTTGGGGCCAACGCCCTTTGTACAAAAATCCATCGTGTGTATGAGGCTTTAGTCATACCTCCCAACCTTTTGAGATGGGAATGAGGGACACCTACTAGCAAATGTATGTAGGCATAGGACACGCCCCCTGCAACACCCCCTTAAAGGAGAATTAACCCCCAAAAAAAGGTTATTTAAATCCACAAGAGCTTTTTTTTTTTTTACCACTACTATTCTTTTATACTAGCTTTTAAAATGTACAAATGCGGCAATTAGAAATCGAATGAAAAGGTTTAGCACTGGGAAACACTTTATGAAAGATAAAAAGTGCATTTTATATACAACTATATAGATCAGACCAAAATGAGGGACAAATGAGGAGGAATGAGGGACAGAGGGACATTGATCCAAATCAGGGACAGTCCCACCAAATCAGGGACAGTTGGGAGCTATGATACTTTACAGATGCAGTGGCATGAGTGTAGTCACCGTAGAACAGGAAGTGAGTTATACACAGGATTATCAGCTGAAAATAAAGGGGAGAAAATCCTGAGAAAAAGAAAACAAATGCATCCCCCACATGTAAGGACTGGTCAGCTGTATTGTATTATTTTGGGTTTAGATAAGCTTTAAGAAATACATTTGACTTTTAACAAATTAAGATTAATATTGTACATTTTGTTGACCACATAGGTATGTTCATCAAGCATTAATGATGATCATTACAACATCTAACAATATTTTATTATATTTTATATATTTTTGTTGGTTTTATTCCAGTTAAAAAGTATGGGTGGAAGTGTGCGTAATACAGTATAATATAAACTGTAGACTATTGCGCCATACAGACATTTTTTTTAAATGTATATTGTTTAGAAAAGCAAAATCATTCCATATGGCTTGTGCAGAGATATGTTTAGCATAAGTATAGTTATGCCTAGAGGCAATAGATGTTGACAGGCAAACTTTTCCTTGCATACCATGCCTGTCAAATGCAGTGCTTTTCCAGCAGTCATGACGCTAGAGTATATACATTACTGCTCTAATGGATAGAGCTCAGCTATATACTACATTGTGTTGGAAGGTTCTGTTTGGCTAATACATGGGGCAAAGTATGTTCTGAGCATTGGGTTATGTGGTGGTAGGCATGGAATATAATATGGTATGTAAACAATGCAATCAGCCACATGTACAGCGTTAAAGTTAACCCGTGCAACTTGGAAAATGTTTTAACTTGCTGTACTAAAATGTTAATTTATTATATTCTTGAAAGAATTGTGATTTCCTAGTTCAGACATGTTTGCTAACAATAAAAGTACACCCCACCTCACCTAATAAATAGAACCTTGCCAGGAATACATTTTCAAATGTGTACATGACAAGTCATTTTTTAGGAGTATAAGAGTTTGAGATCATTTTTTTTTTTTCTCTTTTTTATTTTCTTCTTTTTTTGTTTGGTGGTGGAAAAGAGATGCTTGCATACATGAAGCCTTTTTTGTAATTCTTCTCCATGAGGCCAGCCGGTTTATATTCAAGTCTCTTGTATAATATGTCCTTTTAAGCAGAGACCAAACTCCCAGTGAGGCTTAGCTTTACTATTTAAAGTGTAATTAAGGCAAAACATTTTTATTATTATTTTAGATAGAGTAAAGGAGGGTTATAACCCCTGTCAGTTTTTTTCTTGTCTTTTGTGTCCCAAAGGGGAGACTTTCCTTCACTTGCTGTCTCATAGCCAAAACAGGAAATGAGAGGAAATCCCTACAAAGTGAGGGAATGCCAGGGTGTCACCAGAACTAGTGTCCCCATTGGAAGATGTCCCCTGTTCTGGTGTCAACCCAATATTTATGATTTTTCTTTTACTTCCACTCTTGATGACAACAGTAAACAGGACAAATAGGGTGGGTTTCCCTAATGGGAAAGTAATAAACAGTAGTAAATATTAAATAAATAAACAGTAATACATACCGACAGGTGTTCTAATCCCTCTACAGTCTATACAAAACAAAAATTAAATTATGAGAGAGAGAGAGAGAGAGAGATAGAGAGAGAGAGAGAGAGAATTGCATTAGGATGAAAAAACTTCTGGCAGCGACCGGCCCCCCAGCCCCCCCCCCCCCCATTTTACTTACCTGAGCCCCTTCATTCACTCAGTGGAGACGCACTCTCCCTCTCTACACGAGGTCTCGGCTCTTGATTGGATAGATTGATAGGAGCGCAGCCATTGGCTCCCGCTGCTGTCAATCAGATCCAATGACGTGGGCGCGGGGGGAGGGGCCGAGTCCAGCATTCGTGTCTATGGACGCAAATGCTGGACTCAGGAGCATGCCCGTAAAGTAACCCCTCGGGAGAGTGCTTCTCCTAGGGGATTATATGATAAGAGGAGGAGCTGCGAGACCTGCAGAGGGACCGAAGTCAAGGATCGGGGCCACTCTGTGCAAAACGAGCTACACAGTGGAGGTAAGTATGATATGTTTGTTATTTTAAAAATATATATATAAAAAAGTACCCCAGTTGCCAAAGTACCCCATTTTCAGTGGGTCCTACACTATTCACTTTTTTATTAATAGTGTAGGACCCACTGAAAATGGGGTACTTTGGCACAGTGATGGGCTTAAGCATGGTATGGCCATATGATGTGACTAAATCCCCATATTTACTCATTAAGAGTAGGTGCTCTTAAGCAGACTTGTAAGATTTAAAAGTTACTCCTCTTGTATTTTTGTATGTGTGCGCTATTGTCTGTGGATCTACTTATATATAGGTCTCTATAGCAGCACCAACTTTAGATATACAGGTTTAGGGTGTGCCCCCCAACCCTTTGTTTTATTTATATATGTGTGTGTAATTTTGCACATTGAAGTTATCATAGTTGCAAGTAAAGTATTTTACCCTGTCCTGTGTATCACTTGTGCTATCTATTCTGCTCAATGGAAAAATGTTCAGATAAAATTACGATATTCTGTAGATTTTTATGCATAGCTAATTATTACTTCAAATACTTATTTAAACATAGTAGAGTCTATACATTGAGACAGAAGCTTGTAGATCCAACACTGAAACAGAAGTGAAGTAACTTGGTATATGCAGTGCAGCGTAGTGAGCTTGAGTATCTTTACATTAAAGAAAAAAAAAAACAACCACCTCTCAACAAATGGAAGACCCAACTGAAAAGGGTAAACTTTGCAGGTCAAGAAAAAGCAGGTTTCCTTGCTGAAAAGGATATTTATGCCATCTGGAACAACCATGCCCAGTTGTCACCCATATATAATGTTGTTTTAAAATGGTTGTAAAGGCTGAAGGTTTTTTACCTTGCATTCTATTCATAATGGTAAAAAAAACCTCAGCCTCCCGCTTACTGATACTCACCTAAACTTGATACTGATCCATCGATGTGCCACCTCAGCCTCCCGCTTTATACTCACCTAAACCTGATACCGATCCAGCGATGTGCCACCTCAGTCTCCCGCTTTATACTCACCTAAACCTGATACCGATCCAGCGATGTGCCACCTCAGTCTCCCGCTTTATACTCACCTAAACCTGATACCGATCCAGCGATGTGCCACCTCAGCCTCCCGCTTTATACTCACCTAAACCTGATACCGATCCAGCGATGTGCATGAGAGCAGAAGCTCCTCCTCATTGGTTGAGTCACTGCAGGGGGAGTCATTGGTTCCCAATGCTGTCAATCACAGCCAGTCAGAAGGGAACGGGGTTGAGGTTGAGCAGCACTCTGACTGTTTCATAGACACACAAGGCAGCTCAAGAGAGAGCATGCATGAAGGCACTCAGCAGGGGGAAAGAGCCAGGGGCACCGGCGGGGGACCTAAGAAGAGGAGGATTGGGGCTGCTGTGTGCAAAACCATTGCACAGAGCGAGTAGGTATGACATATTTGTTTTTTGTTTTTTTAAAACTGAACGTTTAAACGCTTTAACATTTCTACTCTGGTAATTTGACAACAATTCACATCTTTCAGCATGTAAATCAAAGGTTTTAAAACATGCTGCAGCCTTCTCACACTAACAGATGGGATTATGTAGTTAGAGCAGGGGTTGCACAAACTTTTACAACTCCCATCCTGTTCATAGTCAATCACATTCCATGGTATTACCATGACTGAGTTAACTGTGTGGATATAAATACTAGGGCATGTTCCTGACACTAATGCTGCGTACACGCGATCGCACATTCCGACAACAAAATCCATGTTTTTTTCCGACAGATGTTGGCTCAAACTTGTCTTGCATACACACGGTCACACAAATGTTGTTGGAAATTCCGAATGTCAAGAACACGGTGACGTACAACACGTACGACGAGCAGAGAAAAATGAAGTTCATTAGCCAGTGCAGCTCTTCTGCTTGATTCCGAGCATGTGTGGAATTTTGTGCGTCAGAATTGTGTACACACGATCGGAACGGATTTTGAACCAGCTCTCAAATTTTGTTTGTCGGAAATTCTGATGGAAAATGTCCTATGGAGCCTACACACGGTCTGGATTTCTGACAACAAGCTCCGATCGAACATTTGTTGTCGGAAATTCTGACCGTGTGTACAGGACATTACAAAAAATGAAGAAGCAGCTTGGATAAGCTTGGATAAAACCTCCTCAATATTACGGAATGGGTCCAGTTGAATGTCACTAACCAAAACTAGCTATATTATTATATGGATAAATGAGAACCTTCACAGTCATAAGGCATTTTTTGTTGTGTCTGCAGAACAGGAAGTGAAGAGAAATCTCCCCATTGTGACTCAGGGGATAAACAATTGTTATTTCCTACTCTGTCCAAATGAAGCATACAGTTTTAGCATTATATATATATATATATATATATATATATATATATATATATATATACACACACACACTTTTTAATATTATAAAAGCCTCATGATAAGGGAGTCTTGAAAGAAAAGTGTAAAAATTAGGAATTCTGTCAAATTGGTAAAAATAACAATATTTCTTATGCCAGGAAAAAAAGAAATGTTTTCTTCTTTATTTTTTAATACAGAACAGCTTTTTATTGAAAGCACATACAGTATATAGCATCCAGATGTCTTATAAAAATTAAAATCAATGCCAAAAGTTAGCCAGTATAACTCCAACTCCAAAGTTTCTAAACGGGAAAATCACAGATTTTCCTAGAACAATATACAGTATTACTTATATGTAATAAGGAATGATTGTATATGCATATAACTACCAGGTTCCCTTATGCAGCTGGCATTCAGAACACAACCTCAGTCTTGTTGGATTCTTATTCTTGCCACCTTGATTCCAGGAATGACTCACATACTTGACAGTAGACTTCTTTACCATACAAAGCTTTGTATCAGGAACAACAAAAATTTAGGTAGTAGTAACACAAAACACTCTTCTGGTGCTTATCTGGTGCAACTCAGTCCAACCATGAGGCCCAGTGCCAGAGACTCTACACATAACTTAAGCTGGCCATACATGGATTGAAATTCAGCTGGTTCAGCAGGGACCAGACAAATTTAGATACGTGTGTGGCTACTGTGGTTTAACAGAAGTCAGTCTACTTATCGACTTCTGTTCAACCGCCCTGACGGTATATTTTTGCCTGATCAGCGCCGCTGGCGATAGGCTGATGGCAGGGAAGTCTTCCTGTTGTTAGAATACAATGACATGGTGGGGAGGATTCTTGCATCCACAACAAATGTGTGGATGGGGGAATCGGGTCAGTTTTTTTGTTCAATCAAAAAAATATATGGCCAGCTTTAGGGATGCCATAAAATAATTGTTGGATGACAGTCTAAGGATCACTCTCTATGCTCTTAACTAGGATTCCTCCTGAGGTTGCTAGGGGTTCTTTGAGCTGTGGCTGATTGACATCCTATCTGATAGTGCCTACATGGTTCAGGGTTCAACACCACTTGTCAGAGCCTGCAGAATGACACAGATCTTTTTAGCTTTTGGTAAGGGTAGCATTCTGAACATCACTGTAAAGGAAGCATTGTTCCCCGGGACCACCGATGTAAAGCTCCTGCTTTCCACTGACCCCCAAATAATTAATTATAGAAGATAAGCATTAAAGTTGAGTAAGGCTGCTTTAGATTTCTCTGTCATATGTGACAGTGCTATACTTCTGGTGGAATGCAGCCATTCACAGCTGGATATTTTCAGAACACTGCAAATTCAGTAGTCCAGCACTTTGCTCCACTTGCATTCTTCATTGAAGAGAGATCTTCCTGAAATCCATAATGACTTCCATACAACATCTGTGCCCTATCCACTAATTAGTATTGCCCAAGCTAAGGACAGGACTTCCTTTGAGACGTTCTGCCTTGACAACTGCAAATTGCTGTATTATAAGTGGGAACCCATCTGAATCCTTACACAACAAAAACACAAATGGAAAAGTATGTGTACGCCTTACAGTACAATTCTCCCAGCTCCTCTCCTTACCTAGATTTGGGTTTCCCTTTCCCCTTACAAGTCCCCTAGGCTTGAATGAGATGTACCTTTTATATCAGGAACAGCATTCCATTTAAGTCTATGTAATGTTAGTGGACAGGCTTGGACATCTTGTCACTAGTCACTTGTTTTTACCAGCTGGGTTGCAGACATTGTAGAAGGTTGAAGCCATCAGAGGTACAGTAAGTACAGACCTGATAGCAAATGAAAAACTATTTTTTTTTCCTTTTTGGCTAGAGAGTAGAAGGGTTACTGCCTAATTTTTATTTCTGCCCTCAGTATTTTTTTTTCCCCCCTAACTCCTGGTCCCTATTGTCACCAAGACAGCATCGCACCAGAAGATTACAGCAGCGGGGGGTGGGGGTGGATCCGCAGAGGAGGATTTCTACTAATATCAGCACAAGGGACACATTCTACTGACTGTAAGTTGTGTCCCTTGTGCTTATTTTTTCGTTTTTTTTTTTATCTTAGCTACACTTAGGCTTTAAGGTTCATCATAGTTGGTGAGTGTGCCTTCCATTAGGTGGTGGTGAATCGCGTGGAGAATGTTTTTCTAGCTGTGGAACACTTACATGTGAAGAGACATTAACTACTTGCCGACCGTATACTGTATATATACGGCGGCAAGGCGGCTCTCTATGTGATCCTGCACTTCTGGGGCGTGCCTGTACACGCCGCCTGCAACCCACTCCCACTGTAATTGGACACAGCGAGAGCCAATCAGTTGGTCCAGTGGACTTGATGTCCACCGGGACCCGCCAATCGTTCGGGGACACAGGCAGAATGGCAGTCTGCCTATGTAAACAAGGCAGATCGCCGTTCTGTGAGAAGGGAAGGCTGAGATCCTGTGTTCCTGCAAAGCAGGAACATGGATCTCTGCCTTCCCATAGTACAAGCACCTCAGACAGTGTACACAAGCACAGGTTAGGCACACAGTTAACCCTTTGATCACCCCTTCCCTGCCAGTGTCATTAGTACACTGTAAAGAGGTGCAGTACTTATTTAAATAAAGTTCATAATGAGTCAAAGAAATCTTGAAGTGAATACTGGTACGCTGGATAGAAAAGCTGTCACCAACACCCAATAATAATGACTCTTACCTTCAAATAAAGGGATATGCACAGTGGATAGCCAAATGGTAATACCAGCGAGCCTCAACAGCAACTAGATCCACTCCACCAGGGGTATGCTGATCACAGTGCACAGGTATGGATATCAGTATTCAAACTCTACCATTGACGGCTAGGAAAACCAATAGAGGATCCTCACCTCAGCAATAGTACTCACAGGGATAAAGAGAAGAATGCTCATTGTGCAAACATCCAGAAAATGTGTTTATTTATTTAAAAAAATGAATTCAAACTCGCATGTTCTCAGTAGAAGTTAAGCATATGGAAACGACCAGCATTTCCAACCAACAAAATGGCCGCTGCGTCCCGATCCACGTTCGCGTCACACGCTCCAGCTCCTCCCTACGCCTTTAGTCATCAAATTACATCGTCAGGGGCGTGGCTTAGGCATGTAATTGTCATTAGTACACGGACAGTGCATTTTTTAGCACTGATCCCTGTATTAGTGTCACTGGTCCCCAAAAAGTGTCTGAATTGTCCGCCGCATTGTTGCTGTCCCGCTATAAGTCACTGAACGCCAACATTACCAGTAAAAGAAAATAAATAAATAAAAATTCCATAAATCTATCCCATAGTTTATAGACGCTATAACTTTTGCGCAAACCAAGCAATATACACTCATTGGGATTTTTTTTACCAAAAATATGTAGCAGAATACATATTAGCCTAAATTGATGAAGAAATTCGATTTTTTCCATTGTTTTATTTGATATGTTTTATAGCAGAAAGTAAAAAATATTGATTTTTTTTGTTTTCCAAAATTGTCAGCCTTTTTTTTGTTTATAGCGCAAAAAATAAAAACCGCAGAGGTGATCAAATACCACCAAAAGAAAGCTCTATTTGTGAATAAAAAAGGACATACCTTATATACTCGAATATAAGCCGAGATTTTCAGCCCTTTTTTTAGGGCTGAAAGTCCCCCCCCCCTCAGCTTATATTCGAGTCACCGCCGTCTGCCTACATGAACAGCGTGTCATGCAGACAGACGGCAGTTTTCAAAAGCCGCGCCTCCTCCTCCTCCTCGTCCGTGATAGGAGAAACACTAATTTTCAACAGAGTGTTCCTCCTATCACGGACGAGGAGGAGGAGGCACGGCTTTTGTAATTTTGGAATGGCGCCTTACACGCTGTGGGGGGACAGAGCGAGACTTGGCGGAAGACAGATGACACAGGACCCGCGACACAGGACACGCGACACAGGACCCGCAGATCGGCACAGGTAGGCTGCAATGGGGACACAGGGGGGGTCTGTACAGGGAGACATGCAGCTGCAAATGGGCATTGCTGACCCTCTTTTCCACTTACGGTAGATGCTGCATTTTTCACCCTCGGCTTATACACGGGTCAATACGTTTTTTCCCAGTTTTTTGTGGTGAATTAGAGGCCTTGGCTTATATTCGGGACGGCCTATACTCGAGTATATACGGTAAATGTAATTTGGGTACATTGTTGCACATCCGCACAATTGTCAGTTAAAATAACGCAGTGACATATCGCAAACAAATAGCCTGGTCATGAAGGGGGGGGAATAACCTTCCGGAGGTCAAGTGGTTAATTTCAGCACAAAAAATACTTGTAAAATGCGACATTAGTGGCTGTCTGATTAGAAGGCACAGTAAGTACTCTATACAGCTTCAATTTTTATACACTGTAATACACATTTTATATTCTGTATATATGATTTATGTGGTATTCTTTAGCACTGCTTCAGTGGAAACATTGTGAAATTTGTAACAAATAGATCTATTATTCATATTTTGTATGGTTTGTGTTGCCATTGTATAGCGCTGCTGTAGTAGAGGCAATGTAAACTCTCATATACAGATGAAGTGAAATTGATTGTAGACATACACATGTTAAAATCTAGGTTACCTGATACTGAAAAGTCATTTGTGTCTGCCATTATTTTAGGCCTATCACTTTAAGCAAATACAGCATGTAAACAAATTCCAGTCAAGCTGCATATTTTTCTGATATCCAAGGAAACAGCGGAAGCCACTATGTTTCACTTACTGTTTGCTGCATTAATGGCCCAGGCTAATTGCATTAATTCATTTATTCATTCTGTAATTGGGTGGACTTTAGAACTGGTTGAGTACTGCCATTTAACACTACATTATAAAAGAAAATTCTAATGGAAAATTCCTATCTAGCTGGGAAGAAGTGCTTTAAGCATGCCTGTTTATTTTCCAAGTGTTTTAGCCCACATGAAACAGATAGATAGATAGACATCTATGATTACAGATATATAAAATACACAGCTGAGCGTTTATTGCTTTACGATCATCCCTATAGTCTGAATAGGAAAGGAATTTTCTGATAATTTCATTAAAATTACTTAACATAATTATTCATTTACCATTCAGATCAGTGTCAACCTTGGGTTTTATGGCTCCCTATGCCAAATTTTAGTTCATTGCCTTCCCCATGTGAAAAAAAAATCAGATTTTGCTATTCCTTATTGAAACCACTGCTACTAAATCTTGCATGCAATAAAGGATCCTTGTGCTTGGAACACATCTCCACCCTCACTTACAATATATTTTCCCTTATTTTCAAAATGACGCTGCATTGCCACAGTTATGAAATTGCATTGACGACTGTAAATCCAGATTTCTGAATTAGCGCTGTGACATTGCTCACTGCCGCTGAATAAATAAGCATTGTCACTCTAAGAGAGGAAGTGTCTCTGAATACACTTTGCTAATAGGATTTATCGGAAAGTATGACACAAAGGACGAAAAAGACTAAAATGTTTGATATTACAGGAACATGTACAACAACAAATTTGGTTTAGTTGTTTGGGTTTGAATACACGTTAATGTTTTTAAATAATAAATAGTATCGGTATATATGCTATGTGTTTCTTCAACTGTTTAATCCTCATCCAATTCTAATTTAGTTGTTTATCTCTATTTTATATTCCTTTTAGGTGGATCTGTTTCAAACATGGTCAGCTGCGTCAATACTTATAACAATGATACCATCCTCAGTTCTCCGGCTTCCCGCATCCCTGGTGCAATATTTCTGGGATTGGCGGCCATCTTGGGTTTACCTGGGAATACTTTTATTATCTGGAGCATTTTGTGGAAAATGAAAGGCCGGGAAAAGTCAGTGACCTGCATCCTAATCCTTAACTTGGCGGTGGCCGATGGGACAGTCCTTCTCCTCACTCCATTTTTTATCATATTTTTGGCCAAGAAGAGCTGGATATTTGGAAGACCTGTCTGTAAAATTGCATACTACCTCTGTTGCCTTAACATGTATGCCAGCATTTTCATTATTGCTCTCATGAGCATGGACCGATTCTTAGCTGTTTTCCGACCATACATGGCTCAGTCGTTTCGTAAACGAGATGTGGTGGTAAAGGTCCTCATAGTCATATGGCTTCTAGCAGGGGCTTTGGCACTTCCAGCATTCGTTTTCAGGGAGGTGATAGAAAACAAAGACATGAACTCTACGATATGTGAACCTTGTCATGCCAACCGAGCAGAGGCCATCTTTCATTACTCCTTTGAGACATTGGTGGCTTTCCTGCTTCCTTTTCCTGTGGTGTGCTTTAGTTATATGCTTGTGTTAATTAAACTAAAAGCAAGCCACTTTGGACAACGGTCAAGGATAGAGAAACTGATTGCTGTTATCTTGTTGACTTTTGCCATCCTATGGCTTCCATATCATGTAGTCAATGCTATGCAGGTGGCTGCCAATCTCACCACTGGAAATATATCCGAGACTCTGGCAAAAGCAGCTAAAAAAAGCCGAGCTGGAGCCACCGCTTTAGCATTTTTCAGCGCATGTGTCAATCCTTTGCTGTATGCCTTTGCTGCTTCTGATTTATTTAGGGTATTTGGAGTGGGATTTGTAGCCAAGCTGCTGGAGGGAACTGTGGCAGAAATTCAAAAACGGGTTAAATCTCAACGTGAGCTTGTAAAAGGTCTTGTGAGAGTTGGAAGTCGGGCTGAGTCGGTGGAGCTTGAAGAGAAAAACGGGATAAAATTAGAACCATTGAATGGTGACTGTGCATGTAATAGTTAGCAGTATCAGCTAGAAAGAAATGGTGCAGTATTCAATTTGTTTAAACTTTATAAATTCCCTCAATCAGCCAGGAATAGTGCTACGCATAAAACGTTCTCCTAAGCAGTTCTAAGATAACTATATTGTTTGAAGAGAAGACATGTGTTTGAGGAATGGTAAAGTTAACACATATGAATCCTGGAATGTTATTAACAGTCTCCAGAACATTCCATCAAACGAATATAACACTGGTCATATATCCAAGGAACAACTGGGAAACCCACCGATAAATAATTCACAGCATGTAAAACCTGTCAGAGTGCATTTTCTGTACAAATTACTCAATAACATAACATTTCAGCAGTTAAATTGTACAACACAAAGGTTTTCCTTTTTCAAGGATTTCCTTTCATTATATATTACCGTACACACACACTACTAAAACTGGAGAGTGTAAAATCTGGTGCAGCTCTGCATGGTAGCCAATCAGCTTCTAACTTCAGCTTGTTCAATTAAGCTTTGACAAAAAAACCTGGAAGCTGATTGATTTCAATGCAGAGCTGCACCAGATTTTACACTCTCCAGTTTTAGTAAATCCACCCCAATCATTTTACCAATGACTTAACCATTTCATCGCTGATTGCTTGTGAAACTCGGGGTACCTTGGCAGTAAGCGTGTTACTTCCTGTTGCGTGAACAAATACAATATAAAGTTTCAGACAGCGCACTGTTTACTGGAACAGCGTGGGCCGGCTGCGCAGAATTATGTGTATATATATATGTGATTCTGCTTTTCCAGGTGTGATTAGTCAAAGCACACGCCGATCAGCCAGTGGCGTCTCCAGCTTTCATATTTAGGGGGGGCACATGGGGGGACAGGGACAAAAGTAGGGGGGCAACTATAAAATGCAGTGAGCTCCCTTACTACTGTATTGGGACACCCCAGGGTGGCAGAAAACAAGAGATATATGTCACCAGCATACCAGGAAAATATAAAGGTCCAAAGCAGTGGCAGAACTATCAGGGTTGCAAAGGTTGTCTTGCCACCAGGTCCTGGTGTTCTGCCACTGTGGGTTTCCCTAGCCTTTATGCAGAGGGAGGGGGAGGAATCACCCGCAGGAGCTGACTGGGGACGCTCTCCCTCTCAATAGAGACTGTGTTACCGCTACGAATGCAAATATATATTTTTTTAATTGGGGGGCACATGGTGGGGCACAGCATAATGTTGGGGGGGGGGTCAGGGCCCCCTCTGGCCCCCCTAGTGACGCCATTGCGATCAGCGGGTGCCGGTGTTCATCCATTGGCCGGCACCCGCTGATCGGCGAGGAGAAAGACAGGTCAGTGTAAACAATATATAGCTCTGTTCTGTTAGCAGGGATGTACCGGTTTTTGTTTCGCTGCAAAGTAAAACCGGCACATCCCTTAACCACTTAAGCACCGGACCAATTTGCAGCGAAAGGACCAGGCCCCTTTTTGCGATTAGGCACTGGGTCGTTTTAACTGACAATTGTGCGGTCGTGCAACGTAGCTCCCAAATAAAATTGTAGTCCTTTTTTCCCGACAAATAGAGCTTTCTTTTGGTGGTATTTGATCACCTCTGCGATTTTTATTTTTTGCGCCATAAACAAAAATAGATCGACAATTTTGAAAAAAATTCAATATTTTTAACTTTTTGCTATAATAAATATCCCCAAAAATATATAAAAAAAACATTTTTTTTCATCAGTTTAGGCCGATACGTATTCTTCTACATATTTTTGGTAAAAAAAAAAAATCGCAATAAGCTTTTATTGATTTGTTTGCGCAAAAGTTATAGCGTCTACAAAATAGGGGATAGTTTTATGGCATTTTTATTTTTCTAGTAATGGCGGTGATCAGCGATTTTTACTGTGACTGCAACCTTATGGCGGACACGTCGGACAATTTTGACACATTTTTCGGAACATTGGCATTAATACAGCGATCAGTGCGATTAAAAATGCATTGATTACTGTAGAAATGTTACTGGCAGTGAAGGGGTTAACCACTAGGGGGCAGTGTAGGGGTTAAGTGTGACCTATGTGTTTTTTTTTACTGTAGGGGGGCATGGCTTGGCGTGTGAGATCCCTGATCGTCTTTCCCTACGATCAGTGACAGCCTGATCGTCTGTGACCTGATCGCGGGACACCGGTGGCGATCGGGTCCGCGGGTCCCGTGGCCACGATCACGGAGCTCAGGACCAGGTCACGCGCTACCTACAGCTGGGCTCCTAAAGGGCAACGTACCTGTATGTGCTTGTGCCCAGCCGTGCCATTCTGCTGACGTACATTGGCGTGAGGCGGTTCCTTAAGTGGTTAATAAAAGCACCTCACAGTACACACAAACACTGGTTAGGCACATCCATTGCCCTAGATGTTAACCTCTTCCCAGCGAGTGTCATTTGTACAGTAACAGTGCATATTTTTAGCACAGATCACTGTATTCGTATAACTAGTGTCAGACTGCCCGCCATACTATCACAATCCCTCTATAAGTCGCTGATTGCTGCCATTACTAGTATAACATTTTTTTTTTTTAAATTGCAATATATATATATATATATATATATATATATATATATATATATATATACACAATAGTTTGCAGACTCTATAAAGTTTGTGTAAACCAATCAATATATGCTTATTGGGATTTTTTTAACCAAAAATATGTAGAAGAATACATATTGGCCTAAATTTATGAAGAAATTTGATCTTTTATATATTTTTTTCAACATTTTCAGTATTATTTTGTTTATAGCACAAAAAATAAAAAAACTCAGCTGTGATCAAATACTACTAAAAGAAAGCTCTATTTGTAGGGGGAAAAATTGTATAAATTTTGTTTGAGTACAGAGTTGCATGACTCCACAATTGTCAGTTAAAATAACGCAATGCCAAAAAGCAATAAACATCCTGGTCTTGAAGGGGGGTAAATCTTCCGGAGATCAAGTGGTTAATACAGTAAAAGCAATTCCATTATTATTTAGGGGATTTATATCTAATAAATGTGCATATACACTTGTGTGGTATGCTTGGCCAAGCTGTAAATTTTCAAAGTACAGTACCAGCAGACATTTGTACACTATATACCAAAGCAGTGTTGATTTTAGGACAGAAAATGGAACTAATTATTATGAAATGTGCGTTAGTCAATAAACACTATATTTATATAGAGTAATATATTATTCAGGGCCTATAAGTATGGTGTATGTTCCATTACTGTTAATGACCTAGAAAATTTCACAGTCTTTTAAAATAACACATATGCTAAATCTAAGCACATTGGCTAAGTGGTTAGCACTTCCACCTAACAGCACAAGGGTCATTAGCATAGGCGTGCGCACAGGGTGTGCCAGGTATGCCTGGGCACACCCTAATCACCCCGCATGGTGCATGTTTCCAATGTTTAGACCCCTGATATTTCACCAAATAAAAAAATAATTAAAATAATATTGTAACTGCCCTACTGACACCACCAATATCTGCTCTTATGACACCATTCACTGCTTTACTGACACCTTCCTTATATTTACACAGGCACGCACACACGCATATGTGTTTGAGCTTTGGGGTGCACACCCTAATGCAGTAGGCTGCGCACACCTATGGTCATCGGTTTCCAATCCCAACCATGATACTACCTGCCAGGAGTTTGCATGTTCTCCCTTTGCCTGCGTGGTTTTCCTCCGGGTACTCCGATTTCCTCCCACCCAAAGACATGCTACTAGGTTAATCGGCTCCTGTCTAAATTGGCTCCTAGTATTTGTATGTATGAATGTGAGGTAGGGATCTTAGTTTGTAAGCTCCTTGAGGGCAGGGACTGATGTGATTGGTACAATGTACAGTGTATATATTTATATATACAGTAAAACCTTGGTTTGAGAGTAACTTGGTTTGAGAGCGTTTTGCAAGACAAGATACATTTTTTAATAAATTTTGACTTGATAAACAAGCGATGTCTCGATATACAAGTAGCGTCATGTCACAACGGAGTATAAAACAGAACAGAGGTGCGTCTAAGTGTAGCAACATGGTTACATTTAATGAAGGTAAAACATTTAGCAAGTCACAGGGTTGATTATTAAAACAGGCACATCTAAGTATGCAGGCATCCGGGTAAAGCTGTCCACAAAAACCCTCCTCCGCCCTGCCATTAACATCATCCCTTTCACGCTGCGTTCCATGAGCGGTTCAAGCCTCGCTTTCAAATCGCTCTACTGCAGGGTATTCTTCCTGGTTACGATTGCAGACTGACAGCGGTGAGAGCTGGCGGTGCGGAGGACAGCTTTGCTTCAGGTGCTTGCATACTTAGTTGTGCCTCTTTTAATCATCAACCATGTGAGTTGCTAAATGTACCTTCATTAAATATAACCAGTGTGCTACACTTAGAGGCGCCTCTCTTCTCTTTTATACTCTGTAGCTCCTGCTGGATTTTGCTTCTAATCCGCTTGTGGAGGCTTCCATTTGTGGATGGACATTTTACGGTTACACAACCTATCACATTGCTATAATCTTTTTATATGGACTATAAACTGAAGCACTTATGAATAAATGGCTGTGGGACGAATCATCTGAGTATCCATTATTTCTTATGGGGAAATTCGCTTTGATATACAAGTGCTTTGAAATACAAGCCTGATTCCAGAACAAATTATGCTCGCAATCCAAGGTTTTACTGTGTGTGTGTGTATGTGTATATATATATATATATATATATATATATATATATATATATATATAAAATGTAAATTGATGATGCTATATACGTACCTGTAATAATAATTTAAAATTTAAAAGAAGCTTACTAAAGTGTATCTAAATCAAAAGCTTTTTCTTTTTAGTTTGGGATACAGTGGGGAAGGGCTGGAACCCATGTTAGGTTTTTATTGCTGTCTATGTCCCCACTGGGGCGTATCATGATCTCTTTTAATCTTTTGTTACTGGGACAAAAATCTATGGGAATCTACCATTTTAAGGCTGTCACCAGAACAGAAGATGAAGGGAGATCTGTTCCATACACGGGTCAAATTTCGAAAGAACTTTCTTTCGAAAATCTTATCTAAGAATTTTCATTCGTATTTCGCACCATTAGTGGGCTGCACCAACAGCCGATTTTCGTGCGGCCATCGAATTTTAATAATCGGACATGTTGGAAATTTTTTTAAAAAACAAACGATTTTCTAATCAATGATGGGAGAGTCGTGCGGGAAATGTAATCGAAAAAGAAATGCGTATGTGCAAAGAAAGAAAATTCCCAGAAAGAAAAGAAGATTCCCAGGCACCTAAAATCTTTTCTGTAGGAACATGAGGTGAAATTGAAGGTTTGGTTGGTCGAATTTCGAAATCAATGGTGGCATCATCGGATCACAAAACGCATGAATTTTCTGATTTTCAAAAGAAAGTTCTTTTGAAATTCGACCCGTGTATGGCCAGCATTAGGGGCGACCCTCACTCTGGAGAGATTTCCTCTTACGTCCTGTTGTGTCTCTGGGACAAGAAGGATAATCTCACCAACAGGACAAAGCAAAAATCGGAGAGGAAATCTAATCATTGCCTACTTATTCCAAAAGTAGAAATAAGTTGTGGTCTTAGATATACTTTAACCTACCTGTACATTTTTGATTACGGTACATAAGTAAATAAGGAGAGAAAACTCTAGGAATAATTCTTATATGACTGAGTAGATGTGAGTGAAAATATCATACCCTTTGGGATTAAGAAACCACTCAATTTGCTGATTCCTGTTTCAGACCTGGACCTAGTAGTTGTGGTCAGCTTGCAAAAAATAAAAAATAAAAAATGCGCAGTAAATAAGTGCCATACTATGCATGTTCTGAGGGATGCATTAAGAATCCAGTCAATGAGAAATACACCTACATGTAGAAATCAATTTTATCTAAAAGACCCCATTTGCACTTACTTCCCAGGGAGCATTGCCTGAAGTCTCTGTAATTGTATTTAATGCTCCAATTTACTTTGTGAATTGTGGGAATTTATCATAAGACTACAGTGCTACAAGGTTTTACCTCAAATGTTTTAGCACTTCTGTCATGCAGCACTAAGACCCCTGGTTTGAGTCCTGTTCAAAAAACTCTCTGCATGAAGTTTGCATGTTTTTCCTCTGATTGCATGGGTTTCCTCTGGATCCATTATAAATTGGCCCTAGTATGTGTAGGTATGCATGCGACATAGGGACCTTAGATTGTAAGCTCCTTGAGGGCAAGGACTGACATGAATGTACAGTATGTAAAGCACTGCATTAATTGTCTGTGCTGTATAAATACCTGCAATAAAAAATGAAATACATATATTGAAAGATCCATTACAACAATTACTTTGACCACAATTTTCATGGTATCTTGTAAAAGTGATTACAGTGACCAAAAAAAAAGCCTTAAAATGCTAAATGCTAGTAGCCTTTGACTAGTCTTGTAGCTTGTGGTAGAAACACTTTTTAAAGCTGTCAAGAAGCAATGCAATGGTTCTGATTTACAAAAGGCAAATAGACTGTTCACTTTGCAAGGGAATTATCACTTTGCAGTGGCATTTTCCCTTAGTGAATGAGATCAAGCCAGGGTTGTACATACAAGAGTCACCATTGCGACCCCACCCTATGTAGGCTGTAGGGCTGTATGCCTGGATCGGAGAGTGGTGGCATGTAGAGGAACCAATCCCTCCATGTAGCTGCTGAATGCCCGCTTCTCCTCTTCTCCCTTCCACAAATATTCAGCGGCTGCAGGAGGGAAATAGAGGGCATTGGTTCCTCCACATGCCACTCACACCACCTCCCTATTCCTGTCTTGCTGCCCTGGGCCCCTGTGTGCTTGCACTTTTGACTGGGCACTTGGGAGGGACTCCAACATGGGAGGAAGGTGGACCATAATAAAAGGTTCCCATGATGGGAGTAAAGTGCCCCGCATTCAGTGGGAAGGGCCCCGGTCAGGGGCCAGGGGGGCCCTTCATGGTTTCTTGCACCAGGGTCCTGAAGGTTCTAGTTACACCTCTGGTTAATGCTCTGCTGACTTGCTGACTTCCACTATCAAATCATTTGCAAATAAAATGTTTATTTTTTTCCTTGCATGTGATTGCATATGTTTTCTTTTTTTTTGAAAAATCTTTTTATTGAAAATTTTCATATGTATAACATACAACCGTGGATGCGTCCACACGACAGCATCCATACAAGGCCGAAGCCAACTGTCTAACATAGACCAACTAACTGAAATTGAAATTGCCATACCTTTGATTGCATATGTTTTCAAAGGTAATTTTTACCCCATTCACTAAGCTAAGGGAAATGCCAAATTCATGCATTAAATAAATACATGACTATATGGTATGTTCCCAATACAAAAAGCTTCACCAACTTCCTAAAATTCATGTCTGAATTACCTGCTAATGATAATTGAACACAATTTTGTAAAAGGGAATTAAGAGGCTCATTGTTTTTGGGGAATAAATTGCATAATTAGAGCAAGACAGCTACACAAGGGTATTCATAAAGAGTGTCGTAGCCAATCCGTACAATTCCATCGTGCCTATGCACAACAAATGTATGTGTGGGCAACTGATTTACCTGTTGGAAACACAATTGGGGAAAGCACCATGTGTGGAGGCACACTAAGACCAGAGTGTCTATACAAGCACTCTATCCTCAGTGCAGCTGAGCTACCTCCTTAGTCACACAGACATTGCAGCAGCTGAGGAGTATTGGAGCTGGGTGGGCGAAGACTGATAGGGATTCAGGGACACAAGTTCCCGATCAGGTCCACTCCTTCTGTGATTAATAGCAGGCAGTGGGCAGATCCACAGCCAACAGACTTACCTGTAACAGTCTGACATCCATGAGGGGTCCTTAACCGGCATCTTCTCCCTTGCTTCTTTGCAGTGACGGTTTTAGGCCATCTTGATTGGCTAGCACAGGATGACTTCCCTCCTGTGCATGTGCAGATGTCATTCATCCCGGCATACAGGGGCCATGCATGCACAGCTCAGTGAACATCTTAACCACTAGCCGACCAGCCACCGCAGTTGCGGCAGGTTGGCTCGGCTGGGCAAATCGCCATAGCTGTACGTCGCTCCTTTAAGACGCCACAGCAAGCATGTGCCCGGCACGCGTCCCCAGAGCCAATGCGGGTGCCCGGGCACCCGCATTCGCTCATGACAAAGCGAGAACCTGGATCTTTGTGTGTAAACACACAAATCCCGGTTCTCTCAGGGGAGAGGAGAGAGATCGGTGTTCATACTAAGTATGAACACCAATCTCTCTCCTCCCCCAGTCAGTTCCATTCCCCCCTACAGTTAGAACACTCTGAGGGAACACAGTTAACCCCTTGATCGCCCCCTAGTGTTAACCTCTTCCCTGCCAGTGACATTTATACAGTAATCAATGGCTATTTTTAGCTCTGATCGCTGTATAACTGTCACTGGTCCCAAAATAGTGTCAAAAGTGTCTGATTTGTCCACCACAATGTCGCAGTCCTGAAAAAAAACGCAGCTCGCTGCCATTACTAGTAAAAAATAATAAAAATGACATAAATCTATCCTCTATTTTGTAAATGCTATAATTTTTGCTCAAACCAATCAATATATGCTTATTGCGTATACAGAATACATATCGGCCTAAACTGAGGAAAAAATTTGTTGGGATATTTATTATAGCAAAAACTACAAAATATTGTGTTTTTTTCACAATTGACGCCCTTTTATTGTTTATAGCGCAAAAATGTAAAAGCAGAGGTAATCAATTACCACCAAAATAAAGCTCTATTTGTGTGGAAAAAAGGACATAAGTTTTGTTTGGGTGCAACTTCGCACGACCACACAATTGTCAGTTATATCGACGCAGTGCTGTATCGCAAAAAATGGCCTGGTCAGGAAGGGGGCAAATCCTTCTGGGGCTGAAGTGGTTAAGAAAGACTGTGGGCAGCCAGGTAGACTTTTTTTTTTTTTTTTTTGTGCGTGTCTTTTCAGTGATAAAGAGCCTGTCTGGGACATGGGACATGGGACGTATGGAAAGTGGAAGGGATAATTGGAATAAATACGCTGCCTGCTACACAGCGTACAAAGACAGGCACTCTTTCTGTCTCTTTACGCCAATTTAGAGTTGACCTTAAAGGCTCTGCGCCACAAGCCCATCCTATTTTGAAGCCTATTAGAGCCTCTGGCTCTAATCGGGTGCTTAAAAAAAAAAACGCTGCTGTAATTCATGCACCTGGTGCCCTGAAAGGGGCTGGTCGCTTGACTAGGGGGTAGCAGCCGAGGATCATAGAGCATTAATTAGGATGTGGCGGTCGTGGATAAAGGGAGGTGGCACCCGGGCGCCCCTAATGAACGGGCCACCACTGTTAAGACATTATCGAAGTCACAGCAACCAACCCATCACCCAACCATCACAGGGTTTTTGAGGAAACATTATTTAGATTATATATTTTGTCATTTATGTGTACATGATTAATTATGTAAGAATCCTAATAGTGGTTACTTGTTTTTTACCTTTTGTACAATAAATACTTGATATTTTAACCCATTTTTTTTGAGTGAAACCGTTAAAGCCCTCAATCTAGCTGTTAAGAATAAATAGGAAAATGTGCCCCAGGGATAGTATTGGTGGGGGTCAGGGGCGGACTGACAATTCATGGGGCCCCCTGGGCAATAGGAGATTATGGGGCCCCCAGGCAATCAGAGATTATGGGGCCACATAGTATACACATACACAGTATACAATCACACAGTATACACAGACATGTTTCTATTGGCTGAGAAGGTACTGGAGGGGTGGGGCAGCTATAATCTATGGATTTTTAGACCAAAAGGATGTCGGTAAGGGACATTTCAGAGACAGATGTAAAAAAAAACACAGATTTTTACATACTGTCCCTGGTTTTACTGAGGCTGGCAACCCTGATGTGGCCCCCTAGTGGCCCAGGGCCCTCGGGCAGTGCCCGAGTGGCCAAATGGTCAGTCCGCCCCTGGTGGGAGTTAATGCGTATAAAAAAGGTATGGAAGTATTGAAAAATAGCTAAATTTTTTATTCAAAATACATAAAATACATGATTTAAAACCAGTATATAGAACAGTTCATACAGTTAATCTCCTGAGACATGGTAGAAAAGACTCTAGTATAAGAGAAAATAATCAAGCATGACAATCAGAATACCCAACATGTTTCAGAATTTTGTTTTGTATTTTATGTATTTTGAATAAAAATGTTGCTATTTTTCAATACTTCCATACCTTTTCTATACGCATTAACCCCCACCCATACTATCCCTGGGGCACATTTTCCTATTTTTTCTTAATTAATTGGGATGAGGTGTGTGGTTATATATATTTTTGCTAGGTAGTTTCTGAATTCTTTTTGTTTTATTTTTTTGTGTATTATTGCAGCACTAAAAACATGCATACTCACACATCCGTGACAGGAATTGAACCTTTTTATTTGTGTCTATGATTCATTTCTTTTTTATTGGCTGGCTATGAAATAATTCCCCTTGCCTTTATATCTGTCTCTACCTGTCTGCTTTGCATTTCCTTTTTTGCACAACACCAAAGAAGTTTCCAGTAAAGCCAGGCTTGCAGAGTTGTTAGGAATCAGCACTTTCTACTTAAAGTGGAAGTAGACCCCCCTCTCGTTTTCAGCCAAGGAAGCTGCCATCTTTGCCTCTGTTTAATCTTCAACTGCCACAGTGCTGCACGTGTGATCCGTTATGACACCAGCCATTGGATGGTTTGACTGTTTGGTTGAGAGCACAGCCAATGTGCAGTTAGCATTCCCGGCATGCCTTTTTTTTTTAAACTGTTAAATCGATGGGTTTACTTCCGCTTTAAGCTGAGCTACTAGTGGGTGTTTAACAGGAATTAGCACATTAAAAATGTGCTCACTCCTTACTTTTCGAAACAAACTCTTTTCTACTTATTGCAAATTATTTACTGCTCAGCAGAGGGTGCTACAGGCCTGAATTAGCACAGATGTAAAGTTAGTTTTTTTTTTTAAGGAATATGAAAACAGGTAATGCGTGTTTAAATATTCTGCAGGATATGGCATGGCTGCTGCCAAATACCCTATGGGACAGTTAATCTTGTTGGCATAGATGCAGTACTGATGGCAATCCCTGTGTAAAAGCATGGTTACTCTAGTGTCACTGAGTATATGTGCCTTCTGAGAAAGCCATGTGGGTGGAGTAGAGAGCAATGTGTTAGTCACTGATTGCAAGCTATCAGCATCACATGGATTAGCTGTGCTGCTTGGCTTCACTATTCTGGGATACCTTCTGACCCTACAGAAGTCGCAGGATATATACCATAAAAGTGAGTATCTCTGGTGAACAATACTTTCACTTCCTGTGATATGATTACTAACAGCTATTTCAGTTAGGGTGTGTTAGGTAAAGGCAGATTGAGTAATTATATATTCTTTTTCCTTCCTTTTATCTTTCACAACTTTGTAACATTGCGGTTGTTGCGATATGCTGTATGATGTGTATAAAAAAAAAAAATATTTGACAGATAACTCATTCGATATAACTTCTCATGCCAGTTACCTTTAAAATACAAGTACTCCTCACTTAATGACCAGGTTCTGTTCCAACGACCATTAAACGAATTGGTCATTAAACGAG
Source organism: Lithobates sylvaticus (assembly GCA_028564925.1). Taxonomy (NCBI): domain Eukaryota; kingdom Metazoa; phylum Chordata; class Amphibia; order Anura; family Ranidae; genus Lithobates; species Lithobates sylvaticus. The sequence continues at coordinate 269,055,527 of CM053026.1, forward strand.
GAGCCACAAGTAATCAATATTTTAAGCATTTTTAACTAATGTACTGTATTGTAAAAAAAAAAAAAGGTCTAAACACAAAACTCCAGCTCAATAACTTTGTTTTAATTTGCATAAGTATAGAACACAAACGAAAATTTTGTACTGTACAATATAATGATGTATATCACGTTGTTCGGGTGGGGAGAGCTGGTCATAAGTCCGAGCGGACGTTAAACAGGTGAGTCGTTAAACGAGGAGTATCTGTATATTAAAATGAATGTGTTGCAAATAAGAGATTGCCAAGAGGTGGTTTCATTGTACAACAGTGAGAGATTCAAATTGCCCATGTAGCTTAGTCCTTATAGCTGAAAGATAAATGGTGGCTCACTTATAAATGGACAAAATTAATCTAGAATGTAAGCTCTTGGAAGCAGAGTCATCCCAACCATTTTTTTTTTGTATTGTATTGTAGCAGTACCGTCTCCCTTCCTATTCTGTAAAGCTCTGCGCAAATGGGTGGCGTTATTTAAATCCTGTATAATATTAATAATAACGAATGGATGGACTTTTTTTCAGTCAGACTAACTATGTATGTATCTATGGAGGCTATTTACTAAAGGAAAATCCACTTTGCACTGAAAGTGCACTCGGAAGTGCAGTCGCTGTAGATCTGAGGCGGACATGCAAGGAAAATAAAAAACAGCATTTAGCTTGCACATGATTGGATGATAAAATCAGCAGAGCTTCCACTCATTTTCAGATCTACCCCCTTAGATTTAGAGTGATTGCACTTTCAAGTGTACTTTTTGAGTGCACTTTCAAGTGCACTTGCAGTGCAAAGTGGATTTGCCTTTTGTAAATAACCCCCTATGTAATGACGCAATGGGGGTTATTTACAAAAGGAAAATCCACTTTGCACTGCAAGTGCAAACTACGTGTGCAAAGTGCGAGGTATTGGAGTCCCATTGTAGCCAAAATCAATAGCATTTTCCAGGTGCAGTTGGCGATAGACCAACTGACATGCCTATTGGGGAGTCTTAATAAGAGACTGTACACCCCATTGGTGTACATTGCACTCACGAGGCTCCGATATATGGCCAGAACACTAATTGCCCACATGGGGCTCTCGGCAAATGCACCTAAAGTGACACAGTGGATCCAGCAGGTTAATACCACCCTTATTAGGGAAAAGAATACATACCACCATAGGAAATCACCAAATAAATTCTTTGGTATATGGCAGTGATGGCTGGGTTCACCAGATGTAGCACTTGAAATTGCACTGAAAGTGCACTTGGATGTGCAATCACTGTAAATCTGAGGGGTAGATCTGAAATGAGTGGAAGCTCTGCTGATTTTATCATCCAATCATGTGCAGGCTAAAATGTTGTTTTTTTTTGCCTTGCATGTCCCCCCTCGGATCTACAGCGACTGCACTTCCAAGTGCACTTTCAGTGCAATTTCAAGTGCACTTTGCAATTGTAGTTTGCACTTGCAGTGCAAAGTGGATTTGCCTTTTGTAAATAACCCCCAAACCGTGTTGCGTATGGTTTAAAAAGTGTGATTAAGAAGCACACTACAGTACATAACAAGATTTCTTTGTCACATTTGAACATATTGTCAAAAAACAAAGAAGAGTGATGGCAGAAAAAAGACCAAGTGGCCCATCTATCTAATCTGCCCCATTTAAAAAAAAAAAACATATACAGTGAGCGTAGAAAAGAATCACCCTCTTTAACCACTTGCCGACCGCCCCCTGTATATATACGTCGGCAGAATGGCACGTACAGGCAGAACCACGTACCTGTACGTGCCATTCTTCCGGCGGGTGGGGGGTCCGATCGGACCCCCCCCGGCCGGCGGGGACGGTCGGGATCGCTTCAGGAGCGATCCGGGATGAGGGGACGGCCAGTGGTTTCTGGCCACCCCCTCGCGATCGCTCCTGGCGAATCAGATGCTTCCTCTGTCTGTGTCAATCAAAACACAGGCAGAGGAAGTGATGTCACGCTCGGTGCGCCGGTCTATGTGACCGGAACGCCGAGCTGTGAACGTCTAAAGGTTAGTGCACCAACAGTACACTGACACCAGTACACATAGGCACACAAAACACCCCCCTGTCACCCCCAGATCACCCCCCAGATCACCCCCCTCCCCCCCCCAGTCACAGTGTCACTAATTGCAGTGATCATTTTTTTACTGATCACTGCATTTAGTGTCAGTGTGACTGTAATAACTGTCAGTGCAGTTAGTTTTAGGTCCAAGGTAGCCCCCTACCCCCCCCTAATAAAGGTTTAACCCCTTGATTGCCCCCCAGGTAACCCTTTCACCCCCTTTTGCCAGTGTCACTAAGCGATCGTTTTTCTGATCGCTGTATTAGTGTCACTGCTGTCGCTAGGTAACCATTTTTTTTTTTTAGGTAACCGCCATGTTTATATAGGTTCATAAATAGGTTTATAGGTCAGGTACCCCCATATTACAACCTAAATAAAGGTTTTAACCCCTTGATTGCCCCTAGAGTTAACCCTTTCACCAGTGATCACTGTATAACTGTCACTGGTGACGCTGGTTAGCCAGTTAGTTATTTCGTTATTTAGGTTCCCCGTCAGGTTTTTATATAGCGTCAGGTACCCCCATATATTACCTAATAAAGGTTTAACCCCCTGATTGCCCCTAGTTAACCCTTTCACCCCCTTTTGCCAGTGTCACTAAGCGATCGTTTTTCTGATCGCTGCATTAGTGTCGCTAGGTAACCATTTTTTTTTTTTTAGGTAACCGCCATGTTTATATAGGTTCATAAATAGGTTTATAGGTCAGGTACCCCCATATTACAACCTAAATAAAGGTTTTAAACCCCCTGATTGCCCCTAGAGTTAACCCTTTCACCAGTGATCACTGTATAACTGTCACTGGTGACGCTGGTTAGCCAGTTAGTTATTTCGTTATTTAGGTTCCCCGTCAGGTTTTTATATAGCGTCAGGTACCCCCATATATTACCTAATAAAGGTTTTAAACCCCCTGATTGCCCCTAGTTAACCCTTTCACCCCCTTTTGCCAGTGTCACTAAGCGATCGTTTTTCTGATCGCTGCATTAGTGTCGCTAGGTAACCAGTTTTTTTTTTGTATTACTGTTACGGGTGACGCTGGTTAGTTAGCTTTATTTTTTATACTGTCAGGGCACCCGCCATTTATTACCCAATAACGGTTTAACCCCCTGATCGCCCGGCGGGTGATATCAATTAGGTTTTAGGGTCAAATAAGGTCTGCGTCGCCCCAGGTTAGTGCCAGTACCGCAAACACCCACGCGCAAAGCATACACCTCCCTTAGTGGTACAGTATCTGAACAGATCAATATCTGATCTGATCAGATCTATACTAGCGTCCCAGCAGTTTAGGGTTCCAAAAAAAAACGCATTGTTAGCGGGATCAGCCCAGATACCTGCTAGCACCTGCGTTTTCCCCCTCCGCCCAGCCCAGCCCACCCAAGTGCAGTATCGATCGATCACTGTCACTTACAAAACACTAAGCACACATAACTGCAGCGTTCGCAGAGTCAGGCCTGATCCCTGCGATCGCTAACATTTTTTTTGTGGTAGCGTTTTGATTCAGTCGCTTCAGTCAGGAGCTTTTTTACCTGTGAATCTCAAAAAAATAAAAAAAATAAAAATAGTTGTCGTTTTATTGTTCTCTCTCTCACTCTATTCTCTCTCTATTGTTGCTCTTTTTTTACTCCATTCTATTCTGCAATGTTTTATTATGTTTTATCATGTTTTATCATGCTTGCTTTTCAGGTATGTAATTTTGTTTACTGTGTTTTAGTGTTAAGCATTTTTTTGTTTTCAGGTGCGCCATTCAGTTGCAACGCGGATTTATTTATCTTGACAGCAACAGCGTTTGCTCCCACGATACATAAAGCCGCGACTCCAACGCTGTAGGAGGTGATTTCACCACCACAGTTAAAAAAAAGAGCATATATGCCGAAGCATGGGGGCAGCAGGGGGGGGAGGAGCGATTGGCTCCTAATGCCACGTACATACGGTCGAAATTCCGACCGTGTGTACACGGCATAACTTTTGCGGGAGGATGCCCCCATGCATCGGCATATATAAATGGTGCATGTATGCCCATCATTAGAAGTGGGTGGATGAAGGGAGGTATTCTAATGGTGGGCATACCCACCAATCAATCTCTTTTTTTCGTTCAGCCAAGAGGCTGCATGAAAAAAAAAAAGATTACAATATATGTCCAGTATGTTGCTGGACTTTGAATGGTTATACCAGAATGATGCCTGCAGGTTTAGGTATCATCTTGGTATCATTCTTTTCAGCCAGTGATCGGCTTTCATGTAAAAGCAATTCTAGCGGGTAATTAGCCTCTAGACTGCTTTTACAAGCAGTGGGAGGGAATGTCCCCCCTCCCGGATATAAACCGCGCCATTGGGAAATTGGGAAAGCATTTTATCACACCAATCTTGGTGTGGTCAGATGCTTTGAGGGCAGAGGAAAGATCTAGGGTCTAATAGACCCCAATTTTTTCAAAAAAAGAGTACCTGTCACTGCCTATTGCTATCATAGGGGATATTTACATTCCCTGAGATAACAATAAAAATCATAACAAAGAAAAAAAATGGAAGGAACAGTTTAAAAATAAAATAAAAAAGCTAAATAAATAAAAAAAAAACCAAAAAAAAAAAAAAAAAAGCACCCCTGCCCCCCCTTCTCTTGCGCAAAGGCGTACACAAGCGTTGGTCTGGCGTCATATGTAAACAGCAATTGCACCATGCATGTGAGGTATCACCGCGAAGGTCAGATCGAGGGCAGTAATTTTAGCAGTAGACCTCCTCCGTGAATCTAATGTGGTATCATGTAAAGGCTTTTAAAGGCTTTTAAAAATGTATGTAGTTTGTCGCCACTGCGTGTTTGTGCGCAATTTTAAAGCATGTCGTGTTTGGTATCCATGTACTCGGCCTAAGATCATATTTTTTATTTCATCAAAAATTTGAGCAATATAGTGTGTTTTAGTGCATTAAAATAAAAAAAAAAAAAAGTGTATTTTTTCCACAAAAAATGCGTTTGAAAAATCGCTGCGCAAATACTGTGTGGAAAAAAAAAAATGCAACACCCACCATTTTAATCTGTAGGGCCTTTGCTTTAACATTATATATAGTGTTTGGGGGTTCAACGTAATTTTCTTGCAAAAAAAAAAATATGTTTTCATGTAAACAAAAAGTGTTAGAAAGGGCTTTGTCTACAAGTGGTTAGAAGAGTGGGTGACGTGTGACATAGGCTTCTAAATGTTGTGCATAAAATGCCAGGACAGTTCAAACCCCCCCCAAATGACCCCATTTTGGAAAGTAGACACCCCAAGCTATTTGATGAGAGCAATGTTGAGCCCATTAAATATTTTTTTTTTTTGTCCCAAGAGATTGAATAATGAAAAAAAAAAAATATATATATTTTTTTTACAAAAAGTTGTCACTAAATGATATATTGCTCAAACATGTCATGGGCATATGTGGAAATACACCCCAAAATACATTCTGTTGCTTCTCCTGAGTACGGGGATACCACATGTGTGGGACTTTTTGGGAGCCTAGCTGCGTACGGAACCCCAAAAACCAAGCACCGCCTTCAGGCTTTCTAAGGGTGTAATTTTTTTATTTCACTTCTCACTGCCAATCACAGTTTCGGAGGCCATGGAATGCCCAGATGGCATAAAACCCCCCAAAATGACCCCATTTTGGAAAGTAGACACCCCAAGCTATTTGCTGAGAGGTATTGTGAGTATTTTGCAGATCTCGCTTTTTGTCACAAAGTTTTGAAAATTGAAAAAAAGAAAAAAAAAATTTTTTTTCTTTACTTTCTTCATTTTCAAAAACAAATGAGAGCTGTAAAATACTCACCATGCCTCTCAACAAATAGCTTGGGGTGTCTACTTTCCAAAATGGGGTCATTTGGGGGGGTTTTGTGCTATTTTGGCATTTTATGGCCTTCGAAACGGTGATAGGTAGTGAGGAGTGAAATCAAAAATTTGCACCCTTAGAAATCCTGAAGGCGGTGCTTGGGTTTCGGGGCCCCGTACGCGGCTAGGCTCCCAAAAAGTCCCACACATGTGGTATCCCCATACTCAGGAGAAGCAGCAAAATGTATTTTGGGGTGCAATTCCACATATAACTATGGCATGTGTGAGCAATATATCATTTAGTGACAACTTTTTGAAAAAAAAAAAATCTTTTTTATTTTTGTCTTTATTCAATCACTTGGGACTAAAAAAAAAAAATATTCAATGGGCTCAACATGCCTCTCAGCAAATAGCTTGGGGTGTCTACTTTCCAAAATGGGGTCATTTGGGGGGGTTTTGTACTTCTCTGCCATTTTAGCACCTCAAGAAATGAAATAGGCAGTCATAAATTAAAAGCGGTGTAAATTCCAGAAAATGTACTCTAGTTTGTAGACGCTATAACTTTTGCGCAAACCAATAAATATACGCTTATTGGCATTTTTTTTTTTTTTACTAAAGACATGTGGCTGAATACATTTTGGCCCAAATGTTTGACTAAAATTGAGTTTATTAGATTTTTTTTATAACAAAAAGTAGAAAATCTCTTTTTTTTTCAAAATTTTCGCTCTTTTTTCCGTTTATATCGCAAAAAATAAAAATCACAGAGGCAATCAAATACCATCAAAAGAAAGCTCTATTTGTGGGAAGAAAAGGACGCAAATTTCGTTTGGTTACAAAATTGCATGACCGCGCAATTACCAGTTAAAGTAGTGCAGTGCGAAATTGAAAAAAGACCTCTGGTCCTTTGGCTGCCAAATGGTCCGGGGCTGAAGTGGTTAAAATAATCACATTTTGCTGCTTTGCAGCCTGATATGAAGACAGACAAAGTTTTTGTTTTATCCAGCTGTATTTTTTAACATTCAAGTGATTCAAGATATAACACCAACATGTCATGAAAAATACCCAAAAAAGTTGGAAAAAGGATCACCCCCTTGTGTTAGTACTTTGTTGTACCAGCTTTAGCTTTATTATAACCTTTAGGCTTTATGTTCACTACTGGTCACTGGTAAATGGATGTTTAGGAGCAGTTGGGCTTTTTTTTTCCGCTGCCCCTGAACTCTCCTCTATGTTATTTTATCAGTACATGTACACAGGGTCGTTTATTGTCCTTTCTAGGCAGTTGAGTTTAGAAGCATTTTTTGGAAAGCAAAAAAATGCATTCAGGACGGATGTTCAGAGGCATTTGAAACGCCAAATGCCTGTAACAGCTTGTAAACACGTGTAAATGCAGTAACTCGCGTTTAGCCGCGTTTCATTTACAGGCGTTTTTAATAGAGATACATTTTTGACTGAAAAACAAAACAGAAAAAACAAAAAGCTCCTAAACGCAAACACGGCTAAACGCAGCATGTAAACGCAGCAAAACGGACGTTTTTAAAGGTAGATAGTTCAATGTAGTTCAGGGGAGGTTTGGAAACGTCCTGTGTACATTAAGCCTTAAGCCCCATACACACGGTCGGACTTTTTCATCAATTTGGTCCGATGGGACAAGGTTGTTGAAAAATCAGACCGTGTGTATGCACCATCGGACAGTGTTCGTCGGTTTGTCCGTCGGACAAAGTCTTATCTCCTGCTGGAAAGATTTGCCGTCAACCCGGTCCGATCACACCAAATCCGATCGTGTGTACGGTTGTCCGACCGGACAAAGTGCTACGCATGCTCAGATCACATTACAAGACCAAAGCTATTGGCTACTAGCCTCTACGTAGTCCCGTCGTAGGCAACAAACGTCACCACGTTCAGAATGATCGGATTTTCCGACAACTTTGTCCGACCGTGTGTACGCAAAACCAACATCGGACAAAGTATGACGGACATGGTCCGACGGACCTGGTCCGCGGATTGTCCGACCGTGTGTATGGGGCTTTAGTTTGTTAGGATATGTCTCTACTAACTTCTAGACTTTGTAATATTTGCCCACTCTTCTTTGCATAACTGCTCAAGTTCAGTTAAATTGGATAGTGACCATCTGTGGACTGCAGTCTTCAAGTCATTCCACAGATTTTCAATGGGGTTGAAGTCTGGGCTCTGACTAGGCCATGCAGGACATTTTGCTGTGTGATTTGGGTCATTGTCATGTTGGAAGGTAAACTTTCTCCCCATTGACAACTTACTGGCAGTGAACAGCAGATTTTCCTCAAGACTTTGATGGTATTTTGCCCCATCCATTTTTCTTTTATCCTGACAAGTGCTCCAGTCTCTACTGCAGAGAAACACCCCCATAACAGGATATTACCATTGCCATGCTTTCCTGTAGGAACAGTGTTATTTGGATGGTGAGCTGTATTGGATTTCCGCCAGACATATCGTTTGGTGTTGAGGCCAAATAATAAAATTTTAGTCTCATCTGACCATAACACCTTTTTCCATGTGGCCTCAGAATTATCAATGTGTGTTTTGGCAAAGCTCAGTTGTGACTACATGTGGCCTTTCTTGAGGACATGGGCGTGCGCAAGGGAGGGCAAGTGTGCCCTCCCGCCTGGAATCGGCAAGGTGTCCGCACACGGACATTGGTGTCCGTAAACGGTCCTTGTAGGGTCTACAGAGTAAGCACTAGATGTAGTGCGAAACGCGTCAGCTCTGTACCCCCCTTTTGTCGTGTTTGGATTGAAGTGATTTTTTGCTTTTAAATAAACCTTTTTGAATTTTAATTTTCCCGGTGTGCGGCTGTCCGGAGTTCTTCCTGATTTCCAAACTTTAGGGTCTACGGCGGCCGCCGCAGACTTTTTTCTGAGTCTGCTCTGCTGACTGCTTCTACTCTCAGACATCTAACTCACTGTCTGAGAGACGGTCCCCCCCTCACCCCCGATCATCCGATGCGATGGCTCGGGCCCCGGCTTGGCCGCTCGGTTCCAGTCCCTACTGTGTAGACCCCAGACTGCGATCTACCAGTCAATCGTGGCAAGGTGACTTGTAGATTGCCTGGGCTTGCCAACCTGTTGACACATACTCTGTCTGGATGAACGTGCTGGGAAGGAGGAGGAACTACTCCAAGGCACTTAGCCTGCAGCCGGCGCCAGCTGCGGATTGAGCAGAGCTCCAGACGCAGCAGTTCCGTGGAAGCAGCTGTTGGCCGCATAAGCCGATGCCTCATCTATAGTTCCGGCTGGAATTTCAGGCATGCTGTTGATATCACTCTGCCTCCTGGTCACTCCGAGTCCTGGTAGCCATGGCCCATGGTATTCACAGCAGCGCTGCAAGGTCAGTGTCACTGGGAACAATAGAATACAGTAGCATTTGTATGGCCACAATAGGAGTTATATGGACGCAATAGGAGTTATATGGACACAATAGCATCTTTATGCCATTGTGCCCATATACGTAGCTGCTATTGTGCCCATATAGCTGCTGTTGTGCCAATATAGATGCACAATAGCAGCTATATAGGCACAACAGCATCTATAAGGGAACAATAGCAGATATATGGCCACAACAGCATAAAGATGCTATTGTGCCCATGTAGAATTTAAAATCTCAACTGTCTTAAGCCAATGCTGCACCATATGTATTTTTTTTGTAATTGATTGCCTAATTGTATATTTATTTATAACCTCACTTGCTGTAGTTGCAGCATATTTTGCATGGTTTTGCATGTGGCTCAAATCGCCACGGCAAAACCAGGTACACTCTCCCCCCCAAAAAGTACCAAATCTGTCAGTGGAAGGGGGGACGGTTATCATGCTTTGTGATCATGACTAAGCCCCTCCCCTTCTTGACATTGCCAAAAAGGGGCAGAGCATGGGTGACCTTAAAATGATGACACCCCCCCCCCCCCCCCCCTGAAAAAAGTTCTGCAGACGCCATGCTTGAGGAGTGGCTTTTTTTCTTGCAACCCTCCCACACAAGCCACATTTGTGGAGAAATTGTGATATTGTTGTCACATGCACACAATGAACATTCTTTTCAATAGATTCCTGAAACTGCTTCAGAGTTGCTGTAGGCCTCTTGGTAGCCTCTCTGACCAGTTCCCTCCTGGCTCTTCCATCCAGTTTGGAGCGACGTCCTGATCCAGGGAGGGTCTGTGTTGTACCAAATACCATAACACTTCTTAATAATAGACTTTGCTGTGCTTCTAGGCATTGATAAAGCCTTTGAGATTTTTTTGTATCCATCTCCTGACTTGTGCCTGTCCACAATTTTATCCCAGAGATCTTTTAACAGTGCCTTGCCACCCATAGTTGGTTGTTTTCTCCAGTTGCACTACCAGGGACTGAAATGCTCCAGGAAAGCTCTTTTCATGCTGAGCTAATTAAAATGACCAAAGTTGAAAGTCAAATGGCTTTGTGTGCCATTGAGAAGGTGATTAGCTACACCTGATTGAGTTTACAAGTAATTTTAGGAGGGGGGGTGATCCTTTTTCCAAATCAGTCATTCTGTTTTTGAATTATTATTTTTTCTGACATGATAATACTGCCATTAATGTGCTTGTTCAGAAATGCCCTATTAAAGGGGTTGTAAAGGTTCCTGTTTTTTTCACCTTAATGTATCCTATATAAAGTCATTGTGCATAACTATTTACCCCCTAAAGGCAATACTTTGTAGAGCCACCTTTTGCAGCTATCACAGCTCCAAGTCGCTTTGGAAAAGTCTCTATGAGCTTGCCACATCTTACCACTGGGATTTGTGCCCATTCCTCCTTGCAAAACTGCTCCAGCTCCTTCAAGTTGGATGGTTTGCGCTTGTGAACAGCAATCTTTAAGTCTGACCACAGATTTTCTATTGTATTGAGGTCTGGGCTTTGACTAGGCCCTTCGAACACATTTACATGTTTCCCCTTAAACCACTCAAGTGTTGCTTTAGCAGTGTGTTTGGGGTCATTGTCCTGCTGGAAGGTGAACCTCTGCCCTAGCCTCAAATCACACACAGAGTGGTACAGGTTTTGCTCAAGAATATTCCTGTATTTAGCACCATCCACCTTTCCCTCAACTCTGACCGGTTTCCCAGTCCCGACTGCTGAAAAACATCACCACAGCATGATGCTACCACCACCATGTTTCACTGTGGGGATGATGTTCTTTGGGCAATGTGATGTGTTGGGTTTGCGTTTTCTTTGATGGCCAAAAAGTTCAATTTCATGCTTGGTCTCAAGAATGTCAGTGCAGCCTCCTATAGCTGCAATCTCCTGAGAGAGAGCATTAGTAGATTTGTGCAATTCCACCTGTATTTTGTCTACCAGCTGACAGGCTAGTATCTAAGTCAGCCTTAGAAAGCCGAGGGTTGTACTCACAGTCTCTTTGTGTTGGAGTGTGTTCAGGCATGAAGCTGCAGGAGGCTGCAGGAGAGCCGGTGCCATTTTGAGTCATCTTTGTTAGAGATTTCTTAGTGCTGAGAACATAGTTGGTGAGCGAGTGCTGGGAGCGGCGACCGCGTGCCCTTTTGCCCATTTTTCATAACTCTTATTACATAGGACCTTAAGGCTGGGTTCACACTAGTGCGAATTGGATATGGGTTTCCCCGCATCCAATTTGCATGTCGGGAGATTGTGACTGGCTCTCTATGGACCTGGTTCACATATCTCCACATCGACTCCGGTGCGAATTGCACAGGGGTCCTGTGTGTCTTTTGGTCCATTTTCAGGTCCTAATTCAGCCAAAAATCCGTGCTGAAATCAGACCTGAAACGGTGAATGGGGACACACCAGACCCCTGCTGTGAGCAGCTCCATGTTGCGGTGTGAACTCAGCCTTATAGGAGAAGTATGGGAAAGCTTGTTTGGCTGCACTTCTCCTGTGGATCACAGGAGTGCAGTTAGTTCTGCAGTCCTGTGACCTGTTTTCAGCCGACTGCAGGCTATAGTCCACCGTCGGTTGACATCACAGAGCTCGGGAAAGATCCCAACTTTAAAGTTCGGATCCCCCAGAAGCCTGGACCAGCACCTGGCTTAGCCTCTTAGTGAGCCACTGAGAGCCTGAGCCAGCTGCTCCCACTGGCTCCACAGCCCAGTGCTACCATGAGCACGGGAGAGGCAGAGCACAGAGCCATTTACTGACAGTCACAGCTCTCTGCTCAGAGTGGCAGGGAGAACTGAGCAATCATCAGTGTTTGATTGCTCAGTTCACAGCCTTAGAACCGGCGGGAAACACCCAAGTAAGTATAATTTTGAAAACCAAAAATCCCATAATTCTCTTTTAAGCCAGTCCCACTGTTACCCACAAACTGCATGGCGATATGTAACGTGTATTGCAATCAACGTTTTCACACGTAGGCACCCCCAACACATGCGTTTACATTTGTACGTGCTTATATGTGGGGGTGGGAGGTGATGATTTTTAGGTGACAGGTTCTCTTTAATGAGACAAGCAGGGTCTAAAAGACCCCCAATGTCTCCTTTGGGCGGTGGATACTTGGATAGTAACATACCAAGGTGTATGATATTTCAATGATCAAAGTTGCTCGATAAAGGGTATGCTGCATGGATCACATAATTTTCTTGAGGTGAGACAAATTGTTGCTGGGCGATTGCTCGAAGATTACCTAAAGATGTCAAGAGGTGTTGAGGAAAGGAAAGGGAGGAAACATAAGGTATGCATAGAAGACACTACATCTAGGTTAAACGGTTGTAGGAACAGGGTCTCCTTCAGCCCACCAGATGAACATAGTCCGTGAGGTCCAAGTCTTAGAATATTGCTCATCTTTACCCACTTCCTATGCCACCATTCGTTCCAGGTCTCTAATTCGGTCCACTTCAATTGCCCAATCCCCCAAGGCAGGTACGGTCATCAACCTCCAGTGTCTGAGTATTACCATCATAACTGCAGCCAGGAAATGGGACAATACGTCTTTATTTACAGATTTGAGTGGCCCTGGGAGCATAGATAGAAGGGCCACCTCAGGTGAAGGTGTGATTGATGTCACCATCAGTCTGCAGTAAAGGTCAAAGACTGCTTGCCATAACTTGCTTACAGGAGGGAAATCTCACCAGATGTGGAGCAGGGTACCCCTGGACATTAAACAGTGCCAACATGTGTCTGGGAGCGTCGGATTTATATGGTGGATGGTCGAAGAACATCTATACCATCGAGTGACCAATTTAAACCCTTTTTCTTGATTCTTGGTAGCTAAAGATGATTTATGGGTCAAGATAAAGCATTTTTGCCACTCCGTGGGTGAATGGAGTGGCCTAGCTCTACCTCCCAAGCCTGCGTGTATGGAGGGAGGTCAGGAGTTGAGGCAACGTGTATTAGAGAAAAGTTGCGAAACCATGTGTAACATGCAGTAACATGTTCTCAATGTCAGACAGATCTGAGCGGATATCGGATAAAGATGAGAAGGTACGCATGTATGATATCGCCTGTTGCCTCTGGAGCCAGTGTGTTGGATGTTGAGAGAGTAATCAGGAAGGGGTGGTCGCAGTCAAGGAGGGGTCTGCATGAAGGACAAGTCTTCGATGATCCTCTCTTTGCCAGGATCTGAATTTAGGCCCATTCATAGCCGATGGAAAGGCCAGAGTCCCAAAAAAGAGGGTCATGGGTCCCATTGGCTTAGAAATGGGTCTAGAGGAAATCAGTCGGTTGCAGATTTGTACTGTTTGCCAGGTGAGATCGCTAGTGAGTAATGAGCCCTTCAGGTGAACAGCAGGTGTCCATGGTAAAGCATGGAGATCGATCATATGGCCTTCTAATTGAACCCATAGTTTAGATGAGGAGTGGTGGAACCAATCCAGTATCCGCATGAGTACTGCAGCCTTATGATAAATAGAGGCATCTGGAACTCCAGCACCACCCTGAGTCTTCGGGAGGGAAAGTATTTCCTAGGCCGGGCCTCTTTCCAGATAAAATTGGAGAACATCTGGCAGAGCTTCCTAAAAAATGAAGAAGGTATGTGAATAGGAATTGTTTGGAACAGGTATAGAAACCGAGGGAGAACATCCATTTTCAAAGCATTCACCCTGCCTAGCAAAGACAGAAGGCTGGTTGCATAGTTGGACAGATCTATCTTGGTTCTATGGAGTAGGGGGGTGAAGTTCTTAGAAAACAACTGCGTTACATCTGTGGGTACATGGATTCCTAGATAACGAATGGAGGTGGAACCAGTCTTAAAAGGAAATGTGGTCAAAATTTGTTGAAGAACCTCTTTTGGCAGCAAAATATTGAGTATTTCTGATTTACTGTGATTCACTTTAAAATGACTAATTTCCCCAAACTTTCTAAACTCCTGTAATATGAGAGGCAGGGATGACCGTGGTTGGGTCACAAACATTAGCAGATCGTTGGGAAAGAGGGCTAACTTGGTGTGCATAGGGCCTACTGAAATACTTATAATATTAGGATTACTGCGCAGTGCGATGGCCAAGTTTTCCATAAGAAGGACGTAAAGGAGAGGAGACAGAGGACAGCCTTGTCACGTTCCACTATGAATAGAGAAAGTGGGGGACAAAGAGCCGTTTACACAAACTCTGGCAGACGGAGAGGAGTAGAGGGACATGATCTGTGATAACATGTGGGGGTCCAGACCTATTTGCATTAAGGATAAACAAAGATATTATTAGTCGACCCGATCAAATGCCTTTTCCGCATCGACAGTGAGAAGGCATAGAGGGATATTGTGAGTATGGGCAAATTCAGTTAAGAGAAGGGTTTTCAGATTGTTATCTCTGGCTTCACGTCCACTTACAAACCCAACCTGATCTAGGTGTATCAAACAGGGCATCAATGGCTGCATTCTATTGGCTATGACCTTAGAAAATAAATTAAAAATAAATTTAAATCAACACCTATGAGGGATATGGGCCTATAATTTGCACAAAGGGTTGGATCCTTGTCTGGTTTTGGGATAAGGGTGATGTGGGCTTCAAGTGTTTGAAGAGGAGACACTGACCCCTCCGATAAAGAATTGAACACTTTAGTTAAAAAGGAAGCAAGTAGGGGAGCAAATATGTTATAGAATTTAGGTGTAAAGCCATTAGGGCCCGTGCTTTTACCAGATGGTGTGGCAGCTATAGCTTTCTTTACTTTGTGTTCAGAGATCAGCATCTCAAGCTCATTTACAGTTTTGTTGTCTAAGGTGGGGAGTGCCATTTCCATGATATAAGATGATATATGGACAGGGGGCTTGAGGGTCCGTCAGGAGAGATATTATAAAGGGACTGATAGAATTCCCTAAAAGTCTGGGATATCTTAGAGGGTGCAGTGACTGACTCCCCAGATAATGTCTGGATGTGAGGTATAAACGTAGAGTATGGCTTTGGGTGTAAGGATCGGGCTAGTGGCCTACCACATTTGTTTTGGAACTTGTATTGATGTAAGGCAATCTTGTCTGCATATGTGCGAGCTGAGTCCTCATACAGTTCTCGGAGATGAGACCGAGCCGTGGAGACCTCTGCGAGAGTCTCCACCGTTAGAGCCCGTTTGTGCTTGGTTTCCAAAACCCGAAGCTGTTGCATGGCAGACACTATAGCGGCCGAGCAATTTTTCTTTATGTGAGCCCCAATTTGTATAAAGCTTCTCCATAGGACAGCATTCAGTGCCTCCCACTGTATCGGTAATGGGGTAGAGTCCATGGCATGGTCTGTAAAAAAGTTAGAGATGGTCTCTGTAACCCGCGTAAGGCCATCAGAATTTGTGAGGAGCGAATCATTTAAACGCCACATCCATTCCTTTGGTGGAGGGGAAGGAATTGACAATGTCAAGTACACTGGAGAGTGATCAGACCAAACCATAGAATCTATGTCACATTCAGGTGACGAATCTAAACATCTATGATCGACCAAAAAGTAATCAATACGGCTATAAGACCTGTGTACCTGCGAGAAATTAGTGTAGTCACAGGACTTAGGTTATAGAACCCTGCATACGTCAATAAGATGTAAGTGGTGAGTAGCATGTTTCAAGGCCCTCAGTTTAGAGAAGGATATAGAGGACCGTGAGGTTGATGTGTCCAAAAGCGGGTCTAAAGGGGTATTAAAATCCCCTCCTAGGATGAGCTTGCCCTCCATAAATCCAGACAGAATCCTCAAGTACTGCAGAGCAGATGTAATTTGATTGCCATTCGGTAGGTAGATGTTGGCGATGGTAAATTTCGTCCCTCACAATGAAAATTTCACAAACACGTACCGTCCCTGGGGATCAGATAGATGATCAATCAGTTTGATAGGAAGCATTTATGGAAGGCAATAGAGACTCCTTTGGCTTTCTGAGAAGGATTTGTACTGTGGAACCACCTGTTAAAATATCTGTTGGCACAGGAAGGGGTGAAATCAGGGTGGAAGTGTGTCTCTTGCAAGAGGAGCACATTGATCTGGTGTTTGTGCATCTGATAGAGGATTTGCCCCCGCTCAGATGCGACGTTAAGGCCGTTTACATTGTAGGAGCAAAGTTTCAGCCGTGGATGAGATATCACCATATGGGCCATGGTGGAGTGTGAAGAAGGGATGAAGTATGAGAAGCAGGGGAGGTAAAAGGTAAAGGAAAAGAAAGAAGAACTAGTAGAGTTATTCCCTGTACACACGATAGGATTTTCCGAAAACAAAACCATGGATTTTTTTCTGAAGGATGTTGGCTCAAACTTGTCTTGCATACACACGGTCACACAAATGTTGTTGAAAATCCGAACATCAAGAACGCAGTGACGTACAACACGTACGACAAGCCGAGAAAAATGAAGTTCAATAGCCAGTGTGGCTCTTCTGCTTGATTCCGAGCATGTGTGGACTTTTGTGCATCGGAATTGTGTACACACGCTTGGAATTTCCGACAACAAGTTTTGTCGGAAAATTTGAGAACCTGCTCTCAAACATTTGTTTTTTTTCTATGGAGCATACACATGGTCAGACTTTCTGACAACAAGCTCACATCCAACATTTGTTGTTGGAAAATCCTATCGTGTGTACAGGGCATAAGCGTAAAAGGAATATAGTAAAGGATAAGAATTGAGCAGAAAGACACCTGGATATGGTTAACTGAAAAACACTAGAGTGCCCACACAAGTGAGACACTACGTGAAATCAAGTTTTAGGCACAATCCATGGCAAACATATTGAGGGAAGGAGGTCAAGATGCAGAAAGCTGAGCTGTGATCCCGACAGCATGACAGGCATTAGTAACTTACCGTATATACCGAGTTTTTCAGCACATTTTATTGTGCTGAAAGTGCCCCCCCTCGGCTTATACTCGAGTCAAGCACTTTTCTGCAGCAAAAAAAAAAAATTCTGACCCGATTTTGCGGCCCCGTATCTCGGGGCCACTTAGTGCTAGGTACCCCATTTGGTGTGCAAACCCAGTGGAACCAACACTACAACATATCCAAATTTGGAGTTCCTAGCACCAAGTGGCCCTGAGATACGGGGCCCCAAAGTCGGTCAACTGTGTCCATCTGCAGCAATGTCATTTCGGGACCCTTTGGGTCCAGAGACCACAAATGCAGGCTGCAGCTAGGGGGCATCTAGGAACCATTAACTATCAAGTTTGAAGTTCAGGGGACCTATGGCTGCAAATGGGCACAGTGAGGCTGCAAATGGGCATTGTTGACCCTCTTTTCCACTTACAGTAGCTGCGCATTTCTCACCCTAGGCTTATACTCGAGTCAATTTTTTCAATTTTTTTGTGGTAAAATTAGGTGCCTCAGGTATATTCGGGTTGGCTTATACTCGAGTATATACGGTAATTGAAACACATCTGTTGGTTGCAGCTTAAATATGAAATGGCAGAAATCCGTATACTCTAAAAGATGTAATCTGACCATAGCAGGTTAACATGAACATGAACAGTAACTGTAAGGTCCTCTGAGGAGATGTATCACAAGTGTTACTATTGAAGCACCCAAGGGTCAATCTAGAGGGTTCAGTAGGTCGTCAATTCATGGAATACATGAACCTGAGCCTGAAAAACCGTCCCATGTGGGTAATGAAGAGATGTCCTAAAGAGAATAAGTCTATTTGCGGGACTATCTACCCGTAGTTAAATGAAGCGCCTCTCCAGCCGGGGAGGCTTCATATAAAGGGGGGTATGTTCCCACCTATAGCAATATCTTGCCCCGTTACATTAGGAAGCGACAATAATTCTATTCATTCAACTAGAGGGGGGGGGGGGGGGGGGGGGCTATTGTACTCATCAATGAAATCATTAGTAGTATGGCATGTGGAAATGACAAATATGAGGAGGGTTAGTGAGATCTTATACCATATAAAGCTAATACATTTAGCAGAGATAAGAAGATTCAATAGTCCCTCCCAAACCCCAGCTGGGCCGAGCACACCAGCAAAGAGCATAGAAAGGGCCCAAAGTTCTATTAATTGCATGACCATGAGGTGTCAGATCCAGTACGTTGATGGATTTGTATCTATAAGGGGACAGCTCAGTTAATAAAAAACAAAACAAACCCAAAAAAATGTTCCCAGTGCAGATCTGGTAGAAGATGTAGGCAACGTATGCAATCCCTGAGTGGTTCTGAATGTAGGCGCATCATGCGTTCTATGGTCCGCAGACATCGCTCTGGACCTTGGACGCCTATAACATGTGGGAGAGGTTCGCGGACTGGTAGGCTTGAACGGTCGTTTGGTGGGTCTAGCCAATTTGGAACTACTACTGGGTCTTGCTCCAGAAAGAGAAAGAAGTCTGATAGGACAAATTTACTGTCGCCGCTGGTCACCTTAATGCAGAAAGGATGGCCCCAGGTGTAGGTTGCTCCGTCTTGACGGATCAGGTCCAGCAGGGGACGGACCACCTCTGCAAACATTTTAATCAGTGGAACAAAATTGAAAAGTTGTGGATGGCCCTCATCCACTTACTCTCTTTGTTGTGGAGCTCCAATGTCTCAGTACCTCTATCTGGCCTCCTACAACCCATGGCTTACTTATACCTTCTGGTGCCAAATTCATAGCCACCATCCCTTAACGACTAATGCGTCTCTTGTGACATCCTTTCTAGTCACCCCTGATGTTCCAGCCTATGTTCACATATGTCTCATGTTTGGAATAAAAGGGGTCTATTCCACATTGGCCAGCTTGTAGATGCCAGAACCAGTGTTTTAAGGCCTTTCCAAGATTTTTAAAACGATTTAGATCTCCCTACGCATGCATTCTATGAATACTTAGATGCATCATTACGCCCAATCCTTGACTGGCTCACATGAATTACCTTAATTAACGCTGTTTGAAAAAACCTGCTTGGGAGGTCCGTTCAGCAAAAGGTTAATTTCACAAATTTAAAAGCTACAAGTTTCAACGACAACAATATTTTCTCAAAATATCCCATATATGAAAAAATGGGAACAAATACTGGGAGAGGAATTGCCTCCGAAAACGTGGCAACAAATATGATCTCAAGCTGCCAAGAGTTTTATTTGTACGCTGTACAAAGAGAACCAATACAAGATACTTTTCCTCTCTAGCACTACCCTCCGGACAAGCTATGCGTTCTAAATTCTCCTGCTGATGACAGATGCTGGAGATGTCGAAAAGCCCTTGGGACTATCCAACACATATCCTGGTATTGCCCTTGTATCAAACCTTACTGGCAACTTTCTCCTAATTCTCTTCTCTCTATTGTTACTTCCCATAGCTTTATTCCCTTTACTACTATTCATCTATTGTTACTTCCCATAGCTTTATTCCCTTTACTACTATTCATCTATTGTTACTTCCCCTAGCTTTCTTATCTTTACTACTATTCATCTATTGTTCTACTTAACGTCCATACCTAGTCTTGCCAATCTAAGTCAGCGTTCCTACCTTCCTCATTCAAACATTATGCTTGTTATATCACATAATGAAACAGGCACACTGAATATTTTTTCTGATGCATCTATCTTCCCCTAATAGGCTTATTACCAAATTTATCTTGTTCTACGGACATTGCGAGTCAACTGTATGTACAATTGTTCTGTCTTTATCATTTACTGCCTCAGGGTAGCTGTTCTGTCAGTTTATTCAATGCTTTATCTGTCTGCTGGTTTTTACAGTAGGAACTTACATTGAAACTGTTTCTTGTTCTTTTTTTTCTTTTTTTTTTTAAATATCTTCTATAAAAAAGAAAGTTATAAAAAAAAAAAGAGATTTACAATCACTTTAAAAATGAACTCCAGACAGATGAAATATGTAGACCTTCTTTGCCTGCAAAATGATTAGTGTTTCTGTCATTTCATTGCTAAGATTTACACAGCCCTGACAGTCAGCACAGCCATTCTGGAGGCCTGATTTTTCTCAACTGCAGTGAAAGGTATACCTAGGTCTTGACCCTTCCCCAGTAGGTGACTGGACAATGAAATACAGTAGATGCAGCACAATGATGGACCCATCTCTTTGTCACTCTTCTCTCCCTCCTATCGGCAGTTCAATTTTCTAAGCTCCTTGCGCTCGCTCTCCCAGTCTGAATCCTACTGTACAAGAGATTATAAAATCCTGATATAAAGACTAATTCAAGTGCAGATACAAGTTGTTTTCAAAAATACGCTTAATTTTTTTGAATTAGTAAAAAAACTTGCATTACCGTATATACTCGAGTATAAGCTGACCCGAATATAAGCCGAGGCACCTAATTTTACCACAAACAACTGAGAAAACATATTGACTCGAGTATAAGTCTAGGGTGAGAAAAGCGCAGCTACTGTAAGTGGAAAAGAGGGTCAACAATGCCCATTTGCAGCCTCACTGTGCCCATTTGCATACCTCACTGTGCCCATTTGCAGCCATAGGTCCCCCAAACTTCAAACTTGGTAGTTAATGGTTCCTAAATGCCCCCTGGCTGCAGCCAAAATTTGGGGTCTCTGGGCCCAAGGGGTCCCGAAATGACATTGCTGCAGATGGACACAGTTGACCGACTTTGGGGCCCTGTATCTCAGGGTCACTTGGTGCTAGGAATCCCATCTTTGGATATGTTGTAGTGCTAGTTCCACTGGGTTTGAATACCAATTGAGGTTCCTAGCACCAAGTGTCCCCGAGATATGGGGCCCCAAAGTCAGTTCGGAAAATTAGCACTTTTCTGCAGCAGAGAATGACATTTTCCAACCCAACTTTGGGGCCCCGTATCTCGGGGCCACTTAGAGCTAGGAACCCCAAATTTGGTATTCAATCGCTCAGCTCTCAGCTGCTGCCGGCGGCATTCTTGGTGAGGGAATCAGGAAGTGAAGCGTTGCAGCTTCACTTCCCGGTTCCCTACTGTGCATGCGCGAGTCGCGCAGCGCAATGAGTATGGTCCGCGCTGTCTCTGGGAACCATATGTGTCCCAGCAGACAGAGCGGCAGGACGGGAAGAGGCATAGACTCCTGTGGGAGTCCATGCCCAGAAGTGGGTGCAAATACCTGTCTTATACAGGTATCTGCACCCCCCTGAAAGGTGACAAATGTGACACCTGAGGGGGGGAGGGTTCCAAAAAGCGGAGGTTCAATTTTTGTGTGAACCTCCACTTTAACACTGGCAGGGGTGACTACATTTATCAGCTTTTATTTATTCATGCAAAACTTTTATCCCAAAAAGGAAAAAAACTGTTTGCTGTAACCAGTTATAAACTGTGAGCTGGAGTTTGAATTAAATTAGTTATTGTATGTAAATCTGCTAATATATTTAACACTAGCCCCCCCCCCCCCCCTCCAGACTGACAATGATGCTGTGCCCCCCTCTGCTCCTTCATCCAGAGCGGGAGTCATATATTACAATTTTGTTTTGGAATTAATACCGCTTAAAGCTTTGCAGGATATCTAGAGAATGTGAATTCTGGTCAAAAAGGGCAGAGGGAGAGGTTCTTTACTTAATAACTTGCAACATAAACAGAGACTAATAACTTTTAGTGCAAGTATCCTCTTTGGGGCCCTCCTCCCCTCCCTCAGCATTTTTGTATTAGATCATAATAACCTGTAAATATTCTCCTAACTGTTCAGCTTGCATCGCACTAATGGTCTCACAAAATCTTCTGCATAGCACTACCCACGCATGCCGACTACAGATGCCATTCACATCAATAGAAAGACCATCTACATGCTGCAGATAGGCTTTCAATTAAAGCATACCTACCAATCTTGTGAGAAGGGAAAGGGGCACATTATAGTAGACAGTATCTAGCCAAATGACAAGCCCCTGCCATGCCTCCAGCAACACGAACCATGAGAATTAATGCGCAAAAGACTATTGATTTAACACATTTTTTATCACCACTTTTTGGCATTACAAAATTCCAAATAGAATGGAAAGGTTAGTTGAAACCCTTTTGATAGTTAAATATTACATTTTTATAGAGATCCTTACATTAGGCAAACAAGGGACAGTAGGGACAAATGATTGTGCAGTCAAAGATGTGCAGAATTTAGAAGATTTCAGGAAAGAGTGGTTGTGTGTCATCAGGAAGCCTGCAAGGTGAAGCTCTTGGAAGAGTTGGGTTACACCCAAGTATGGACAGTTGGTGCAAAGGTAGAGGGGCAAGTAGGATAGATGTAACAAAATAAACATTTCAGGGACAAAAAAAAAAAAAGATATCTATTTGCTACACAGATCATTTTGTAATTAATTTTTGTAAATTCCAATTCCATTTCAATATGCAGTCAAGCAAGGTTTCATATTATTTGGCAATGGTGCAAGTGTTCTGTACACATTGAGGGAGATTTACTAAAACCGGTGCACACAGAATCTGGTGTAGCTGTGCATAGTAACCAATCAGCTTCTAAATCCAGCTTGTTCAATTAAGCTTTGACAATAAGCCCATGTTCACATCGGGCCAATTTGGCATGCGATGCGTTTTGGACATATGGCATGACTGGTTTGTTCCATGGTGCTGTTTGTTCCTCCTGGCCCTTTCTCTGATTCCTTTCGGGGGGGGGGGGGGGGGGGTTGGTGTTATCCTGCCTCAACCCTGGTTGGGACAATCACTTCCAGATCACCATGCCATTCCACTACTGGAGCTGGGTCTTACTTAAAAAGTATTTTTAGGCATGGGGGTGTATTTGACATCTCCCGCTCATTCGAGGGTTTTGTATATTAATAGTTATTTTATTTATTTGATTTTCCAGTATACATGTGCATCTTAGCCCTGATGATTGGCAGTCAGCCATGAAACGCATTTGGTATATAACTAAGGGGGCCCAGACAAGTCTATTTCAATCATGAATTTCAATAATATAATTATCTACTCTTTATATAATTATTATGTGATTTATGCATCTATGATCTATCAATTTTATTTATACATTTATATGTATCTATTGTATTAATCATGTCCATTGATTGATTGTTTGCATTAAATGTCTTATTATAAATTATCATGTTAATAATTTTCCTATGATTTTATTCAAAACGATATATTATTTATTCATTATGCCTACAAATATCATGGACCACACTTAGGGGATTATGACATAAAACAAATTTAATTTATTAAAAATAATTTATAGATCTACATATATATTTCTATCAATCACAATGAAATGCCTCATTTAAAGTCCGAGTTCCCTTCCCCTACCTTGTTACATGCGATTTGACATGTCAAATCGGCGGCTATTGCCGGTAATAGTGCAGTCCGAATTGGTGCACTGCCAACTTTGTGGAGCTGCACTGATTCCCAAAAGTAGTTCCTGCACTACTTTTAGTGACTTCGGGGTGGTTTCAATAGACATCTGTTTAGGAACCCTCACAGATGTCTCTAAAATCTCTCCCGAAGTCGGACTAACATGCTGGTATGAAATCGTTCAGCTGAACTCGCACGATTTATAACCCGCAGTCAGTGTGAACCTGGGCTAAGGCCGGGTTCACACTGCTCTGACATGGAAGTCGGACGACTTCCAATCCGACTTTGCCCTAGGACTTCATGTCCGAATTCCATGTGACTTTAACGAATAAGATCTGACTTGGATCCGACCATACCAGGTCCTTTGAGTCTGGTATGAATCTTGAGGGGGAAACCCCACGCCAAATTATTTTCTTTAAATGGCATGGGGTCCCCCCTAAGACCATACCAGACCCTTCGGTCTGATATGTATTTTGAGGGGAAACCTCACGCTAAAGCGGCCCAATCCCGATGCGCTTGTATCACCCGGACACGGCGCATCTTAGATCGGCAGGAGGGCTCTGTGATTGGCCCTCCTGATCACATGATGGCCGTGTCCAATCACGTCCATCATGTGATGTAAACAAACAGCCGGTTGCTAGGCGATCGTCTCTCCTCTCCTCACACGGAAGTTGTCGCTGAGGAGAGCGAATCTCTGCAGCCGGCTGGTGATCAGTGAGTATGAGCTGTTTTTTACAGCTTTTTACTCACTGATCACCAGTCTAGTAAAATACACAACACACCACAGTAAAACACACAAAGTAAACACACGTCCCCAAAACACATGTCCCCACATAGTAATGATCCCCAAAACACATGTCCCCACATAGTAATGATCCCCAAAACACATGTCCCCCACATATAACAGTAAAATCACATGTCCCAATGATCATTTGCACACATATGTCCGTGATCACCTGCGCACAATTGTACATGATCATTTGCGTACATATGTCCGTGATCACGCGAACCAATTATTATACACATAACAGGATTTTTTTTTACCAAAAACATGTAGCAGAATACATTTTGGCTTAAATTTATGACAAAATTCGATTTTATTGGATTTCTTTTAAAATAGAATAAAGAAAATATTTTTTTTTTTTCCAAATTTCTGCTGTTTTTTCACTTATATCACAAAAAATAAAAAACAGAGTTGTGAATAAATACCACCAAAGGAAAGCTCTATTTGTGCGAACAAAATTATAAAAATTTAATTTGGGTACAGCATTGCATGACGCTCAATTGTCATTGAAAATACGAGAGCGCTGATAGCTGAAAATTGGTCTGGGAAGGAAGGGGGCGAAAGTGCCCAGTATTGATGTGGTTAAAAGGGACTATTTTTGACACTTTTTTGGGTGAATGAGTAGGGAGGGGTCCAATGTACTCCTACTCATTTACAAAGGGGGGGCAGGATCTGGGAGCCCCCTTAAAGGGGGCTTCCAGATTCCGATAAGCCCCTTGCCTGCAGACCCCCACAACCACCTCCCACGGTTGTCGGGAAGAGGCCCTAAAGCACCCACCCCCCCCCCCATGTTGAGGGCATGTGGCCTGGTATGGTCCGGGGGGGCGTTCGCTCGTCCCCCTCTTTCCTGACCTGCTGGGCTGCTTGCTCAGATAAGGGTCCGGTATGGAATTTGGGGGGACCCCCACGCCATTTTTTTTTTTACATTTTGGCATGGGGTTCCCCTTCAAGATGCTCAGAGCACAAGTCGCATGCCACAAGTCAGATCAGTTAAGACGATGATCCGACTTAGATGTGACTTACATTTAAATCAATGGGCTGAAATTGTGCCCAAGCCAGACCAAAGTAGTGCAGGAACCTTTTTCAAAGTCGGACCAGTCCAAACGGCTCTCATAGGGAACCATTGATTTATACACGTCATGCAACATGTGCTCCTAATGTTAGGAGTGTATGTCGCACCAGTGTTGACCAGGCCTAAAACCTAAAAGCTGATTGGTTACTATCCACAGCTGCACCAGACTCTGTGTCCACCAGTTTTAATAAATCACCTCCATTATATATATATATACATACATTTTCTGAACATGACATTAAAGGCTAGCTTTAGCTTTTTTTTTTTAACAGAGTAAAGAACAGTTAAAATTTCTAGCAAATGTTTATTTATGTCTGAGACTCCATATGGGAGGTTTTCCCATAAGGCCCATACAAGAAATGGGGTGCACAATGTAGTGCAGCTGTGCATAGAAACCGATCAGCTTCCATTTTTTTTATTGAAGGTTAATTGAACAAGCTGAAGTGAGAAGCTGATTGGCTACGATGCATGGCTGCACTGGATTTTGCACTCTCCAGTTTTGGCAAACCAACCCCATAGAATGCAGTAAGAATATTACCTGGAATTCATAAAGTGTGTTATAGACATAGTGTTCTACTGCACCTCTGCAAATGTAAGTGATTGTAACAGATTTATGTACAGTACCAGGGAACAGACACATGAATTTATCACAGGAAGCAACTGGCAATGAGGCCAGAGTGTCCATTACTGCTCATGTTCCACCGATGTACCTCCTTTATCCTCTGCACCCCCCTGCTCCTCTGTCTCACCACTGTAACCCCCTGCTCATCTGTCCCACAAATGTACCTCCTTTCTACTCTGCCCCAACACTGAACCCCCCTGCTCATCTTTCCTACCACTTTAACCCCCTTCACATCTGCCCCATCACTGTACCCCCCTGCTTTTCTGTCCCACCGCTGAACCCCCTTCTCATCCCTCCCACCACTGTACCTCCTGCACATCTGCCCCACCACTGTACCCCCTTGCTCTTCTGTCCCACCACTGTAACCCCCCTGCTCATCTGCCCCATCAATGAACCCCCTTTTCTCATCTGCCCCACCACTGTACCTCCCTGCACATCTGCTCCACCACCATATCCCCATACTCTTCTCACTACTGAATCACCTTCTCAGCTGTCCTAACACTAAACCCATCTGCTCATCTGCCCCACCACTGTAACCCGCTTTCTCATCTGCCCCACCAATGTACCTCCTGCACATCTGTCTCACCTATGTACCCCCCTGCTCTTCTGCCCCACCACTGTTCCCTCTGCTCTCCTGCCCCACCACTGTAACCCCCTGCTCATCTGTCCCACCAATACACCTCTTTTCACATCTGCCCCACTGCTCTACCCTCTGCTTTTCTGCCCCAACAATGTATCCCCCTGCTCTTCTGTCCCACTGCTGAACCACCTTCTCATCTCTTCCACCACTGTACCCTCCTGCTCATCTGTCCCACCTCTGAACCCCTCCTGCTCATTTTCCCCATCGCTGTGCCCTCCCGCTCATCTGCTCCACCGATGTAACTTCTTCTCATCTATGATACGCGCGATATGCAGAGTGGTGAAAGGAAGCAGAGATGAGACACATCTACCTGTCCTGGCACACTCTTCCTGCTGAGCCACCTCTCGCATCCAGCCCACATGCTTGTATGTGATGTATGTGATGTCACATACAAGCATCTGAAATGGATGCACAATGAACTCAGGTCAGGGGCATTTTCTGAAAGCAGTGGGCCTGTGTGCAGGATCATAGGTTGGGCCCCCTCAGCTGAGGAAAAGTGCGGCGCTCTGCGCCACAGAAAAATTTGGGTGTGATTTTCATTGCGCTGAATACTTACTCTGGCTTAAAGGGACACAGAGTGCCGGGGTGCAGTAGTAAGTGACACAAAGGTTCAGGAGTAATTTCAACAAAGTTCCCAGAAGCTCAACAGTAATTCCACAAACTGTTACCTGATTGTGGTTTTCTCAATTAGTGAAATTCCTTCTTTCTGAGATTGGTGGTGGCAATCAAGCGGGTCATCTTCCTCCAGATGGTGGGTGGGGCTAGTAGGACTGTGATTGGCTTTAGCAGTGGCCAATGACAGCCCTCCTCCTCCTGGAAACAGGGACACCCCCCCCCCCCCCCTAGCAGAACTGCACCCTCTTCCCCATCACAAAAGCTGGTGATCGCAGCTACAGCAAAGTTAGAGAACCAAACAATGTTTCCCATCTTTTACATGTGTGGGGGCACAGATCCTCCCCCTCAGTGTAGGTGTGGCTACGGGAACTCTGAAATCGGAATGCATTAATGTCTCACTGACACTTCCCTGTGCTGCTCTGCTGTTGGTGAGGGAGTCGAGTATCGGCAAAAGAGGCTTCATGTGCCGCTTGCGGCACCAGTGCTGGGGGTTGCCTACCCCTGGTATAAAATAGCAATGAGGAGAACTCTGCACTGGCCAGTAAGTTAAAAGTATACAAAGTATTAGTGTGGAAATGTTGTACTCTATGTGAATGAAAGCACACAAGAATGTTTTCCAGTTTCATAATATTTCTGTGTGCATTCATTTACAGAACTATCTTCCTCTGGTGCAGTGTTAGCATGTAAAAAAAAATTGCGAAAGAACAACACCAAAAATAACTCTAACTTTAAGTGATAAATATTGCTAAACATTAAAATTTAAGGCATTCAGTAAATAATGCATGTTTTTTTTGTGAATTGACTACTTTTGCGATAAATACAGCATGAGCAACGCATTTTGGCTCAAAATTTTATGTCATATATATCTCTTAGTAAAATGAACCCTTATGCCCCGTACACACGGTCGGAAATTCTGACCACAAAATCCAACGGATTTTGTCCGACACTGGTGTTGCATACACGCGGTCGGACAAAGTCGTCGGAAAATCCGATCATTCTGACCGTGGTGACGTTCGTCACGTACGACGTAACTACGTAGAGGCTATTAACCAATAGCTTTGGTCTCGTAATTTGATCTGAGCATGCGTGGCACTTTGTCCGTTGGAATTCTCTACACACGATCGGAAAAAGTCTGATTGGATTTTGTTGTCGGAAAATTTGAGAGCAGGCGCCCCCCCCCCCCACCTCTGGCCACATGCGGTACTGCATATACTAGCAGCGACACTGGAACAAATTATTTGAGTTTCCATTGATTCCTATGGGGTAACTAGCTTTGATATACAAGTGCTTTGGATTACAAGCATGCTTCTGGAACGGATTATGCTCGTAATCCTAGATACTACTGTATATTAGATTTGGTAGTTAAATATTGCCCCTTTTACAGAAGTCTATGCATCAGACCAAAAAAAAAACAGGAAGGAAAGAGAGTCAGAGGGATTTGGTTCAAAAAAAGTCCCTTCACATGAGGTACAGTTGAATGGTGGCTAAAACAGCATTCTTAGACCCCTTTTATACTGCGGCGGTGGGTACGTTTTACTGCCGTTTTAGCAGCACTTTTCAGCCACTAGTGGGGCGCTTTTAACCCCCGCTAGCGGACAAAGAAAGGGTTAAAAGCGCCCTGTTTTGGCGCTTCCAAATCGCTTCTCAGTTGCCTAAAAGATGCTGCTTGCAGGACTTTTTTTCCCCATCCCACAAGCACTCAGGCTTTCACACTGGGGAGGCATGACAGGCGCTTTTCAGGTGCTATTTTTAAACATCAAAACGTTTATTAGAAAACACGAAAACTTTTGACATCATTTGCATAGGTAGGAAAAGAAAAAAAAATAAGGTATAAATGGTACAAAAGTGCATTAAACATGTTCTATTGATAATTATATCACTGGTTTCCTGAATTCTGTCTACCTTAAGATGATGACATTACCTATAGGGTGCGAGTCCTTGAATGTAATCTGAATGATATCTCATTACTCCCACATTGGCCAATATGGGGTACATTTTTTTTGCTAAGCATCATATCTCCACACATATAGAAAGATGAAAGGGAAAGAGTAGAGAAAGAAAGAAAAAAAAGGGGGTAGGGAGAAAAAAAAATGGAAAGCAGGTGAGAAAAATACTTATAGAAAAGATATCAATATAATAGGGCTATTACAGTTGACGTCCAGTATATCACAGCATTTCATTTAGTGGCCAGTATTACATTTGTAGAATTTTTAAAAGAAAAACAATTTGTTTTCTGTTCTTGAGCACTCATTGTCAGGTTTTAGTTGTAACCTCACACCAGACCACTGTAGGACTCTACAGGAGTTAAATGGCCAAGTATCTCTATTAGGTTGAGAGCTTATTTGCTTTCAACTCCTCAAACAACCTGGAATAGCGGAACTCGAACCATGGGGACCAAGTATTATGAAACTTCTCCACTCTGTCATAAGACTGCGCCAGTGTATCTTCCATCGCGCAGATTTCAGAAACTTTGTCCAACCACTCCCCCACCGATGGTAAATGTGCTATCCCACTGTCTTTTTTAATTGTAGTGAGATCTTTGAGTTTGCCGTTGATAAAACAGTCATCCGCTATCAATGGTCTGTCTGTAATCTGATTTTGAAAAGCGAGATTCCCAATTCCTGGGATAAAGTCTGGGTTGTCTTTCAGGGGAGTCAATGGACTAATGGGCAAAGTCACTTTAGAATGTTTGGCTATGCCGTGGAGAGCTGTCAGGGTTGTCTCCAGTAAAGGATGTGGTTTTAACAACCTCCTGAGACTGTCCCATGGAATCCATGGGCTAAAGCGTAGTGGGATGGGACTCAGACCCGCTTTCAACGATACCCAATCTTTGGAACGGGGCCGGATTAACATAGGGGCTATTGGAGCTGCAGCTCCAGGCCCCTTTCTCAAGATATTTGCACAAAAAAAAAAAAAACAAAAAAAAAAAAAAAATACTTTATTGAGGGTCGTAGCTCAGTGATCAGGAGTCATAGAGACTCCCCATTTGGTGGGTAGGTAGCTAAATACCTACTTCAACACTGGTTAAAATATGGGGCTGCTATCATCCATGGTTCGGGAGATACAGGGCTGCTTGTGCAGTCAGTCAGAAGCTACATACAGAGCGGCCAGTTTAAATACAAGCTGACACACTCTGCAGCAGACTGAGAGGATGAACTCACAGCGCTTATAATAATTTGTATATTACTTATGATAATTAACCCCTCGCCGCCCAGGCCAATTCTGACACTTCTCTCCTACATGTAAAAATCATCATTTTTTTTGCTAGAAAATTACTCAGAACCCTCAAGCATTATATATATTGTTTTAGCAGACACCCTATGGAATAAAATGGTGGTCTTTGCAACTTTTTATGTTACACGATATTTGCACAGCAATTTTTCAAAAGTTTTTTTTGGGAAAGAAACTGTTTCATTCATAAAAAAAACACTAAAGTTAGCACGATTTTTTTTGTGTACCAAGCGATGCTTTAAATTTTTTGGAAGGTTACTTGTTTAGAGTTACAGAGAGGGTCAAGTGCTAGAATTATTGCTCTCACTCTAACGATCACGATGATACCTCACGTGTGTATCTGGCTCTGATACTAACCAGTGCCTACCCAGCCACTGACTAGTATCTCTACCCAGCATGTCTCACCTGCTGACCTGTGAATGGGGGAATCACTCCCGCATTTTTAATTTTGTTCTGCCAGTGAATACAATGATCAGTGTTGCTAACTATAGCTGGCAGCACTGATTGTTTTGGGGAAAACCTGACAGGCTGGTTGTACTAAAGTCGTTTAATAGGTTGACTTGTGTAAAACCTGCTAGCCCATACATAGATCGACTATGGCTGGTCTCTGCTTAATTGGTGTAATTTCAATCCATGTATGGCCCGCTTAACCACTACGCAGTCCCTAAACATCCTTCCACAAACCTTTTTACATATTTCCTTCCCAGATTACTTCATCCTCCTCTCCTATACATAGTGCCCACTGTCATACCCTCCACACTTCTCTCCTATACATACTGCTCACTGTCATACCCTCCACACTTCTCTCCTATACATAGCACCCGCTGTCATAACCTACACACTCCTCTCCTTTACATAGTGCTCGCTGTCATACACATCTCTCCTATACATAGTGCCCACTGTCGTACCCTCCACACTCCTCTCCTGTACATACTGCTCACTGTCATACCCTCCACACACCTCTCCTATACATAGTGCCCACTGTCATACCCCAACACTTCTCTCCTATACATAGTGCCCACTGTCATACCCTACACACTCCTCTCCTGTACATACTACTCACTGTCATACCCTCCATACTCCTCTCCTATATATAGTGCCCACTGTCATACCCTCCAGGCTCCTCTCCTGTACATACTACTCACTGTCATACCCTCCATACTCCTCTCCTGTACATACTACTCACTGTCATACCCTCCATACTCCTCTCCTATACATAGTGCCCACTGTCATACCCTCCACGCTCCTCTCCTGTACATACTACTCACGTTCATACCCTCCAAACTCCTCTCCTGTACATACTACTCGCTGTCATACCCTCCATAATCCTCTCCTATACATAGTGCCCACAGTCATACCCTCCACACTCCTCTCCTGTAATTACTGCTTACTGTCCTACTCTCCACACTTCTCTCCTATACATAGTGTCCACTGTCATACCATCCACACTCCTCTCCGGTACATACTACCCTCTGTCATACCCCCCACACTCCTCTCCTGTACATACTACCCACTGTCATACTCTTCACACTCCTCTCCTGTACATACTGCCCACTGTCATACCCTCCACACTCCTCTGCTGGGCATACTGCCCACTGTCATACCCTTCACACTCCTCTCCTGTACATAGTGCCTTCTGCCATACCCTCCGCACTCCTCTCATGTACATAGTGCCCACTGTTAGACCCTCCACATTCCTCTCTCTCACCTCCACATACTTCCCACTTTTATACCATCCATACTCCTCCCCTATGCCTCTTACCCACAAAAACAGTTCTTTAAAATTATACTGAATATCCTCATTGTTACCAGCTCTAGAATGGGCACACTTTTGTTAGTTCAACTAAAGGAAATCTCAGTCCTCATATTTGTTCTGCCCCATTATTAGTACTTATTTAATTTTGTAATTACTACTGTGATGTATAGATGAACATAGGGGATATCAGCTACTCTAAATATAGCACTTGTAAAAAAAAGTGTCCCTGAAAATAT
This sequence comes from Lithobates sylvaticus, assembly GCA_028564925.1. Taxonomy (NCBI): domain Eukaryota; kingdom Metazoa; phylum Chordata; class Amphibia; order Anura; family Ranidae; genus Lithobates; species Lithobates sylvaticus. The sequence goes on from CM053026.1 coordinate 269,087,944, forward strand.
TTTTGAGAGGCTCCTGTGATATCAAAGCGGTAGTAAACTTTTCTAACATTACTATTTTTTAGAGGCCCTGAGGTAGGTTATGCCATAATGTACAAGTATGCACAGCATATTAGCACATTAGGGTACACTTAAATTGTCAGACTGAGCCCTCCAGTGCTGTGATCAATCCGGTGGGGCGCTTCCATCTTCACCCGGTCTTCCTTCCGGGTTCTGTGCCTTCGGTCACTTGCCTTGGGTGGGCTGCGTTAATGTTATTCCCACGCATGCTCATGTGCATCCTCTTTCTCTCATCCCCCCTTTCTCTCTCAACCTCCCTCCCTCCCTTACTCCTCACACCTCTTTCATTCCCTTTCTCTCTCTCTCTCATCCTCCCTCTCTCTCTTTAATTTAATTTGTTATAACAAAAAATTGTTGTACTCACCCCTATGGTCCATGCCAACGGACCTTATTTTGTACAGTAAACGTTTATGGGGAACTGTGTCAAATGCTTTTGCAAAATCCAGATAAACCACGTTTTTATTTATAAGAGGCCCGACCAAAATCCTCAGCACCAGGCCCATGATGTTCTTAATCTGGCCCTGCTTTGGAATCACTGTGACAGTGCCAGTCAATCACCCTTGTTAGATGAGATGCCAGGTGATAGTTCTTAAAATTAGGTAAACACATCCCTCCATGTTCTTTTGGTTTGGTCAACGAGAATTTTTTTCTAGATCTTTTGTGGTTCCACAAGAATTTCAAAAGCAGTGAGTGTAAGTTTTTGAAAAAGGATGTAGCAATTGGTATAGGCAGAGCCCGTAAGAGATACAGTAATCTGGGTAGTATGGACATTTTGAGGATTGCTGCCCGACCAAACCAAGAGAAATACCCTTAATGCTAGGCTTTGAGGTCTTTTTCTATCGTCCACAACAGTGGGGGAAAATTTTGCTCGAAGACAGAGGAAACTGTGCAGCACTTTTTTTACGTATCTTTTAAGGAGAAGGTAGAGTAGATAGAGTGAAAGTTAGAGAAAAAAAAAACAAACAAGAGAAAGAAAGAGGATGAGTTAATAAGACAACTCTTTAGAGAAAATATTAATTCACTTTAGTAAGTGAGCCCAAATACTAATGTACCAACTCATTGCATCTTGAAGCCCGGAGTGGACTCCAGTTCAAGATCACTTTGTAGTGACGTGATTGGTTTACGTCAGCAGTGTGTGTAATTTTGGTTTGTAGACCAAAGAGTAAAACTAGAAATAACTATACTCTATGTCCTGTCAGCTAGGCAAGGGGAGAGAAACATAGCCTATTAAAATATTAACAATTTAAACTCTTGAGATTCAACTGAATCAACCCTGTGGAGAACTGCATCATCTCGCTGCAAGCTTCTATCCTCAAGCAATTTTTAATAACTTTATGCAAGATAGACCACTTTATGCTGACTACTAGAACATATTACTTATAACCCTTGTGACATAGTTAATCAGGTCTCCCCCACTATTACTGCTATAAATCGGCAGTCCATGAGGTCAGGCTCTTGCAATGGCGGGCACATGGGCCTAAACAATCAGAAATAAGCCATTACCCATATACTTTGGCTTTAGGTACTAAATGTGTAGTTTGTCAGTGAGTAGCGAATACCCATTTCCAGTATTGCTGCTTGTATCATCATTAACTATTGCTATTATCATATACTTGGATCGTTCTTTGTTCTATCTATAACCAAGTTTAGTATAAAAGTAAAAATAAGACATCTTTAAAAGGAGAAAAATAAAAGGTTGCTCCAGATAGGCTTGTGGACAAAAACAAAACAAAACAAAAGAAAAAAATTGGGATGCTGCTCATCCATCGTATGCATGTGGAAACAGGTTTTTGCAAACGAAGTGAATTGGAAAACTAGCGGGGCACAGTTAACCATCCTCTAGAGCCCTAGAGGAGGTTGGTCTCGGGTTAGGTGTTCCTGTGGTAGAATGTCCCCCGCGGTCATGTTTCATCTTCTTAGAGGAACGCTTCTCAGGAGAGGAGAATGGTGATCTTGATGGGCTTCTGTCTCCCATAGGTAAGGAAAATTTCTGGTACCACTCCGGTAGGTCGATTAAATCCAGGTTCAATGCAGCGCAAAAATCAAGAAGATCAGCAGGCGTACGGAGGACATGTTGCTTGCCTCCCTGTGCAACGATCAGGGCAAAGGGAAAACGTCATGTGTATCTCAGTTCTTTTTCTCTTAAAATGTCCAGCAGGGGGCGCAGGGCTCTGCGATTCTTCAGTGTAATCTGTGATAAATCTTGGAAAAGCATAATGGATTCCCCATTGAAAATGATACGCTCATTCCTTCTAGCTTTTCTCATTATGTCTTCTTTGAGGGGAAAACTTTGCAGACAACAAATGATATCTCTGGGGGGGAGCAGATTCTGCACCCCTCGCGCTGAGGGCTCTGTGAGCACGTACAAATTCAATGGAAGTTTCCTCCTGCCTTTCCAGTAGGCTATTAAAGACCCTCTGCAGTGCTGGAATGATTTGCTCTGCCTCTACGGACTCAGGGATCCCCCTTACCCTGATGTTGCTCCTTCTCCCTCTGTTGTCCAAATCCTCCAAATGTCTATTCATTTCTATGAAATGTGAGGAATGAGACACAGCTACCTTCTCCAGTCTGTGTATCGCCTTGTCTCTTTGTTTCCCTGTTGCCTCCAGCCCTCCACCACTGCCAGCTTCTCTGTGAGGTCTAACAGGTTTGATTTTAGGTCAGTGATGGCCGCCGAGAAGGTGTATTTGATATCCGTGGCAAATCCCGACATGTCTGCATAGGCAAGGGGCTGATCTGAGTGTTTGTAGCTCCTACCTGAGTCTTCCGCAACTGATTGGGAGTCCTCGCTAAAGTCCTCCATCTCCCTCATGTCCCGCGCCATCTTGTTCCCCGCCACATTGCTCCTTGAGAGCGATTGCTTCTTGAAAATGTCTGAGATGTTCCTCGCCAATCCGGTCGCTTTGCCATGGCGGGGTCTCGAGTGTGGGGTCTGGTAAACTTGTTTACCCATTTCCAGCTCTTTTCGAACAGGGTGTCAGGCTTTAGGCTATGTTTCTCCACCCGGAACTCAGCTAGTGTGTGACCATCTCTGCTGCGTGCCAAGCCACGCCACCCTTCAGGTGCTATTTTTAGTGCTAAAATGCCTGAAAAGCGCCTCAGTGTGAAAGGGGTCTAAAGGGTAATCTAAACATTGTACAACCAATAATGTTTATTTGATCATAGGCAATAGGAATTGTATAATAAACCAGATAACTTAATACTTTTACCAATTACGTGAGCAATGTGAAAGCCAAACCTTATCTATTTCTCTCTAAAACATTGCAGCAGACCAGAACATGAACAAAAGTAGGGGAGCTGCAGCAGCCCTAAAAAAGCATGAAAACTTCTTTAGCTGCTGCCAGTATAAAAAGGTAGAGGACTGCACTACTCTGGAAATGTGCATCCGTTTATACCTTTGTACCCCTGACCAGATATGTTTAGGTCCAAAATATGGTAAATGATACAAACCCTTTCTGTTTTTTGTTTTTTTTTCAGACTTGGATGTGATTGGATGTAAAAGGATGCAAGTCCATTTACATGTGCCTGCCTTTAGACTAGCAATGAGCTTCTATTCAAATCCGCCAGAACAACTGACATAACAGTAGATTGCTTTAAGAAAGGTCTGGATTATTTCCTAAATGTACATAATATAACTGGGTACTAACATTTATAGGTAAAGTTGATCTGGGGAAAATCCGATTGCCTCTTGGGGGATCAGGAAGGAATTTGTTCCCCTGCTGTAGCAAATTGGAGTATGCTCCGCTGGGGTTTTTAGCCTTCCTCTGGATCAACTGTGGGTATAGAATTGGGTATATGGGATTGTATGATATTATTATTTTTTTTTGTGGTTGGACTGGATGGACTTGTGTCTTTTTTTTCAACCTGACTATGTATGTAACTATGTAACATGCAATTCAGGTTTACCTTCATGTTTTTGCTCTGAGTAGAATACTGTAAACATGTTTTCTTTATAAATATGTTTTTTTTTAATTAAATCAAAAATAACTGTAAATCTTTTTTATTCAAGGTCTGAAGAGTTCTTTAAAAGTGTGTCATGGGATTTGACCTATGTTCATATTTTCCACCAAAGCCCTGTGATTTTCAGTTTTGCTTTTAATACATAGATTCATATAGATAAAGCAGTGAATGCAGCTTTCACCAAACATTCACTAGGGGTGACTTAATCACTGTAATTTAACCGGTTCCCGACCGGTGCACGACGATGTACGTTGTGAATGGCACGGACAGGCATAAGGGCGTACAGGTACGTCCCTTTAAGAATGCTGCCGTGCCATCGCAGGCGCGCCAGTCGGGACCCCCGTGAGTCTGGTTGCAGGTCCCGTGGACTCGATCGCCGCGGGGATACCCGCGATCGGCTGAACGCGGAGATGCGGAAGTAAACAGCATCTCCCCGTTCTGCCTAGCAACAAGTGACATGATCTCTGCTCCCTGTGATTGGAGCAGAGATCAGTGTTTCCTAACACACAGCCACGCCCCCCACAGTTAGTAACAAGCCCCTAGGAACGCTTAACCACTACACTGCCACCCCCTGGTTAACCCCTTCGATGCCAGTGTCATTTACACAGGAATCAGTGCATTTGTATAGCACTGATTGCTATATAAATGACAGTGGTCCCAAAAATGTGTCAAAAATGTCCGATGTGTCCGCCATAATGTCGCAGTCACAATAAAAATCGCTGATAGCCGCCATTACTAGTAAACAAAATTATTACTATTACGCTATAACTTTTGCGCAAACCAATCAATAATCGCTTATTGCTATTTTTTTTACCAAAAATATGTAGAAGAATACGTATCAGCCTAAACTGAGGAAAAAAATGTTTTTATATATTTTTGGGGGATATTTATTATAGCAAAAAGTAAATATTTTCAAAATTGTCACTCTTTTTTTGTTTATAGCGCAAAAAATAAAAACTGCAGGGGCGATCAAATACCACCAAAAGAAAGCTCTATTTGTGGGAAAAAAAGGATGTCAATTTTGTTTGGGAGCCACGTCGCACGGTCGTGCAATTGTCAGTTAAAGCGATGCAGTGCCGAATCGCAAAAAGTGGTCCGGTCTGAAAGTGATTAATGCAGATGCACCTGCAGTGAATATTTGGTGAATGTCAGATTCACTGCTTAATAAATATGACCTTTCTTTGTCAGATTTAAGATATACAGATTTATGTTGTAAAGTGACTGATTATAAGTATAAGTTCACTTTAATAAGATAAATAACTCTTACATTTACTCAGCAGGACATCCCTTATTCTTCGAGGGACTACAGCATCATGTCTGAAGTAAGTAATAACGCTTACAGGGCTCTTGAATTTTACTGAAATTATTATTGAATGGTTAAGCATAGACAACTCATACTTCTACGTCTATCTTAAAAGCCCAATTTTGAGAAAAATACTGTATTCCAATAACTTACGTAACCCATAACATGCTTTATATTTTTCCTAACATTTACATACAATCCAAGCTGTTTAGCAAGTGTGACAAATGTGCACAGTATGCCCTGTTTCCCTGAAAATAAGCCCTACCCCAAAAATAAGACCTAGTGCGATTTTTGGGGATGGCTGCAATATAAGCCCTACCCCCGAAAATAAGCCCTAGTTAAAGTTCTTGTAAAAACATGTAATCCATTTTGTAAAAAGATTATATAATGTCATGTGAGCATCCAACGGCACTGTGAATATGGTATTTTCCACAATTAATTTGCACAAGGAGACGCACTGCACATTATATAATCTTTTTACAAAACTGACTACATAATTTAACAATGACTTTAACCATGTTTGAGTTTACAGAATTCCATAATGCTGACTCCTGAGCTGACAAGGGGAGAGAAGACAGGGGACAACTTTAAAAAAAAAATGTTTTTATTGTTTTATTCCAGGTTTTTTTAACATAGAGAGGGGTAAATAACACAGCACAAGCACTGTGCGTTTTATCATGCTTTAAAGGATCAGGATATTTATTGTTTTGTTTTTTAGGGTTACAACCACATTAAGATTGTCATTGTACATACCGTAAATAAATAAGACACCCCCTGAAAATAAGCCCTGGTGTGTTTTTTGTAGCAAAAATTAATATAACACCGGTCTTATTTTCGGAGAAACATGGTACATCCACATTATGGCATATGCACCTCTCTGTTTGCATTTCTCTAGCATTGATTGACTCACAGCTGACTGCTGTTCCTTGTCATTCCATCCATTGCCATCTTCCATACCACTTCCCTTGAGTTCATGTCCCTCTTTAGCCACCGGCTGGCCACATGTGCATAGGAGTTACATCCAGGCACCTGGCTCAAATATTGGCAGATGCTGCAAATAGGCTGAGAGACATGCAAAGTCAATTCTGCCAAAAAACTCTGGAGATCTGGAGAGTGCATAATCTGGTGCAACTCTGCATAGAAACCAATCAGCTTCCAGGTTTTTTCTGTCAAAGCTTATTTGAACAAGCTGAAGTTAGAAGCTGATTGGCTACCATGCACAGTTGCGCCAGATTTTGCACTCTCAGTTTTAGTAAACCAACCCCTCTATCTCTTAACATTTTTTTTATTCTCTTATTCTTTTTTTGTAATATTTAAGTAAGGTTCTGCTTTGGTTAAAGCAGGGCAAGCAGTAATTATGTGTAGAAAACCCTAGCAATCAATCAGAACTCAGTTCCTGATGTCTGAAAAGCTAAACATAATTAATTGCTTTAGGCTTCTTTCCATTGCTAAACATTTCAATAGCAGCGGAATAATAGAAAGTAAACAACATAAATAACAAATAATATATAAATATAAAATATATATATATATATATATATTATACCTATATAAAAAATTTCCTTACAGCATCACTCACATGGTGCATGCTGATAAAATAGTGTACCCGAACTCTAAAATATAGAAAAGTTCAATTGGAAGATCCGCAGCGCCTTGTGTATTTATTAATACGCACTTTCAAAAGTTTTTCCCTTTTACTGGTTGAACTAGATGGACTTGTGTCTTTTTTCAGCCAGACTAACTATGGAAGCAAACACACACAAACGAGCATCAAACGCAGCAAAATGTGCAAACTGCAACACGCCAAAATGTCCAATAGGGGAGTTGGATTTTAGGAAAAAAAATTGTGAACTTAGCTTTTGAACCTAACATGTGCTACAGAGAGCCTGTATTGTTTGAAATGTTTAGCTACCAGTAACAATCAGGAGATGGAATCAGTGGCGTATCATCTATGTATGCAATGTGTGCAGTTGAGCCCCAAGGGATATGGGGCGCCCACTGTGCCCTCACACGGCGCACAACAAATTCTGTTCTGTTTACCCTTCTGTGTCCCCTGCAGCTGTGCTTGTCACAGGCACCTGCAGCAGAATTGCTGTTTATGTCGGGAAGGTGCTAAAGACCAGTGCGGGAGTAGGGGGACGGCGATATGATTGGTATGTGGTTTTCTACCACATAATAGAAACCACAGGGCCATTTAAGGATACAGTATATACTATATACGAATCCTTTATTTTGATTTTCATCTCAACCTTTTATAATGAGCAAACATTGATAAACAGGGAAATGATACGTATTGTCTGGTACCCAAAAATGTAGTTATACCATTCTAAAGCCAGCCCTCACAATCTTGTCCCTAATCAATACATTTCCCTCTACTAAAGATATGTAGTAGTGGTGGTTGTTGAGGTTCTTCCACCCTTTTCTTTCAGGATTTTCCAATATTTTTAAATGATGTTGAAATATGATGTGGTTCTGAATGGTAATGTGACACAAAAGGAAATCTTTTACTATTATGCCTCTGCCGATCCAAGCACTGTTCCCTTCAATACTGTTCCTTTCAGTGTCTAATACCTCCCTGGAATAACCTCTTGCATTCAGTCCTCCATCTCCAATAGACTTTCTTTCTTAATCTGTTCATTGCTTACTATGCAACTAACTTGCATGGACTTATTCCGAGTTATGGATTTAAATACTAGAGTGGGGTTAACACACTTAAGCCTGACTGAGGTTACACTTGAACAAATGTCACTTATAGACATTTTAAAGTGAACATCTCACAAAATAATTGTACAGCACCATAGATAGATAAGGTTAGAATGAATATGATATTGCACCTTGCCAATATATAGTCGTTACAAAAAGTGTGTCAGCTAAATAAAGACAACTTTTAGTTCCTTAGAAAAGTTCTGTTTTGCAAGCTAGCATATTCAGTTTCGTAAATCATATGTAGAAGTGGTTAAATTGGTTATTTTTGTAAGGCAGCATTTTTAAACATTATTTGCAGAAGGAAATGTAAACACTTGGTCTTTAGTTAATCCTTCTTATAAATAATTCCCAGGCCCTTCCTGGACCTGGGGGCAGCCATGGACGTTTTGGGTGGACTGGTTGAGATCTGGTGTCTACTGGTACAGAGTAAAGCAACAGAGAGAGAGGGGGTACAGATATTACTTCTAATCCATAACCCTGAATGCCAGCAAGGGATCCTTTAAGGGAGAAGGATATTGTACACTTGTGATACTACACAAATGGGACACATACGCTAATCCAGTCACAACCTGGGGGAAGAACAGGCACAAATGATTGCACTGAGGTCCCAATTTAAAGTTAACTTGTAGCCAGGCTATGAGTAGTCAAGTATTTATATATACATAATAAGCTTTAAAATAAATCCTCATTGATATAGATGCAGCCATTATGGAGCCATAAATCCTCAAGGTTCGCAGCAGAAAAATGTTGTTCAATTTGTTCTCTCAGTAACTCTGCTCCAACTGTCCCTACCCCCAAGCAATGAGACTGCAGCCTTCCAGCACTTTAATCTCTAAGCCCCCATACACACGGTCGGAAATTCCGACCACAAAATCCGTCTGATTTTTTCCGACGGATTTTATCCGACACTGGTGTTGCATACACATGGTCGGACAAAGTTGTCGGAAAATCCGATCATTCTGAGCGTGGTGACGTTCGTTGCGTACGACGGAACTACGTAGAGGCTAGTAGCCAGTAGCTTTGGTCTCGTAATTTGATCTGAGCATGCGTGGCACTTTGTCCATCGGAATTCTCTACACACGATCGGAAAAAGTCAGATCGGATTCTGTTGTCAGAAAATTTGAGAGCAGGATCTCAAATTTTTTCCGTCGGAAATTCCAACAGAAAAAGTCCGATGGAGCCCACACATTTTCCGACAACATGGTCCGATCGGACATTTTCCGTTGGAATTTCCGACCGTGTGTACGGGGGCTTATACAGGTGTCTCCAAACTTTCAAAACAAAGGGCCAGTTTACTGTTCTTCAGGCTTTAAGAGGGGCTGGACTGTGGCCAGTGGAAATGTGTGGAGGGAGAGTGGGGAAAATAATGCCCCCTCAATGGTGTCAGTGGAAGGAAGAGTACCACATTGTTGGCGCCAGTGGGAGGAATAGTGCCTCATTGTTGGTATGAGTGGGAGATATAATGCCCCATTAATGGTGTCAGTGGAAGGAATAGTGCCCCATCATTGGTGTCAGTGGGAGGAATAGTGTCCCATGAATGGTGTCAGTGGGAGGAATGGTGCCCCTTCATTGGTGTCAGCTGGATCCAAAATGTCCTAAGAGTCAGATAAAGGGAAGCAATGGGCCGTATCTGGCCCCAGGCCACAGTTTGGAGACCATTGCTCTAATATAATAGAACCAAATTAACCAATTCTACCCAGCAGCACTAAATAAAAAGTGTACAACAATATGCTATATGTTGAGCACCTGTATTGTGTTTATTGAAGACACTAGACAATGGAATATTAACTTTATTGTATGAACTTTACACAGTGCACATTTGGTTTTATATATTCATCCATTTATATATTGCACTTAAGCACTTTGTTGTTATGTGTAAGAGTTTTGCATAATTTCAGTATTGGTTAATGAATTTGGATATATTATTTGTTTGTGAACAGGAAGCCTATTGTTGTACACTATTTAGCACTGCTGGGTAAAATTGGTTCTACTATTATACACACATTATTACAAGGGTTTTTTTTTTTTCATAGCAGCTGCACAATTCATTCAATTAATATTCACACTTGTTAACATTAATAGGACCGCAGATGGGGTTTCAATTTTAATTCTCTAATATAGACAAAGAAAGTGTTCTGCGAAGGGAAAGCAGAGGGAGCTGACTTGCTAGGAGAATGATTTAATCAATTTTGGTACACACTTTACTTCAATAAGGCCAACTAGGATGGATGGTAGTGAGCTTATCTACAAGTAGGTTTTAGGGTTGTCATAGTAAAGTGAAGCGGAATAAAAAAAAAAACACACATGTTATGGTTATAGTAACTAACCACCAGACTAAGCACATTGCATATATCTATGGAGAAAACATCTTGTTCCTTGTTCAAGTGATACAATGCTACTTCTCCAGGTGTCTTCAGATGCACAAGCCATTGGGTTTCTTTGCCATTCTAGAAGTTTGTCTCCTCCTCAATCCACTAATGTAATAGAAACACAGAAGGATCTACTATTGAGTTTCAGTGCTCAATTTAGACAGTTTTTTTTAAATGCTAATGATTCCTGCCAGACTGACCACGCTTTGCCCTTTCTTATATTCTCTTATATTCTGAAAGTAAGCCCAGTGCCTTGCAGCCACCAACAATATTTAGAAGGTGGCCTTTATTTACACAGGTGCTTAAACATGATGCATTCTAGCCTTATTAATGCTTGAAGCAAATGCTAAAATGCTCAACCATCTGTCAAAAAAACAAAGAAAAATAAAAAAATCCTAATACTATGTTACTGGTGGCATACAAAGTTAACAACCCATAAAACAAAAAAACAAAAAACTTAGTGTAAACAACAACATATTTAGCATACCATGCATAACACACATTTAAGATAGAGGGCTAAGCAACCATAACATGCATAAAAATTAATGTGGCGGCCATGAATTTGCTGGGCTTACCAATTACCTCCTCCTTGTAGCTCGTCGTTCGTTGTCTAGGGGTTCCCAGGGTTAGTACCCAGTAACTTCAGAAGATGACATGCAAAAGTTCTTTTAAGGATTTTTATTTGCAAGGGTAACGTCAACTATAACACAGTCTTTCAATTGGGAATAGAGGGCATGGGTGATAAAACTCAGGCACTTCAGAACTGCTGACATCAATTTAATGTCTCCTTAGATAGCCCAGAGCGTAGCCACTCGCAACTGGGCGCTTCATTGCTGGATAAACCCCTAGCTGTAGATTTAGCAGCCAACAAGTGATCCGAAAATTTGCAAAGTCTCTGCAACAGACTAGGTTGTAACTGAAGATAAATTAGGAACTTTTCCCACGGTACCTGGATCTTTCAGCCGCCTTGGCGATACCGTAAGAAATGCGGATTCACTAGTGTCCATACAACTTCAGCTGCCAGGCTCTTACCGAGCAGCCAGCTTCTTGGCCCTCCTCCGAAGAGTCCTCCCCTGGTCGCTTGTACGAGTTGCCGTGTCTCTCCAATGCCGAGAGCACACCGGGACACCTCCGAATCCTCCTTTAGTTACTGGGCCTCGAACTAGCCAGTTCCGAGGCTTGGGAACGGACGGATCCCCACCCCAGACCATGAGGGCCTCTGGGGCTGGTCAGGTGACCATGTTTACGGGGACAGCAGACACTCTTGGGTCCGGGGCCCCTCACAGGGTTGGTTCGGACCGGAAGCAGGAATCAAAGAGCAAGCCCAACCCTGAACACGTGACTTCAGCATCCTAAATACCCCTTCCCAGACTACACAGCAGGGCCAGACGTGCCCACTGATTGGCTCCGAGAAAGATTGGTACCTAACACGTCCAACCAGGCTTGGTTCTCAGCCTGTCACAGGTGCCTCACTGCACCTATGACCAGGCAGAACTCCAGTACAGCCCAGCCAACCTGATGCCAAAGTAAAAGACCTATATAATTAACCCCCAGAACTCTGTTACAGTTCTGGACAAACTAAATTTGCATTATAGTGCACACTTTAGAAAACTGTCAGCGCTACATTAAGTATCATATATACCAGTGATGGCAAACCTTGGCACCCCAGATGTTTTGGAACTACATGGGAAATGTAGTTCCAAAACATCTGGAGTGCCAAGATTTGCCATCACTGATATATAAAGTTCAGCAACACATCTTTTATTTCCATAATACCAGATAAATCCCACACACTAGTAATTCCACTAACAAAAACATTATTACACCATATTTTTTAAGTGGATAGATATTATGACATTAAGAATTACACCTATCTGGCTGTTTGATAATTTAGCTGTTTCCATACACAGCCCAAACCTGTCCCTAATTTACTAACATGCGATCACCCCGCAGCTGGGCCTTTACAGGAAGAAGCCTTCCCTTTACAGTTCTACTCCAACATTCTGCCAAACTAAGTTTTATCTTAAAATTGTGGTAAGATGGAGAATTGCGCCAATCAAACTGTTATTTTGTTATCCTCTGAGCCCTAATTGTAACGGGCTTATTTTTTTGCTGCTACTGTCAATTACAGATCCCTTTGGGGGTTCGGCCAGTTCTAGGTTATGTCAGATGGGTATGAGAAATATTATTGTTGGCTAGTAGAGTGTTATATAGTAAAATAAAGTAAAATAGGGTACATAAAAAAGTATAAAAGAATTGTGGTGACAAATACTATTAGCCTTAGTTTATCATATACCACTAGACACTCTTATCTATAAATATGGAGTATGCTAAAGGTGGTTGTCTACTAATCAAAACTCTTGTGACAAAATCACTATTGTTGTGAACAAACAAGTAAAAAAAAAGAACCCTACAATCCTAAAACTCCCAATCCTGCAGAGGGAAATTAGGCAAACAAATGTGTCAGACGACCTATACTTTTGTGTCAATATTCCTGTGAAAAGAAAACTTTTTTTGCCCCCCTCCCCACAATTGCTGTTGGAGAAAAAACACAATACCACAATATCACAATTCTGTGGAAAAAATATATAAGTGTATCACAATTCTGTGAAAAAGATAAAAAAAACAAAAACAAACCAAAAAAACCCTAATAAAAACCCCAAAGCAATACCCTTTTAATCCAAATCCTGCAAAGGAAATTTCAAAACAATATAGGTATAGTCCCCAATGGTGTATCAACATAAACTATGTGAAAAAAAGAGTCCATGTGTTGCCACCACCGACGTTCCAGCCGCTCCAAACCAGGTAAGTTCCAATTAGTACAGTGACTGTAAGGTACACGTCTTTCTTCTTGTATTCTAAGTGCCTAGGCCAGGAATGGTAGAAGCGGAGATCCCAATTCACCGGTGGATAACCAACACACACATACACGGGTTTGTAAGTGAAGATGGTTACAAAGTTTAATAGACAATACGTTCCTCTTTTATGGGAAATGCAGAGGGAGGGGACAGCTCTCCCAAGAACCAATCAGACTCATACACATATGCATACATTAACAACTTCTTGTCATGTGACAGTCTTCAGTTTGAAATATGGAATATGGGGCAAAGGTTAGTCATGTGATGGTGGTTAGTTTGCAATATGAAATGTAAGGCAAAGGTTAGTGTATGACCGTTAGTTCTGTTATCTGTACACCTGCTGATTTGACCGCAAAACTCCTAACTCACTGCTAGCTAGTTTCATATCCTCTGGTGAAGTACAGAGCTAGAAACCACAATACAGATGCATCCTGATATGTCAACACACTGGTTAAAACCGTTTTTCTGCAGAATATACTTACAACAGCTTTGTTCAAAAGCTGAAAGTTAAGCATATTCATTTCAACCCCTATCAAAATGGTATAAAATGGTATATCATTATAAGTAGCCCCCTTATAATCCTCTCTTTGATCATTCTGATTTAACATAATGATCATCCTTTATCCTTGTAACGTTGGTAAGTATTAATGGGGGCGTGTCATTTAGGAGTGAGGTAAAATTTAAAGGTATGGCCATTAAAGGAACTCTGGCAGTACTGGGATGTAGTTTACTGCATATCCAGCACTTTTCAAAACCTGATTTTTGGGCATAGCTATATTTAAATTTCAACAACAACATTTTATCAGAAAACTCTTGGGGGGGTTCACTTCTTCTATGTCTTACTATAGGAGTGTTATTTGACTTGGGAATCCCACATATCCCTTTTAGTGGTCCCAAATCCTCTGGGTGGTATATACAGTTAGCTATCAGCCAAGTAGGTAAGAATACTACCAAAATTAGACAGCACCAGAGGCATAAGGTCTTCCCTGTTGCTGATGTTGAAAACATTATATATATATATATATCTAATGTCCTCAAAATTCACTATTCTTCTTCTTCTTCTTCACTTGTCCTGATGATGGAAAGATTCTGTTTAGTTTCCAGGTAAAATCATCGTGTCCTCCAGGGAGATTTGTCCTATGCCTTCCTGAATATCTTGTAGATTTTGTTGTTGTCTTGAAGGGAGTGTATCCTCGGTTACTGTTAGGGGCTCTGGAGTTGAGGGGAGCTGGGGACACTTCTTCAGTCGGCTGGCGTGGATCCAGGTGTTGCCTAGGTCCGTCAGTACCGCGGTCCTGGATACCTTTTCCACCTTCCACGGTCCGGAGTAGATTGGTCCAATTCTTTTCCTGTGAGCCAGCTGCTTAATCAGTACTTTGTCCCCTGGGATGAAGGGGTGGGTTGGTTCTGTTGAAAGAGGAAAAAAGGTGACAGAAACTTGTTCATTTATTTCATGAAGCATACTTACCAGACTTTTCACGTACACTTCCTGTTGGGAATAAACGTTAATGTCAGAATTTGGGTCTAATGGGGGTAATTCTATATTTGCAGGGATTCCCATTAGAATTTCAAAAGGGGACAATCCTGTCCTAGAATGGGGGGTGGTTCTTATCTGAAAAAGGACAGAAGGTAAGTGTTCCAACCAACCTTTTAGAGTACCTCCTGTAGCCTTTTTTAATTTGTCTTTGATGTTCCTGTTCATTCTCTCTACTACTCCTGCACTCTGGGGATGATAGGGAATATGTAGTTTCCATTGCATCCCCAGAGATTTGGCTACAACTTGGGTCACTGAGGAACTAAATGCGGGTCCTCTGTCGGACCATATGGTTGTGGGTATCCCAAACCTACAGATCCAATAATTTAACAAGCATCTCGCTGCTATATTTGTGGTTTCTCCGGTACAGGGAATTGCCTCAACCCAAGCTGACCATTTGTCAACGATTACGCAGAGGCACCTCAAGTTTCCCTTTTGTTTTGGTAGGTGTGTGAAGTCTATTTGTAAATCTGTTAATGGTCCCAAGGGTGGAGGTAGATGGCCATGTAGGCCATGTCTTTTTCCTTGAACATTGTTCTGGGCACAAGTTAAGCAGCTTCTAGTTAGAAGCTTAGTTTGTTTTTGTAAATTATTTGTGCAAAAAGATTTTGAATATATATTTACAAGAGGGGCGGGTCCTATGTGTCCTGGGCCATGGAGGTAGGATAAAATTAGGATACAATTAGCTTCAGGTATACCCAGGATCTTCCCCTCTTTTGTCCAAAGACCTTCAGAGTCTTTGGTCAAACCTTCATTTGCCCAGAAATGGACATCTGTATCTGTGGCCATTGACTGCATTTGGGCCACAACAGTTTTGAAATCAGGGGATGAGAAGTGCTCTTTAAAGAAGATTGTGGTAGGGGCTGGTGAATTGGGTGAACTGGCAGCAGCCTTTTTTGCTTCTCTGTCTGCGAAAGCATTTCCTTTTGATACTATACTATTGTCTGATGAGTGGGCTTTTACTTTTATAACAGCAACCTTTTTAGGGAGCAGAATTGCTTGCAGTAGATTAAGGATCTGCTCTGAATTAGCTATCTGTTTGTTGTCTGCTGTTTTAAATCCTCTATTGGCCCATATCACACCAAAATCATGTACCACTCCAAATGCATATCTGCTGTCTGTATAAATGTTGACTTCCTTGTTTGTGAACAGAATACAGGCTCTGGTCAGAGCTTCTAGTTCTGCTACTTGGGCAGAAACAGGGGGCAAAACTAAGTTTTATCTTAGCAGGGAAGAGGGTACTACTCATATCTGTAGTAGTCATTGCATATCTATCAACCACCTTCCCATCCTCTGCCACTACCACCTCACTGCCTCTTTATTTAATGTTTTACCAAATGCTTTGTTTTTAGGCCTACATTTGTTTATTGTGCAGTTGGAGTAAAAGATGGGGATGATTGACAACTTTTTTTCAAAGAAACAAACATATTTACGGACCATAAATGCCATAGATATTGCATTCAGATGCACATGTTTTATAATACCTCATTGTACGTTTTCCTATTTTGCAGTCAGGAATACCTCAGATGCTCCTGGTGGAACCATGTTAGCTGGTGCAGTTAGTTTGTTTGACACTAAATGGCTCTGTTTGTATCATAGCGTGGTAATGGGGAAAGTTATACGCAGATGTTAGCTCCCATTTTATGGATGTTCCTCTTCTAGTGATGACAGGGGTGTAGTGAGTGCCCATATAAAAGCTAGCTGTGGGAGAAGCCCAGTAGTCTGGGGCATAGGAGCAAGATACCCCAGAACTGCTAAGATGTAGTCTCCTGCAGAGCTGAAACCTTTGCAGGGCTGAAGTCCCAGGCTAAGTGGCACAGCTAGGAACAGCTGTAGAATGTAGTGGGGTATTCCTGCGCTACCGTGGAAGGGGGAGGGTAAGGGCGGGTGGTGGGGACTGACTGTGGGGGGACTGCTGCAGGCACCTGGTGTAGGTCAAACCGTACCTACCAAACTAGATATATAAAAGTGGGGGTGGTGCTGCGCTGTTCCCCAGGGAGGTGGCCAAATCTACCACAAGGTGGCAGTAATGGGACAAAGACGTAAACCCTTTAAGTGTAGCAATCATATGAGACAATAATAGTTGATGATGCGACTATTAAGTCGAAGTAATGCGAGTTGAGATAGATAATTCCCTTACTATACAAGATAAGGGGTATGGTGTGACCAATACAGGTTAATAAAAATTGCTATTGGTGAACCCAGGTAAAAATATATATAATAGAATTGTAAATAGTACTAAGGTGCGAGAGTGTAAATTGAACTAATAGCACCTAAATAAAACTACTAATAAAACACCATAAGCAAGTAATAAAAAAATCAGATATACATATAAAATCATATAAGTGAACATATGGTAAAAATGTGTCTATAGATAAACAATTCCAAAGTGCATAGTAGATGGTGAACAAAATATAAAATCCTTAAAGTGCTAGTGCAAGTGTGCACAGGCTAAAAATGCGACTGAGTGATTGAGTGACGGATAAAACAATAAATATAATCGCATTGGAGATATGTGATGAGTAGAGGTATGTGCAGAGAAGTTGCACTGGAGTGAACAGTAGAACAATAAATATAAAGTGCAAAGTATGCGAGCATACAAAATAATGTATAAGCTGGATGAGACTAGTCAGCGTGACTATAGATGAAAAAATCCCTGGCAAAATATAAAGCTACCAGTAAACAAAGTGGAATAAAGTTTGAAATATAAAATATAACGAAATGCTAGGTGCAGACGCAAAGTGCACACACAGATATCCTATAGGTAAAATCGCATAATGCAGGATGCGTAAAAAATAGTCATATGCGACTAAAATCGCATAGTCATATGCGACTAAAATCGCATAGTACAGGATGCGTATAAAATAGTCATCTGCGACTATGTTGCATGCATATAAGTCCGTGATAAATAAGTCAATCCTCAATAGTTTATAAGTATATAATCATTTCTTGTGGTAAGAAGGTGAGGGTAGTGATGTGATCCTTGGGTCAAAGGTGATATCCGTGCAGTGGCGTGTTTCAAGCAGTGGGGGTCACTCCTCTTCGTGTGGGGTACACTAAAGTGAGCAATGGACCCTTACCTTGCGGCAAAGGGTTAACCGCATATAAATGATGTAAAGGGGTCTGCTTTCTTCTCCTTCCCTCATGGTGGTCTGCCTGGGTAGGTGCGTATTCCTTTTCCCTGGTTCCAGGTATATCTAGCCTTTGTAGCTCACGGCAGATGCCGGAGTGATAGGTAAAAGATGAGGGGGGGACCGTATAGTGTAGTATGTTTAAAATGTATTTGCTCAATAAAAACAGTTTAATATAGTACCTAGTACCCACAATAGAACTCACAGAATAACAATAAATATTTTCTCTTATCTTAGACGAGCGCCGAGCTCATTCCCTTTGCTTCCTTGTTTGTATTGAATGCCTCTCCTGTCCCTACGCGTGGCGTCATGTGACTTCATCCATCCCCTGATGAAGTCACATGACGCCACGCCCAAATTATAACTACAGGATGTCTACTTCTGTGTCTGGCATTCCACACCAAAGAATTCCCCTAGTATGTCCAATGTGATGTCCGAAAAATTTCTGGAGATGCAGTAAAGTGCGGAAAAAACATTTTATGTGTGGACATTCATGAATAATAAAGTGGTTCTAAAGGCACAACATTATATGCATTAGGGTAAAAATGTTCTGCATGCAGCTTCCCACTCCAGCCCCCCATTATACTCAGCTGAGCCCGATCTCAATCCAGCGATGTGTCCCAATTCACTCCCTCCTCATTGGCTCAGACATAGCAGCAGGAGTCATTGGCTCACACTGCTGTCAATCACAGCCAGTGAGGAGGGATCAGGGGGCTAAGGACACACAAGACACACAGAACAGGACTCATGAGTGCCCCCATAGCAAGCCGCGGGGAAGGGGGGAGCCAGGAGCACCTACAGGGGACCGGAGAACAGGAGGTTTGGGGCTGCTCTGTGCAAAACCATTGGACGGAGCAGGTAAGTATAATGTGTTTATTTTACAATCACTTTAAGGCTTATGGCCAGGGATGTCGTGAGCAATCCTGTGACCAAGATTATGACACAAGATGGCAGAGGGTTCCATCAACAGAAGGTGGGTATCTGTCCTATCCAAGAAGAAGCAAGGTGGGGACTTAAACAGTTTGATGCCAACATTTGCCCAATCAGAAGTCCCCTTACAACCCCATGAGTGTACCATGCCCCCCCCCCCCCGGCCAAGCACCCACTGTAGTGCTTTTCACCTGGTATGAATCATAGATGAGAAGACTTTCTTACCAACCCGGCAACTGCCCTTATCCACTGTGATAATATTGAGGACCTGTGAGCCCCAAACTATATTTATAGAATTATACTGAATACAAGTTTGTGGCAAAAAATTTGATTCAAACTTTTTATCCATAGGGCCAAGCAGAGCAGAGAAGATCATAACAATGTTGGCAGTATCATAAATACTTCTTAGTCAGTATTTACCTGCCTGTCAAAGCGATCCCACAATACACATAAGTTACTCTTTGACTTTATACTAACATACAGATGAGCTGCCGTGGTTAAGTGTAATACTATTTCCATTATTATGGCTATGATTGAGCTAAGTTAATACCAAGCCTTTATAAAAATAGATTAAAGAATACCAATCAGTTCAACATCAAACATGACTATACTTTAAATGAATTCAGGTATGGATATTTTATATGTGAAATCTGCAATTCAACCTAAAAATGCAACATAGATAAGGTGAATCAGTAGCGCTAATATAAATAATGAAAAAATATAAAATGCTGAATACAAGCTATGCAAATAAATACTGTGCAAATATATAAAACAGTGCTATATAAATATCAAAGTGCAAAAATAGTGGTGTATATTTGACTCAACGTATAACTTAATAGCAGCAGTGTATCTATTTCTCTTAGTGACAAGTGAAAAAGTTCATAAATATGTAAAGTCCAGATTGTAAATAAATAAATAGGTTAGTGATTTTCCAAGTGTCTTCAAACACAGTTTCAAACTGGAGTCTTCTGACTGGCTTGAATCTCCCACCACACCACGTGTTTGTGATCACACTCCCTCTGAAAGGCCCACTCACCAGCTCACAGGGCCTCACACTCTCGTGTTTGGCAGATGCGTGTTTTACC
The DNA here is from genome assembly GCA_028564925.1 of Lithobates sylvaticus. Classification (NCBI taxonomy): domain Eukaryota; kingdom Metazoa; phylum Chordata; class Amphibia; order Anura; family Ranidae; genus Lithobates; species Lithobates sylvaticus. The sequence goes on from CM053026.1 coordinate 269,107,877, forward strand.
CACTCCAGGGGTTAATGATGGATGGCTTGTTTGATCCGTTTAACTCTCAATGCGATTCCATATGTAAAACAATGAATAAAACACTCCACATAGTGTAAAACCGTAAGGTAAAATTTATTCACGCAAAACACTCCAATGGTCACACTCACATTTCAAAGGTTAAAATCAAGCCTCCAATCCAAAACCACGGCAAGCCAAACAACGCTGATGAATAAAAGTATAAAGAATATATATATACTGCGGTCTCGGCGGACCAAAAGAAAGACCCTGGTGGTGGTATAGTTGTAGTCCACAGTGGCGCAATATATAAATAAATAAATAAATAAATACAATCTTTACTTTTTGCTCTGTAGCCTCATTCCCGACATGTTTTGTCGCTTGGACTTATTCATACCCATGAATAAGTCCAAGCGACGAAACATGTCGGGAATGAGGCTACAGAGCAAAAAGTAAAGATTGTATTTATTTATTTATTTATTTATATATTGCGCCACTGTGGACTACAACTATACCACCACCAGGGTCTTCCTTTTGGTCCGCCGAGACCGCAGTATATATATATTCTTTATACTTTTATTCATCAGCGTTGTTTGGCTTGCCGTGGTTTTGGATTGGAGGCTTGATTTTAACCTTTGAAATGTGAGTGTGACCATTGGAGTGTTTTGCGTGAATAAATTTTACCTTACGGTTTTACACTATGTGGAGTGTTTTATTCATTGTTTTACATATGGAATCGCATTGAGAGTTAAACGGATCAAACAAGCCATCCATCATTAACCCCTGGAGTGGGTAAAACACGCATCTGCCAAACACGAGAGTGTGAGGCCCTGTGAGCTGGTGAGTGGGCCTTTCAGAGGGAGTGTGATCACAAACACGTGGTGTGGTGGGAGATTCAAGCCAGTCAGAAGACTCCAGTTTGAAACTGTGTTTGAAGACACTTGGAAAATCACTAACCTATTTATTTATTTACAATCTGGACTTTACATATTTATGAACTTTTTCACTTGTCACTAAGAGAAATAGATACACTGCTGCTATTAAGTTATACGTTGAGTCAAATATACACCACTATTTTTGCACTTTGATATTTATATAGCACTGTTTTATATATTTGCACAGTATTTATTTGCATAGCTTGTATTCAGCATTTTATATTTTTTCATTATTTATATTAGCGCTACTGATTCACCTTATCTATGTTGCATTTTTAGGTTGAATTGCAGATTTCACATGTTTATATGTTTTAAGTAGCTGCTGTTTGTTATATATATATATATATTTCTTACACTTGCACCTTCAATCCTTCACTAATTTTATAGCCTACACACCTGCGGCGCGGTGGGGGTAGATGATACAGAGGGCGGTCTTCCATAGCTATACATCATTTACCAACAGTACATGGATATTTTATAAATAGTTACATTGGATCAGCTTGGACCAATGCAAATATTGTGACAGCAGGCAGGTAAATTCGCCTGGTTGCATCCAGGATGGCAAATATGGTGTGTCCCAGATTCAGACTCTATGCCGATTTGTACCACTAGGCGGAAGTGCTGAGAGTCCTTCAGGGGTAGAGTTAATGAGCCCAGCTGAATTAAGTTGGCTCATTAAGGTCTCTACAAAAACTCCCAGCATGCAAAGAAAGTTGCTCCATCCTGGAACCAGTTTTGTACCTGTTTAGGCCGGGGAGCGTGATACCTGTCTGTGTGGTGAGACAATGCCTGTGTGGCAAGCCTCTTTAACGGGGAGATAGGTGCTGGGGACAGCACAAGGCTGTACCTAGCTGATGGCCAGGGAACCTGTGTGTAGTAAGTGACCAAGTTGGCAAGGATTTATTTTCATGTTTCATTTTGTTTTGCTGTTTTTGGACCATTGTAAATAGTGTAAATGAACTGCACCTTTGTTTTTTCACCTTCACTGTTTGCTGTGCCTAATTTTTGTGTAGTGTACTCATCCAGGGGGTCACGCTGCCGAGCTAACCCCCTTACACTATGCATTTGTCATACCTGGCTGATTTCCTGGAAGTAGCTGTGTCTACTTTAGACCCCTTTCACACTGGAGGCGTTTTTCAGGCGCTTTAGTGCTAAAAATAGCGCCTGTAAAGCACCTGAAATAAGCCTCATCTGCCATCCCAGTGTGAAAGCCAGAGAGCTTTCACAGTAGGGCGCTGCACTGGCAGGACATCAAAAATAGTCCTGCAAGCAGCTTCTTTGAGACGCTTTAGGAGCGGTGTATACATCGCTCCTAAAGCGCCCCTGCCCATTGAAATCAATAGGCAGCGCTGCCGAAGCGCCTCAGCAGCAGCGCTTTGCGGGCGCTTTTAACCCTTTAAACCCTTTTTTCAGCCGCTAGCGGGGGTTAAAAGCGCCCGAAAAACGCCGCTAAAACTAGCGGCGCTTTACCGCCGACGCCCCCCCGCGCTGGCAGTGTGATAGGGCTCTTAGTGATCTCTGAGTCCTGTGCTAAGCGGTTGCCCTGAACACAGGAAGTTGGTTTCTCAGCACTTTGCATTTTAAGAATGAATACAAACCAGTTTATGATTAGACAAGGTGGAAAGGCAGGACAGTGACATCACACTCTCCACCTTGTCCAATCAGAGAATGTATAAAATATCCATACCTGGAATTCTTCTTTAATATATGAAAGACAAATTGGCAAATTTACATCTCCTAGGTGATGTGTGCATCGGGGTTATATAATGTTCAGTCTCTAATAAGTTGTGATTTCACTCTGTGCTATATGTTGGATGTCAGACTGCATAGCATGGGCATTTTTATACAGTTAGAAAAACTGTCAGATGGTGTGGTCACTGAACTATCCTGAAACATTTCAACATTCCTCAGCTCATTCCTTAGACCTCTTGATTGATTATATCCTTTCTGTAAAAGTCCACCTAAGAGACCAGAAATAATGTCTCCATCTGCAGCTTGACAACTCTCAATTTTGCATTAAAGCCATACCAGTTTGCCAAGGCTCATTCATAAGAGCCGTTGACCCTAATACATCAGATTGGACAGCGGTTTGGGCTCTGCTGACACCAAAAACCAAGTGAACTTTGTTAGCACTTTTTCATACTTAATCCTATTTATGGTGATGTTTTTTATCTTGTGTAGTTTGTAATATCTTTTCTTGTTCTATTTTTCTTTTCTTTCATTAAAACCATATTTAAAAATAATTTAGCGGATTCTTTAAAATGAAAAAGAAAAGCCTTAGATGGTCAGTTGCGAACATTACGAACATTACAAGAACTATAAAAGGTGTACAAATTGCCCCATCCAATGATACCATGTTTGAATTTTTTCCAAAAAATCATAGTTACCTGTAAATTGAACAGGTAATGTAATAACACATATCTAAAAAGGGTTGTGTAGCATTTCCATATGTAGTATATCAAATTTTAACAAAAGTAGTGTTTCTCTTTAAAGTATGACACATTACTTTACAAGAAGGAAGGGAGAAAAGTACAAACTCCATAGTGTAGGATATATTTAAAAAAGTGATTTATTAAAAGATAACATATGCACTCACAAAATTGTGGACTTGTGCTAAGTGAGATTAGGGAGCCTCTGGAGCAGGAACACCCAGGGAAGCAACCAGGAACCCCTGACTTGGCCACCGGCATGGGGATGAAGAGCACTGTGTGGACTGGACACATTCCTGTCTGAGCTCTTGTGCATACCAGTGACATCAGTCAGCTACCTGTTCCAGGTTTTAGGTTCCACCATCGGCTTTCTGGCATATTAATGATAATGGCATTCAGTCCACACAGCGCTCTTTATCCCCATGACCAAGGCAAGGGTTCCTGGTTGCTTCCCTTGGTGTACATATTTTACCTTTTATTAAATCACTTTTTTAGAAATGCTACACTATGGAGTTTGCGCTTTTTTCCCTTCCTCCTTGTATCCATACAGCTATGCTGCACTCATCCAGCAAGTAAATACTCCATTGGGGTTGTGCACTGTGATTTCTTAGAGTTTTTCAAGCCCCTCATCCCCTTATTGTTACATTACAATAATAAATCATATTTAAACCCCAAACCAAAAAATATATTTTGCAGTTTACTAGCCCTAAGATTTAGTGGTTGCATTCCTTTTTCAAATAGAAGTGTGGGTTTTGAAAAAAAACAAACAATTGCACTCACCTAGGTAGATGCAGAATCAATCCAATGCTACAACTGTCCCCGCTGCCTCTACACCAAGAACTTAGCGCTCAAAGACCACCGATAACTCAGTTCTCGGTCTTCAGTGAGCAAAGAGCCAGTGACTGACAGTCACCGCTCTCTGTGCTGCCTCTCCAGTGCTCAGGCTGTGGAGGAGATAGTAGTGGGTGGCTCAGGCACTCAGTGGTGTGCTGAGAGGCTGAGCCAGCTGCTGGTCAGGCATCTGGGTGGATCCCAACATTACAGTCAGGAGGATCCCTCCAGAGTCTGGACTGGCTAAGTGACGTCAGATGACAGCAGCTTTAGCCTGCTGTTGGCAGAATACGCGTTACAGGAGTGCAGAACAAAGTGCACTCCTGTGATCTACAGGAGAAGTAGGGCCAAAAGACCTTTGGCCCTACTTTTCCTTTTAAGAATTTTTTCCTAAAGGCCTCATGCACATTTGGGGTTTAGCCTATGTGTTTCCCATCCTGGAGTTTTTATACACCCAGGAGGCACAGGTGTAGCATTCAGCAGTGTGCATGTATTCTTATTTTCATCCGGTAATCCTGCAAATAACATGCTTCCTATCTTTGGGTGGCACAATCCTCCAATGTATTTACAAAGGGAGCCATGGTTGTCACCCAGGCTGCTCTCCTCATTTGGTCTTCAAAACAGGTCTTCCCCTATTCCTCTCTATTACATTACTAATTATTTATAGAAGCTCGCTTGGGAAACATAATAATGTTTATGCTTTCAGTTCAGCTCACAGAAAATGTCAAGGAGACTAAGTTTCTGCTACAATCAGCCTTTTTTTTATATTTGCTGATATTGTTCTTAGTCTGAAAATTTAAAACTAACACAGCAACTACATCTGAGGACTAGTAATCTGGAATATACCGTATACAATTTTTTGGCAGTGTTATCTTATGCTTAAAAGAGAAGTATGGACTTTTTTTTTTTTGCAGAATCCTACTTACCTATGTGGATGCAGCATCGGTTCGGTGCTGCATCTGTCCTCCACCGGCTCTAACACTGAGAACTAAACAATCAAACACCACTGATCGCTCAGTTCTCAGAGCTCAATGAGCAGAGAGCTGGTTACTGTCAGTCACCACTCTTTGCCCTCCTCCCCCTCGCTCACTGGAGCACTGGGCTGTGGAGGGGCAGGAGTGGCCGGCTCAGTCTCTCAGTGGCTTGCTGAGAGGCTGAGCCAGGTGCCAGTCCAGGCATGTGGGCAGAACCCGATTTCATTGTCGTGATCTTGCCTAAGTCTGGCTCGGCTCTGTGATGTCAGCCGACAGCAGGCTTCAGCCCGCTGTCAGCCGAAAACGGGTCACATGAGTGACGAATGAACTGCACTCCTGTGATCCACAGGAGAAGTACAGCCAAACGAGTTTTGGCTGCACTTCTCTTTTAAAGGAAAAAAAATAATTAATATAAAGAAGAAAACCAATCTCCCAAATAATATGCAGATAGAAATTGTGAAAGCTAATTTATGTACAATGGTGCAAAACAACACTCATAGTAAACACATTTTTCATTTTCCATCTTGAAACACAGAAATTTGAATTGCTTATAAGGGCAACGCTGCACATACATATGCTTAATTTTTCATAAACCAAACATTCCCTCGAGTATAACATTTGGATTTACAATGTATCCTGAAATGATAATAGACAGAATTTAAGTACTACCATACTATGAAGAAAGTTTTGGCAACAAATATACCTGATGAATAAGCAATCATTAATGTTATATTTAAAAAATTGAAACTGAAATTTGAATTGTATTTGCATGTTTTCTTTTGATAAGCTACTGATAAACTCTTTGAATATGCTATAACATCTGTCTTTTTCTGTATTCAGTACATGGTTCCCGGTCAACTGGCTACCAGCAATTCTTCGTTCGCAAACTCAACTGTGTATCCAATGACACCTTATGGCTACTCCCAAAAGCTTGGCATTGCGATCCTCTCAGTCGCCTTCATCATTGGTTTCCCAGGGAACGCATTCATCATTTGGTCAATTGTGAACTGCATTAAGAAGTGGTCCGTCACCTGCCACCTCATCTTACATTTGGCCATTGCAGATATCATCGTAATCCTAACAGCACCTGTATTCCTACATCTCCTATCCACTGGCAGCTGGATATTTGGCAATATAATTTGTAAGCTTTGTCATTACATTAGCTGCCTCAGTATGTATGGGAGCATCATCCTTATTACCTCTATGAGCATAGACAGATTTTTTGCTGTGGCAAGACCCATGAGCTCTGTAACTGTAAGAACAAAGATGTTTTTTGGCAAAGTCATATTGGTTATATGGGTTTTATCATGCTTGTTAGCCATTCCTATGCCAATTTACCGTGCGGTAAAGACTATTAACAACAAAGAACAGTGTAGGCACATTCACAGCTCTCCGGCACACATCATTTTTCAATATGTGTTTGAGACAGTGACTGGCTTTATCATTCCATTTACAATCATCATGTCCTGCTACCTCTACATTGGATTGAAGCTGCGTAATGCTAAGTTTCAAACCAAACATAAAACAAGTTGGCTGGTGGTGATGATCATAGTGATATTTGCCATCTTCTGGCTTCCTTACCATGTGGTGAATATGATAGAGGTGTCAGGGGAAGTGTTCTCATCAGACAAGCTAAGAAAAGTAGCTTCCCTTGCCAGACCCAATGTCACAGCTCTTGCATTTCTCAGTAGCAGTGTAAACCCTATTTTGTATGTGTTCGCAGGAGGAAGCCTAATTAGAACAGCTGGGGTGGAATTTATGGCCAAGCTCTTTGAAGGAACTGGCCCAGAAATGAATAGTGTTTGGAAGATTTCCAATTTCTTTAGGCAAAAGAGTCACGAGGAAACTATGGATTTGGGGAAAACCAATAAAAAGGTTGATGAATAACTCCACAACTGACAAAGAGAAGCTATGCTGTGTAAATATAACTTACCTCCATGCTGCAACTCTGCTGATCAACCAGTTCTTTGCAAGCTTTTTCCAGTCCTGCCATTCAGTAGTCCTCTGCCAGAATGAATTGTTAGATCCATAGAAAAGAAGAATTTGTAAGTAGTACAGATAACGCAGAGCACAATGATCCTGACATAATTATAGGAGAAATGTAGCCAATATACCAGCAGAATGGGACAAAAACAAAAAATACAATATATGCTTGCACAACAGACATACAAAAAAAATGGCATTAAATTGCACAGGTTTCCCGCCTTGGAATTTTCTCTCATTCCCCACATCCTCCCAATATTTGTACTGTACATGCAATTGCATTTTACAAGATGAAGCTGGAAAAATGTTCTCATATTTAAAATGTGTTTAGCTTTGTAGCAGACCTAATCAAGTAAGGTCAGTCTTTTAACTCATCATGGGGTAATTAACTTGTCATTTTACATAAACCTCTGGCAGATCTTCTAATTGCTATATTTCAACACATCAAACTGCCGCTGAGATGTAAAGGCCAGTCTAGGCCTCAATTAAAATGATATAAAACCCCAAAAGCAAACATTTACTGTATTGCAGCTTACCTGTTCTTATGCCGCGTACACATGAAGGGACTTTGTCCGCCGGACCTAGTCCAGCGGACAATCCGCCGGACTTTCCAGCTGGGCTTCGGCGGACTTGAAAGCGAACGGACTTGACCACACACGATCACGCTAAAAGTCTGCCGGTTCACGCGATGACGTACAGCGCATACGACGGGACTAGAAAAAGAAAAATACTAGAAAAATACTTGCTACTGAGCATGCGTCCTTTTTGGTCCGCCGGACCATACTACAGACGGCCGTATTGTCTGCCGGACTGCCAAGTCCAGCGGATAATTTTAAAAACAAAACTTAAAAGCTAGCCCGCCAGACTTTTTGGAAAAAAAGTCAGTCGAAGGCCCACACACGAGGGGATTGTCCGCCGGACTCGAGTCCAGCGGATAATCCCGCGGGATAGTCCCTTCGTGTGTATGCGGCATTAGATGCATTTGTTTCTTTTTAGGCTTTCTGTCCTTTATTTTCACGTGGTTATCCAGTCAGTAAGGCCAGAGATACATGGAGCAACATTCTTTTCTGCAGCCAAGGGTCAATTCCCCCATCAACATAGATATTGCTGACAGGGGAATCCCTCCCATGGGTCCATTGTATTCTCTTGGTGGAGGGGGGGAAGCCGAGAGAAGACAGAGATTATTGCTGGGGCTGTACCACCCGCTAGTGATAATTGCATGTACAATCCGTCACGCTGGTTGTACCAAAGTTGATTGATCGATCACCTTGGGTACATTCGGCCTGCCCATACATGGTTCAAATCTCAACCAGTTCCTGCTGAACTGGTCGAGATTCGAACCGCCTATGGCTGGCTGCAGATGTAGCCATTAAAGGGTTGAGACAAACCATTTAATACTGACAGGGGTGCTAACAATGGTAGCTTTTATTTATTTATGCAAAACTTTAATCCCAAAAAAAAAAAAAAAAAAAAAAGAATGTTGCTGTAACTGTTTAAAAAGTGTTAGCTGGAGTTTGGCTTCAAACTAACATTTGTTAGTCTATCCAAATCTGATAGTACATCTAACACTACTCTCCCCCCAAGATTAGCAATGCTGTTGTCCAAAGGTGTCACTGTTGCTCCTTTATCCTAGGGGCAACTCTTATGCCCCGTACATACGGTCGGAAAATCCGACCACAAAATCCATCGGATTTTTTCCGACGGATTTTGTCCGACACTGGTGTTGCATACACACGGTCAGACAAAGTTGTCTGAAAATCCGATCATTCTGAACGTGGTGACGTTTGTTGCCTACGACGGGACTACGTAGAGGCTAGTAGCCAATAGCTTTGGTCTTGTAATGTGATCTGAGCATGCGTGGCACTTTGTCCGTCGGAATTCGCTACACAAGATCGGAAAAAGTCCGATAGGACTTTGTTGTCGGAAAATTGGAGAGCAGGAGATAAAACTTTGTCCTTCGGAAAATCCGACGGAAAAAGTCCGATGGAGCCTACACACGGTCGGAATTTCCGACAACATTGTCCGATAGGACATTTTCCGTCGGAAAATCCGACCGTGTGTACGGGCATAATACAGGAAATGTGTTACTGGACAGATCACCAGGTGAAAACAGAGGGAAAAAAACTAAAGTAGCCACCACATCTAATGACTTAGCTGTAATATATTACATTTTTGGTTTGGAGGTTTAATACCACTTTAACCTATTTTTACACCTAAAACCATCTAAATATGTTTATTGGAACAGTTATACCTACAATACGATTGGTATATTGGTCTACACAGTCCTTCGATTTACATAACTGCCAGGCTGGTGTCCTTTCTCTATAGCTTGATCACCTCCCTGCCTCCAGCAAGTGACTGGACAGTAAAGGAGCAGCAGTAGGACAGGGATGTGTTTCTTTCACTCCTTCACTCTGCTCTCTTGTGCTGTCAGAATGCACCCTTACCAATTTGCGTGCACTTCAAAACAACTGAGCCTTAGTGCCGGTTCACACAGGGGGGGCTTCAAAGTCGTCCGACTCTGAAGCCGTCCCGTACAGCGCAATTTCAGTGCATCTTTCAAAACAACTTCTGTATAGAAGTCCATGCAGGCCGTTCCAAAGTCGCCCCAAAGTAGTACAGGAACCTTTTTCCAAGTTGAAGCAACTTGAGTCGCTCCTATTAGAACGGTTCCATTGTACTGATTGGAGCACGACTTGTTAGGCTGACAAGTCGCCTGACAGGTCGCCCCTGTGGGAACTGGCACTTACACAAGTTGCATGAAACATTTTTTTTTAACAAACACCCAACTACCGTATATATTCGAGTATAAGCCGAGTTTTTCAGCACATTTTTTTGTGCTGAAAGTGCCCCCCCTCGGCTTATACTCGAGTCAAGCACTTTTTCAGCAAAAAATGAAATTTTCCGACCCGACTTTGCGGCCCCGTATGTCGGGGCCACTTGGTGCTAAGAACCCCAAATTTGGGGTTCCTAGCTCCAAGTGGCCCAGAGATATAGGGCCCCAAAATCGGTCAACTGTGTCCATCTGCAGCAATGTCATTTCGGGATCCTTTGAGTCCAGAGACCCCAAATTTGGCTACAGCTAGGGGGCATCTAGGAACCCGTAACTACCAAGTTTGAAGTTCAGGGGACCTATGGCATCCAAATGGACACAGGGAGTCATGCAAATGGGCACAGTGAGGCTGCAAATGGGCATTGTTGACCCTCTTTTCCACTTACAGTAGCTGCGCATTTCTCACCCTAGGCTTATACACGAGTCAATAAGTTTTCCCATTTTTTTGTGGTAAAATTAGGTGCCTCGGCTTATATTCGAGTCGGCTTATACTCGAGTATATACGGTACATTAAAATTGGTGTTTTTTTTTTTACTTTTATCTATAGTTCAACTAAAGTGTAAGCTGCTCCCAAACATTCCCAGACATACTATCACTTCAACGGACTGCATGAGTTCTTTTGTATTTATTTATTTATTGTATGTTATATTAAAAAAATCACAAATATATTTTTATTTTAGCCTTGGGCAGCCTTGGGAAAGTTTAGAACCCCTGTCCGGTCTTTATTACTGTCTGTGTGTCTCCGCCAGGTATTTTCACCCCTCTAAGTCTCCATGCACACTAGGAGCAGAAAAAAACGCCAGCGTTTTAGCTAGAAAAACGTGGCATAAAAAACGCGAATTGAAAGCATATTGTACAAAGTTTAGGCGATTTCATGAGCGTTTGAGTTTATAGGCGTTTTTTGCACTTAACAACACTCCCCTCTGCAAAAGCAAATTAAAAAACGTTGAAACTTGATGTTCACAAGAGATAACAGGAGTTTCGGACAGATTGATATTTTTACAGCTCCTAAACCTCTCCAGAAAACACAAACAAGAAGGTTTTTTCCTGCCTCTGAACGTCCCTGTCAGGAAATGCCTGTAGTCGTCATAATGTGCAAAGAATACAATAGAAGTGCTTCTACAGGCAGGTGAAAAAAACTTCAAACGGCTGTAGGATCAACATTGTTTTTTGCCAGTGTGCATGGAATCTAAGTGTTGGCGAATCCAATATTTTATATCGCTATTACAGAACTGAAGTTGAGGGGAAATCATTAAATGGGAATACCTGTTCTGGTGGCAGCAGTCTTTAGGCTCAGGTTACCCTTATGCATTTTGTTTTTGATCGTTTCTACAGTGCTTTTTCCTTGCGATTTTGCCGCGATTTGCATTTTGAATTTATTATGCTTTTATTTTTTAAGGCTAATTTGTTGTTGGGCAGATTAAAAAAAGCTGAAAAAAGCATAGATGTGAATATGTCCCATAGGAAACCATGTTAAATGAACTGTAGTGCGTTTCTGCAAAAAGCACCAAAGAAACGCATAGGTGTGAACCAGGCCTTAATAAATGTCCTCATACTAGAACTGGGAAACTAGACTTAAGCCTCGTACACACGATCTGATTTTTTGACAGGAATTGTGTGATGACAGGCTGTTGGTGGAAAATCTGACCGTTTGTATGCTCCATCGGACAATTGTTGGCGGATTTTCCTCAGACAAATGTTGGATGACAGGCTTATAAATTTTCCACGGACAAATGTTTGTTGTCGGATTTTTCCGATCATGTGTATGAGGCTTTAAAGTAGAAGTTCACCCAAATCCTAACTAATTTTAACCTACTGTACTCACATTCGACACCTAATCTATGAAGAAATTGCTGTACTTACCTGTTCTGCAGCTGCTCCGGTCCCACGCTCAGCTGTCAGCAGCGGCTACAGTATGTAGGCATGTGCAGGAGAAGCAGCCGACAACAGAAGCCCCATAGTAAGTCTATGGGTGACGTCACTTGCCAGGCATTTCCCAGCCATTGTTGGTCCTCTCCTGCACACAGCATCCACTGCCGGAGACCGGATCGGCTTCAGAAAAGGTGTATATATAGCGATTTATTCTTTACATGGATAGATAGATTAGGCGTAGAATGTGGCTGCAAAAAGGTTTGTAGTTAGTTAGGTTTTGGGTGAACTACTTCTTTAAACGCTTGCCGACCAGCTTCCGCCATTATACTGCGGCAGGTTGGCTCATTCCCGCAAATCGCCATAGGTGTACGTCGGCTTGTGAACTAAATGTTGTGGGCGTGCGTGCTTCCATTGGCCAGCGGGGGAGCAAATCAGCGGTTCCGGTGGACTTGATGTCCACCGGACACTCGCGATCGTTCCCTGCAGTGACAGAACGGGGATCTGCCTGTGCAAACAAGGCAGATCTTCGTTCTGACGGGAGATCACCGAGATCCTGTCTTTCTGCTATGTTGGAGGATGGATCTGTGTGTTTCCCCACAGTCCCCCATACAGTTAGAAAACACAAACGGGGAACACATTTAACCCCTTTATCGCCCCTGATGTTAACCCCTTCCCTGCCAGTGTCATTAGTATAATGACATTGCATATTTTTTTAGCACCGATTACTGTAATAATGTCACTGGTTTCCAAACAAGTGTCAAAAATGTCAGTTAGGTGTCTGATCTGTCCACCACAAACTTTTTCTCTGTAAAGAGATTTTGAAAAACAGACTTGATGACTGGATCACCAGATGAAAATAGAAAAAAGAAAGCCTAAAAAAACAAATGCAGCAAGGACATCTAAAGCCCCACACACACGCGCGGATTATCCGAGGACCAGGTCCGTCAGACCATGTCCGTCATACTTTGTCTGATGTTGGTTTTGCGTACACACGGTCGGACAAAGTTGTCGGAAAATCCGATCATTCTGAACGTGGTGACGTTTGTTGCCTACGACGGGACTACGTAGAGGCTAGTAGCCAATAGCTTTGGTCTTGTAATGTGATCTGAGCATGCGTAGCACTTTGTCCGGTCGGAATTCGCTACACACGATCGGATTTGGTGTGATCGGACTTTGTTGTCAAAAAATCTATCCAGCAGGAGATAGGACTTTGTCCGTCAGACAATCTGATGGAAACTGTCCGATGGTGCCTACACACGGTCTGATTTTCCGACAACATTGTCCGATAGGACAGAATCCATCGGAAAATCCTACCGTGTGTATGGGGCTTTAGAATTGGTGAGCTGCACAATAATAAATGTTTGCTTTTGGGTTTAATACTGCTTTAACACATTTCGGGATGTCCTAGTGTATTTGCACCTTAAAAAAATATAAGTTTATGTTTTCCCTTTCATGTGAAATACCCAACACATTTAAAAAAATAAAATAAAAATGTCTTACCTTTCTAGTTCTTTGAAGCAGGTGTATACATATGACTCTATAGGCAGTTTATATTGCTTAGAATTGAGGGCAATGCACAGATAGGGACAGACTGAGGACATTGTATTGCAATGTGTCACCCCAGCCTTGAGAACTTTAACAATGAATTTTTCTTATTTTGTTCCTTTTGGTCTATTATATATTCCATTGAAAGTGTTTTGTTATAGCCGTTTGATAATTGCAAGTGATAAGCTTGATAAGTTCATGCAAGTGATAAGTTTATTTAAAAAATATCTGTTTCTTATGACAGAAATTCAGAGTTGTCCTGTGTTTTGTGCTTATTTCATGTGTTATCCCAAGAAACATATTTAGCGCTTGCAGTTCTTGTCTTGGAACTACTGAATGTTTAGCCTTTATGTGGAGATTGGCTGGGTTGAGTGGTTTAGTAAAAGAAACCTGGACAGGGCTGACAACACTCCTCAAAAATGCATTGCATTGTCAGCCCATAGCAAGACTGTTTACTCCCCCATACACCCCAATAACAAACGACACTTACACAGTTTTACGTTGGAATGATATATAGTTTATTTAAATTAATATATCGGCCACAGCTACAAAAGATAGCACACTATAGACATTGATGTCCACAACAAATACCAAAAAAAATCCCTTTTTGGCTAAGCCGAGATTTTACAAACCCAAAAAATAGCTTCCATGTTTTTTGCATTGTAGCACCCTCTACTTAGGTAGGTGGCTAGAGGTAAGATTTTTGGTCAGTACAGGTAAATTTAGGCAGGCCTAGCTGGAAGCTTGGCCTGTTTGTTTTGATCTGTGTGGGCTGGAAGTGGCCTGGGGCAGCAGCTGATGACTCACAGGCAGCTTCACTCCACTGTTACCTCCATTTTCCTCCTAGAGGATTCTAGAAAAAAGGAAGAGAGGTGGAGCCGTTTGGGGCGTTTCAAAGAGCCCTGGCCAATCCCCAACTGGGGGGGGGGGGGGGCAGGCTTCTTTGAAATACCTAGGGTCAACCCAGCTGGGGAGGAGTTGTAAGGTGGAAGAACTGAGGATGGAGTACTAGGCTGTCGGGGGTCTTTGAGTCTCCCAGTCTGGGGGGGGGGGTGACCTTGGGCCTGTGACTCAGGTGCACGATGGATTCCTTCAAGAACTCATGAATGATCTGAACAGGAGGCACAGAGAGGAGTCGGAGAGGACAGTGGGAGCTAGTACTGTCGGGAAAGTCTTCAGGAGGGAACCACCGGTTTGCAGCCAGGAGGGCTGATGAGTGACATGGGCAGTCGGGAGGACTGGAGAGGCATGTCAGAGAGGACTGAGAGGAAACAGTCAGAGCTGGGTGTGGAGCCAGTGAGGATTGTAATGTCACGGGCAGTAAAGTCGGACAGCTGCAGCCAGGAGGGCTGGTAGGGCCTGAAGAGGGCTTACTGGGAGCAGCAGTCCACCATAGGACAGCTAGCACTAAAGACTTCCTATTCTATTTTTGCTACACTAAAAGGGACTAAAAAAGGCAGTTGCTGAGGCCTGACTGAGTCAGACTTGGGCCTAACCATGTGAGCTGTGCGTAGAGTCAAGTGTTGTGCAGGAGAGAGAGAGTAACAGTCTGCAAGCAAGATATGTTCTGGAGGAGACTGGAGTAGCCAATTGTGTATAGTTGTCCCAACTGATTGATATATAATCAACCAATTGCTTGTTCTACTGGGCATCCCATATGTTCCTATCCCTATCCAAGTTCAAATCCCTCAATAAAAATACAAAACAATCACATTATTATCGTCTCAAAAGTGACTGGGAAGTGAATGCCAGGCTGGGCAGGGTGACAGGTGGGCCACATCACTCAGCAGCCCCTTCGGGGGTACCGCTACAACATCAACACAACATACAGTCAAGTAGAAAGCATGTACACGTATAAATGCACATAAACAAGTGAACAACAAAGCAAACAGAAAAAGTGAACAAAAAAAGGGCGCGTGTGAGGACCTTCTTCTCACTGTTCCAAATGTGGACTGAAACAACATCTGTTGCTTTTGGCAGGAATGCAGCTGCGAGCCCGCCTCCTCCCCTTAGGACACATTGGTCCATCTGCTTCCTCCCCAGTCATGTCACATCTCAGACAGGTTCTGAGTGCATTTCTGGTTTATTAACAGATACTTTTCTATACTTGTAGGGTCTTTTAACCCCATCACGCCTAAGTGTAAAACAAACGTTAATGCCTAAGCAAAATTTTGCAACTTTGACATGTGTTAGTAAAACTGTGCATATCGTCACAACTACTTTGTGCATCCAAGTCGATAATACCTTGTTTTTTTTTTCAGGACAAATTGGGCTTTCATTTGGAGGTAAATGGTAATGGATAGCTCCTGATTTATTTTTTTTTCATTATCATAGGAAAACTGGCCCAAAATAGTAAAAAATTAGCTGTATATTTCTTGTTACTACCATAATTTACCACCAAAGAACAGTCCAAAATAAATTATTTTGTCTTGGATGATGGTAGCAATACCACATGTATGTACCTGGTTTACAGCCCAACAACAATAGTGCACATTTAGCTTTTTTTTAATCCTGCCTAAAACACACTGACACTGATAATAATTAAAAAAATGCTTTTTAAAATAAAATCCTTCCCAAAATATACTGGCCATGACCTTTGACCCTGACCTTGACATTTGACCCTGACCTTGACCCAAACACTAACCCTGGCACTGACCTTGAGCTAGCTATTATTTATTTATTATTAATATTATTATATATTTTCTTTATGCACAGTTGTTTTTTTTTTTCTCTCTGCAAGGGGAGAGAGAGAGATACAATGTATCTCCCCCCTCCATTCACAGAGAAAGAAACAGTGGCAGGCTTCACAGTAACTGAACACTGTGATAGCCAATCAGAAGCTATCACAGCGATCAGGTTACCGGGAACCAGGGGCACCAGTTGTTAGTAATGGACCCGGGTCTCTCGCTGAGACGCTGTGCGGCATGCTCCCAGCACAAAGACAGATATGCATATATGGGGCCCCACGGGAAAAAAAGCCCATTCCAGTGGGGCCACATATATGCGCACTGTCGGCGTGAAGGGGTTAACTGATGAAACATAGAAATGTGCATATAATGCAGGGAAGCATATTTTGATTTTGCCTTGCCATACAATTCGCAGACAGCAAAAGTTAAAGGCATTATAACCCTTTCTACCTGCACCTTGTGTTTATTAACCTGCATAAAATATGTATTGATCATGTCATTTCATAGCGTAATTTGTTGGCCAGTATGCAGAGCTTATAGTTGAGTAAATCTTTAAATTCCTGTGTCAGAAATGTCCGTTTGTTTGAAACATGAGGCATGGTTAATGCATAGTCTTTGTCCGTAATCTAAAAGCCAACACTGTTGGCTTTCTGCGAAGAAATTACATGTTCCCCAATCCCTGGGTCTTTCATCCCAGTACTTGTTCGGGTGAAAGAAATTGACAGAGCTTACTATGCTGGAAGAGATATGGTTATTTCATAAAACATTTGTGATGTAATACAGAGAAATTACTAGGCATGCATGTGACCTGGAGCAAGTAGTTGCTTGTCCTATTGGTGAATTGGGACAAGCTAGGTGAATGAATACATGGACATAAGGAATCAATCAGTCCTGACACTACAAACCGCAACATGTGAGCCCATCATTACAAAGTAAGGCAAACAAAAGATACAGGGAATAGAACTACCCTAACAGTGATGTAAGTAACTGAGTTAAAATAAACTGAGTTACCTAACGCAGTTACTTTAGAGGGTAACTAGTAATCTAACTGATTACTTTTCCCCTCATGGTAACTCAGTTCCCATTACTTTGGCTTAGTACCCCAATTACATCTACCGCCACTAGATGGCAGTAGTGTAATTCCGGTGTCCTGCCGAAAAAGTTCCCCCCGCCGGATAAGGACCCCCTGTACTGCGCAGGGCTTGCTCAGTACGAAGGACTTCGGAGCTTCCGAAAATTGCCGAACCTAAACAGCTCTGAGTGAACTCTACACCGCGCAGGTGCAGTTAACATGTAATTGTATGAGGCGATGCCGCACGCTCCCGATGCTCGTGCTACTCTGCAAGGGGCGTCTATCGTGTAAGTAAGGGGCGGGGTCTAGTATTACTGTAACCAAGGGGCGCATTTATTATTATTGTTATATATCGAGCTCTGCCCATTAATTTAACATTAGCCCTCTTCTGTAGCCATCCGCCCCTTACACGATATAATAATAATAATAATAATAATAATAATAGACCCGCCACTTGCTTACACGTTATAACAGATCTGCCCCTTGGTTAGAGTAATAATAGAGCAGCCCCTTGGTTACACGATATATAACAATAATAATAATAAATGCGCCCCTTAGTTACAGTAATACTAGACCCTTAGTTACACGTATAGAATATTTTAAAAAAAAAGTCAGTTACTTTGCTGCGTAATTACTTTTCCAATGTAGTAACTGAGTTAATAACGCAATTACTTTTTGGGAGAAGTAATTTGTAACATAACTAATTACTTTTTTTAAGTAAGATGACCAACACTGTACCCTAATGCCTAATTAACCAGATATACTGCGGCAGGTTGGCTCCCCTGCGCAAATTGATGTACTGCTATTGAGTCCGTGCACTAGCTTTTGCTGGCGCATGCCCACCACCGGAGACGAGCGTGTCCATCGGCCACCCGGGATCGCAGAAAAGAGAGGCAGAACAGGGATCTGCCTTTGTAAACAAGGCGGATCCCCGTTCTGATAGGGGAGGAAAGAGAGATGAGCTGTTCATAGTGATCAGGAACAGCGATCTCTCTGTACTCCCAGTCAGTCCGTCCCCCATACAGTTATAAACACCTCCCTAGGTAACACTTAACCCCTTGATCGCCCCCCCCTGGTGCTAACCTCTTCCCTGCCAGTGTCATTTATACAGGGATTAGTGCATTTTTATAGCACTGATCGCTGTATTGGTTTCACTGGTCACCAAAAAGTGTCACTTAGGGTCAGATGTGTCCCCCACAATGTCGCAGTCCTGCTAAAAATCACAGATCGCCGCCATTACTAGTAAAAACAATAATTTAAGAAAAAAAGTCCCTAAATCTTTCCCCCTATATTGTAAACGCTATAACTTTTGCACAAACCAATCAATATACGCTTATTGAGATTTTGTTTACCAAAAATATGTAGCAGAATACATATTGGCCTAAACTGATGAATACATTTGTTTTTTTTATATATTTTTTTTTGAATATTATATCATATTATAGCAGAAAGTAAAAAATATAGTTTTTTTTTTTCAAAATTGTCGCTTTTTTTTTTGTTTATAGCCACAAAAATAAAAACGGCAAAGGTGATCAAATACCACCAAAAGAAAACATTTGAAAATGTACAAATGCCTTTAAAGAATAATGAACAGAAATATATAAAATTTTTGTTCTTCGGTTTAGATTTACACTTTTATTTGCAAGTGAAAAAAATTTCTTGGATAAAGTTAATACTCTTAAAAAAGTGAGTGTCAATCAAAGCTGTCCTTGTAAAGAAGAAAGTAAATACTAACTCTCCTGAAGCCCATGTCCCCAAATGGTGAAATACTGAAATTTGTTCACATTTTTTTTTGATATTTAGATACAAGAATAGGAGGTATTTTGTAATAAATTGTATTTATTCTGCCATCTCCTAAAACTTGCTGCCCTAAATTGCCTCCAGGGTACAGTACATTGTTCAACAAGGCAAATTACTGAGGATTTCAGAATCGTATCATTATAATGGAAAGGAAGGAAATATAATTTTAGCTCTGATAAAGATAACTTGTTTTTTTTTTTTTTTAAGTTTTTTAATTACAAACTCAGAAAGTTCTTTTATCACTCTGGGAATATTTGTGTTCCACTACTGGTTTCTTAGTCATAGAAAGTTACAGCTATTGGCATCACTCCCATATAAGGGAAGCCGCCAAACAGCGCCAATGTTTCCCTAGGCCTAGATGGTTGGTAAGTTGCCACTAAGTAATCTTCAGATGTCCCAGTGGAGAAATGCTGGTGGACCAAGATTAAGCCGCCAGTAGCTGGCAGGGGTACAATGTGTAAATAAGTATAATATGCTGTGAGTTCGTTATTATTTTGTTAGATAACATGAAACTAACTGTGTGTTTACTTAATAAAGTTATGTTTTTAAGCAACCAATTGTTTTCTTAATTATATTTTCATTTCAATTATTGCATTTAAGATAAATGATATGTGGTTGGTATGGGCAGCAATGCAAGAGACAGTTCTGCCATGTGTTCTTCAATCAACATGTAGGATAAAATCTCTCCAGCCTAAATTTGCCTTTAAAGCATATCAAATCCAAAATCAAAAATGGAATACATATCAGCTTAGATATTGTGGCTGCTTTCTTTGTCTTTTTTTAGGCCTTTTCCCATTTTCACCCATTTTCATCCATTTAACAGACTAGGCCATCCAGCTAGAGTGTTGAGACCAACCATTTAAAAAACACAGACAGGATGCTTACTATGGTATTCATTTATGTAAAATCTTTATGCCAAAAGATAAAAAAAAAAAAACTGTTGCTGCAACTGCAAATGCATTAAGATAAAAATCCTTCTGTGTGCAGCAGCCCCGCATAGTCCCCCCTAATATTTTCCTGATCCGCATCTCGATAAGAGCGATGTTGCACAAGAGACTCGGCTGTCTGGGACCCCCCCCCTCATTGGCTGAGACAGAAGTGAAGCGACATTGGCTCCCACTGCTGTCAATCAAGGTCAGTGATCCAATGAGGAGAAAGAGGGGGGTGGGGCCAGGAAGTGGTCCAGGTCTGAATGAACATGTGAACATGTCTGAATGTGGCTCGGGTGCCCCCATAGCAAGCTGCTTGCTGTGGGGGCACTCAACAGGAGGGAGGGGCCAGGAGCGCTGAAGAGGGACCCGAGAAGAGGACTGCTCTGTGCAAATCCACTTCACTGAGCAGGTAAGTATGACATGTTTGTTATTTTTAACAAAAAAAATAAAATGAGACTTTAGTTTCACTTTAAAATGTTAACTGGGGTACAGCTTTTATTTGTTAGTCAAGTCCATGAACAGTAAATCTCCCACTCCCTAGAGTAGGCATGTCCAAAGTCTGGCCCGCGGGCCAATTGCGGCCTACATTCCGGTTTCAAACGCCCCTACTGGTAATTTGGCTATATATAGGAGGAGGCAGGATGAGGGTCGACAGAATACATACAGTGAGAATTTCCTGTTTACTCAGCAGCCTCTGTAATAGAAAGTCCCGTCTCCTGGGCTCCCTTTGGATGACTGTTCTGTCTATCATAGGAGGCAGGACTTTCTATTAAAGAGGCCGCCAAGAAAAAGATTCTTCTGTGTGTAATCTGTTGGCCCTCGTCCCGCCCCCCTCCCTGTCCCCTCCGAGGCTGCAGATGGGCATGGATCAGGCTGCACTGATGGCAATGGTAAGGATGCATTCGTGCAATGGTGAGGCTCCATTTGAGGCTGCATTCATGCAATGGAGAGGCTGCATTCATGCAATGGTGAGGCTGCATTCATGTCAATTGTGAGGCTGCATTCATGCAATGGTGAGGCTGCATTCATGTCAATGGTGAGGCTGCATTCATGTCAATGGTGAGGCTGCATTCATGTCAATGGTGAGGCTGTATGCATGCAATGGTGAGGCTGCATTCATGCAATGGTGAGGCTGCATTCATGCAATGCTAAGGCTGCATTCATGCAATGGTGAGGCTGTATTTGAGGCTGCATTCATGTCAATGATGAGGCTGCATTTGTGGCAATGGTAAGGCTGCATTCATGTCAATGATGAGCCTGCATTTGAGACTGCATTCATGCAATGGTAAGGCTGCATTCATGGCAATGGCAAGGCTGCATTTGAGGTTGCATTAATGGCAATGGTGAGGCTGCATTCATGGCAATGGTGAGTCTGCATTCATGGCAATGGTGGGGCTGCATTCATGGCACCTGTGAGGCTGCAGATGGGCAATGATTAGGCTGCATTGATGGGCACTGAAGCTTATTTTGCTTCACAGTTCTTTATTTAAAATGTCATTTTTTTCCTGAAACTTCCCTCTTAAAGTGACGGTGCGTACACCTGTGCGTGTTATACACCGATAAATACAGTATATCCAAATAACACGCCCAAGCTCATCCTGAGCAGCGCTCAGGGATTTGTTGGGGGCCACAAAAGATTTTATATATATATATATATATATATATATATATTTATATATATATATAATATATATATATATATGTATATCAAGCCCAAGCTCATCTCTTCACCACACACAGCCACAATTGGCAAGAGAATTCTTGTTGGGCAGTGTATAAGTTGCCCGAACTAACACACTTAGACCGAGTTTTAATGGTTCAAAGAATTTCAAGCAAAATGGTCGGTCCTCACGCATGTTCACTTGGACATCCTGTTACGCCGAGCGCTCCGGGTGTCCCCTCCATCCCGGAGCGCTCACGGCGCCCGTTGTCCTGCAGCGCCTCGGTCAGCTCCTCTGACCGCAGGCGCTGCTCTGCCGATGGGATGCGATCCTCGTGGCGGCCTCCGTCCGCCCGGAGATCGCATCTCTCTCTCCTTACCTGCCCCCGCCTGTGTCTCCCTGCGCGCGCGCCCCCGCTCCCCAGGCGCGCGCGCGCAACTCGGCTGGTTCTTAAAGGGCCAGCGCACAAGTAATTGGTGCCTGGCCCAAATTACTGTTACACCCAAAACACTTTATAAACCCACTTCCCCTTCCTGTCCTGGCCGGATCTTGTGTTGCCTTAGTGCCCATTGAAAGCGTTTGTGTCTTTTGCTCCTGCTTGTGTATCCAGACCCCTGCTGTTGCCCCTGACTACGAACCATTGCCACCTGCCTCAACCTTTTGCTACGTTTGACCTCGCCTCTGCCTTATCCCTGTGTACCGTGCCTTTCTCAGCTGTCATTGGGGTCGAGTTGCTATTGGAGGACACGACCTGGTTGCTACCGCCGCTGCAAGCCCATCCCGCCTTGCGGTGGGCTCTGGTGAAAACCAGTAGCAACATTAGAACCGGTCCTCCAATACAACCCGTGCTATCGCCTCATTGACATAGGGGATCCACCTCCCATTTCCCGCCATACCCGGAGCCTGACACATCCCCTGCCCTTGAGTAACAATGCTGCTCCCCAAAGGTGTCTCTGTTGCACCTCCATCCATTCCTACTCCACTCATTAGTGGAGACACCCTAAGATAGGAAGTCTGTTACTAGTCAGATTTCTAGGTGAAAGTAAAGGAAAAAGATGGTAATGAATCCTGCAGTCCCAGTCTCCTGCCCGAGATGTGGTACACAGGCTGCTTCCTTTTTACACATGGTTTGGTCCTGTCCACAGCTCGACACATATTGGCTAGTGGTCCTTGCTGATCTAAATCAGATCACTAATCTAATCTAGTCTTTTATGATCACACTATAGACCAATATACTAGGTTATTTTTGAGGTATGCCACCTTCTATGCACGGAGGGAGATATTTCTTCATTGGAAGGATGCCCTACCACCCACAATATATACATTCCATGAACTCTGTTTTGGCTCTGTACAAGATCACATACCTTAACAGGAACCGTCCCAAAAAATTTGACACGGTCTGGACGGGCTGGATAGATGCCTGGGGCTTCACGGAGGAGGAGGCTCCTCAGCTTGCTCAAGATGCTGTACTCTGATTCTCAGCTGCTCATGGGTATCCATGTCTTTGTATTTCCTTGTAGGGTTTTGTATGCAATATTATCCCTTGTGGCCCCCTTTCGTTGGTTCATTTTTTCCTCCTCTCCCCCTGCAAGATACACTTTCTGCCCCCCCCCCCCTTTTTTTCCCTCCCACATCCTGCTATACATACGTTTATCTCTATGCCACAATGCACAAGTATTGATAACCGTTTTATTTGTAAGAAGTGACCTAGCTTGGTTTAATCTCCTGATATGTATGTGGTTCCACATGTTTGGTTATCCCTGATTTACGAATTTGATTTACGAATTTGTTGCCTAATGTTCCTGATCACCGCTTGTATTTTCAAATATCTTGAATAAACTTTTTCTTGTTAAAAAAAAAAAAAGAAAAGGCTGCAGCCACCACATTTGAAGACCTTTTGTTGTCAAAACGCGTCGGACTAGCATTTCTATGTCTTCCACATTGCTTTTAGATGTTTTTTATCGATTTTTGTGATCACTTTTTTTTTATATTTGAATAAACCATCCCTGGTTGACCTGCACCATATAGAGCCCTCTTCTGTTTTTCCTTCCATTTTTGGGTTCTGCTGATCACTTACCCACCTCTACTTCCTGGACCCATCTGGTTGCGGGGTGCCTATTGCCTGTCGTTTATATGATTTGGAGCTGTACATCCTTTATTGCATCCAGCGTGACATCTTCCAAAACGATGGATTTACGAGCTTGTTTGACTCACTGCCATATGGTATTTGGGTCCACCATTTCCGGTAAGGGTACCTCACCTTTTCTATGTGAACCTCCACAAGTATCCATAGGCATACCATCCGGTTTATCTATTGTCTATTTAGGAATGGGGGAATAACATCTCTGTCCACTTCTTATGGACTTGGCTTCTTTGGACTGTGATCCAACACACCATTGTGTTGTACTCAGTACATTCTGAATCACTTTCACAGATTTATTTGATTTTAGCATTGTCTATTGATATTTTCACGTGTATATTTTCACAAGCACTAAAACTTTGGTATCCGCCTTAGTTTTTGATATTTACATCATTACATGTATATATATTTCCTTTATCAGGTCACAATATTTAGCGCTACACATTATCTTTGCACATTACTTTGAACTTTGAGTGTTAGCTGCTTTTTGTATACACCTCCGTTTTATTTTAGGTTTAGCGCAGTATTTCCCCTCCCCATTTTCACATTTAAAGCTGTATTAAACCCCAAAGCAAATATTTATTATATTGCAGCTTACCAATTCTTAGATGTCATGGCTGCATTGATTTTCTTTTTTTCCGGCCAGTAAATCTGTTGTTTTTCCAAAGAAGAAGCTCTCTCCTAGATGTATCAGTTTACAACGATAAGACAAACCATTTAACACTGGCAGGGGTGCTTACAATGATCTGCTTTTATTTACAGTATTTATGTGAAAATTTATACTAACTGATTATGAACTGTGAGGTGGAGTTTGGCTTTAATTGTATGCAAACTATCTAATGTGTATCTAAATCTGCTACTACATCTAACAATACTGCTCTCTGCTGTTTCTTCTGTGCGCCTTCATCCAGAGTGGAGACATTCTAATACAGGAGTTGTGTTGCTGGGCAGATCACCAAGAGAAAACAGAGGGAAAAAGCCTAAAGAAAGAAAACTAATGCAACCACCACATCTAACGATTGGTAAGCTGCAATATATTACATTTTGGATTTTGGGTTTTAATACCACTTTAACTACTTGCCAGCTACCCGCCGCAGATATACTGCGGAAAGGTGGCTCGGCTGCGCAAATGGCCGTAACCGGTACGCGCCCTGATTGGCCAGCAGGGGAGCCAATCAGCGTGTCCGGCTGACTCGATGTCTGCCGGCTGCCAGTGATCGTTCCCCGCAGAGGCAGAACGGGAATCTGCAGATCTCCGTTCTGTCAGGGGATGACACTGAGATCTGTCTTCCTGAGATCCAGTCCCCCATACAGTTAGTAATCACAAACAGGGAACACATTTAACCCCTTGATCCCCCCTGATGTTATCCCCTTCCCTGCCAGTGTCATTAGTACAATGTCAGTGCATATTTTTAGCACTGATCACTGTATTAATGTCACTGGTTCCCAAAAAAGTGTCAAAAATATCAGGTGTCCAATCTGTCCGCCACAATGTGGCAGTCCCACTAAAAATTGCTGCTCGTCATCATTACTAGTAAAAAACAAAAAAAATAATTAAAGTGCCATATATCTATCCCCTATTTTGTAGACGCTATCATTTTTGTGCAAACCAATCAATATACGCTTATTTGTTTTTTGTTTTTTTTTTACCAAAAAAATGAAGAAGAATACATATTGGCCTAAACTTTTTTTTTGGGGGGGGGGGGGGGGGGGGGGGGGGGGTTTGTAGCAGAAAGTAAAAAATATATATTTATTTTTTTTGGCAAAATCTTCTTTTTTTTGTTTATAGTGAAAAAAATAAAAAACGCAGAGGTGATTGAATACCACCAAAAGAAAGCTCTATTTGTGGGAAAAAAGAACATAAATTTTGTTTAGGTACAACGTCTCACGCAATTGTCAGTTAAAGTAAGAGTGCCGTATCGCAAAAAAAAGGGCGTAGTCATTAAAGGTGTTGTAAACCCTCGTGTTTTTTCACCTTAATGCATCCTATGCATTAAAGTGAAAAAACTTCTGTCACTGAACGGCCCCCAGCCCCCCGCTTTACTCACCTGAGCCCCATAATTCCCACGCCGGAGACATGCTCTTCCCCTCTGCCCGTTGTCTCAGCTCTTGATTGGATAGATTCATAGCAACACAGCCATTGGCTCCCACTGCTGTCAATTAAATCCAACGACGCAGTCGCCGGGGGGCGGCCATGTCCGGCATTCTGCATCTTTGGACGAAAATGCTGGACTCTGGAGCGTGCCCGCAAGGTAACCCCCGGGAGAGCGCTTCTCCTAGGGGGCTATACGATGTGGGGAGGAGTTACCAGGGTCACCAGGGGACCCCAGAGTCGAGGATCAGGGCCACTCTGTGCAAAACGAACTGCACAGTGGAGGTAAGATGACATGTTTGTTATTTAAAAAAAAAAATAAAATAAGCTTTACAATCACTTTAAGGGGATAAATCCTTCCGGGGCTTAAGTGGTTAAAGATTGGTAAGCTGCAATATACTTTATTATATTTTTGGGTTTTGGGTTTAATACTACTTTTAAATTAAATTTACAATTTGTATTCAATGTTTACACAGATGGCTTCAGCTTTGTCTCGCCATTAATGCAATAAGTAAACCTTAATGCAGCAAGACTGTTACTAAATTAACCACATCTCATTAATCTCTATGGTCCTCACATTATTGAAGCAGCCATGAAAGCACAACCGTGTTTTTTCTATGTTATGATGAAAGTAACAGATTAAGGGCCGGTTCACACCAGAACGCGGTACAGGAAACCCGCTTTCTGTGTTTTTACCTAACGCACGGCAGTTGCGATTTGTAGCAGGTGTCAATGTTAAGTTAATGACACCCCAAACTCAGGGCGCAAACACAATGCATTTGCCTGCAGCAGATCACATGGTACAGAAGTACTGTGTGATCCGGTTGCAGTGCGCTTTTTAAAGTAGTGCATGCACCAAGTAGTGCATGTGATTCAGCCCATTCAAAATGAATGGACTCAAATTGCACCACACTGCACCACTTGTAAAACGCACTGCACATTCCTGTCTAATAACTGGTGTGAACCGGCCCTAAATCTGACTCCAAGTTATAAACACTATCAGATTTTATTTTGTTTTCTGTGTCCCTGTAGTGGTGATTTCCTTTATTGTCTGCTGTCATTGGAACAGAAAGTAAAGTTTAAGAGGAACTTCATCCTTCCAAATTTCAGTCCTTTCCACCACTTACCTTTGGTGCTTTCTTAAGTTCAACAAGAAAGAATTGAGGTACCCCAAAAACAGAAAACAAAAAACAAAACAAAAAAAAAAAAAACAAAGAGGGATGAGAGGATTCAATTAATGATTTATGCTGGATGGAAAAAGTGTACCCAGGTCAAAAATCCACTGTTGCAGCATCTTGTCAAAGTTACCCCTTTTTTGTGGTAACTTGAGGGCTATTATACCCTTCACAAGTAGCCCCTCCACTCTACCACTGTGTACTTTCCTAAAGTGCTGTAACATAGGGTTGCATTTCTCCTCCTCATTCTCTGATGTGAGCTTTTTCTTTTTAATCATCCATGAATGTTCCCCAATCCTTACTCAAAGAGGTCTCTAAGTTTTACCGATGTAAAACCTTTGACATGGGCACTCCAACATATGACCCTCTCCGTGGAACAGTTAATGACATTTTTTATTTTATATATCTTAGTTCTCTTCGCATTGGTAAACACTTTTGTTTTTTCCATGAAGGGGCATATGTTGCAGTTCTCACTCTGTTTATAGTAGCTGATTCTTCAGGGGGACCCTGGTAAACTCTGAATGGACCAAAGGGTCCTTTAAATTATCAACTCGTCTGGACACCATCTGGGGATATGGTCCTTCTATCCGCGCCAGCTGGGGATTACAAGTGATTACAAGCCAATCGATTAAGGACTGTCCTAACTCTCTCCCACTGAATTCCAAATTTTGTAATGTACCTAATGGGGCCACTCCCCTCCTCCCCAATGCCTCCAGAGTTAACCGTTGTGAGTAGCTCCTCCATTTCTGTTGTTAAAGTTGGCCTTCCTCAGCACCTTATGGGGGTATCCTCTCTCTAAAATGCTTGTAGACAGAGTAATACTCCTTCCTAAACTGGTCAACATCTGAACAGTTCCTCCTTATTTTGAGGAATTGACCAGTAGGTATCCCTCGAACAAGGGGCTCGGGATGGTGGCTTGTGGCATGTAAAGATTATTAGCTGTCATTTCCTTTCTAAAGGTACACGTGCTTAGTTGTCACTGATCAATTAAGATGGACAGGTCAAGGAATGAGATCTGCGAATGATGGTAATTGTATGTCAGGCAGTAGACATGTGCACAACAAAAAAATTCGTTTTTTTTGTTTCGTTTTTTTCGTTTCCGTTGATTCGTAACGATTCGTACATTCGTAAGTCGTCGGTGTTCGGATTCGTAACGATTCGTACATTCGTAAGTCGTCGTGTTCGTATTCGCAACGATTCGTACATTCGTAAGAGTTATTTTTTCGTTGATTCGTTTTTTCGTTAGTTTAATTTTCGGACGCATTCGTATTTATTCGTACATTCGTAACATTCGTAACATTCGTAGATTCGTAATCGGAGCATAATTCATAATTTTATGTAATGTGTATGCTATTATTACATTTTAATAATTTACGAATCGAAAAAAAAAAAAAAAAAAAAGTTACGAATCGAAAAAAAAAGTTACGAATCGAAAAAAAAAAAAAAAAAGTTACGAATGTACGAATTTTTTTGTTCAATCCATTTGAAGCACGTTTAGCAGCACCATTGTAAGGGACACGGAAAATTACCAATTCAACAAAAAAAAAAAGTTACGAATGTACGAATTTTTTCGTTCGTTTTCGTTTTTCGTATTTTCTTCATTAGTACATTCGTTGTTTCTAATTATTTTTTTTCGTATTTTCGTTGTTTTTCGGATTCGTTCGATTCGAATGATTCGTTAATCGGATTCGTACGATTCGAACGATTCGTTATTCGGATTCGTACGATTTGAACGTTTCGTTCATTCGTACGAAAATGAACGAACAAAAAAAACTAAAAAAAAAAAAAAAAAAAACGAAACTAATTGCACATGTCTACAGGCAGATATTCCTATCATTATCATTTAGCTCCATCATGAACTCATAAAGTCCCTCAATTGTCCCCGTCAAGACCATTAGCACATTGTTAATGTAGCCTGCCTCCCAGAGCCACAGATGTAAACAGGCATACGCCGGTTCCCAGGGTAAACCCATATATGTCCCCCTAATCTGTTGAAAGTAGGTTACAAGAAACTGAAAGCAATTGAGGACAAATTCCAGGAGCTCACTGAGAAACTGGTTTATGCCTCATACTGCATACTGTGTTGTCTGTCTCTGTCTGGGCCCTTGTGTATAGAATGATTTTAATATAACAACGTTGTTATAACAGTGTTTGGTGGAGGGTTTTTGATAATTATTGTTATGCGATTTAACTTACAAGTCCAATAAAATGTATACCTCTTACCTGGACATACAAGTAGCATTTAGGTATGCTGACTCACGCCTCGTGATGGTGGAACAATGGATGCTTTAAACTATCCTTCCCCGTTTCCTCTTCTCCCATTATTACATTTTCTTTGTTAAGTTCATTTATATACATACAAGCCTAGCAGATCCAGTATATATAATATTTAAATCTGTTGAATATGTTTGTAATCATACATTATTATGTGCAAACAGAGCCGATCGGCCCTATAGGCACACTATGCAAGCTGCTTAGGGCCCCGCCGCTGTGGGGGGGCCCCCAAGACCCAGCATCCCCCCCTGCACCTCTGGCTGGCCGTTTAGAGTGCAGTGAGGAGAGGTGGGAGGAGGTGGAAGGCGGCGATCGGCAGCTCTATGGTGCCTGAGTGGGCAGCGGGATCTCCCTGGGGTTTGTAGTACTCTCAGTGTATACAGTGGAGAGGAGAAGGGAGGGGCCTCTGACCCAGGCAGGTATCAGTTTCACTTTCACTCTGCTTGAACACTGTTGCTGATGCCCGGGTCAGAGGCCCCTCCCCTCTCCGCTGTATACATTCGGGGGATAGAACTACTAGCCCCAGGGAGATCCCCCTGCCTGTGGACACCATATAGCTGCCGATCGCCACCTCCCACCTCCACCAGCCAGGTACAGGGGAACCTCTGCAAGGGGGGGAGTGAGCTGTTTGGGGGCCCAAATGTAAGAGGGGGGGCTTTCTGGGGACACTAATGTAAGGAAGGGGGCCTCTGGGGACCCTGATGTAGGGGGAGACTCTCTGAGGGCACTGATGTAAGGGGAGGCTCTCTGGGGATCCTGATATAAGGGGAGGCTCTCTGGGGATCCTGATGTAAGGGGGAGGCTCTCTGGGGACCCTAATGTAGGGGGAGGCTCCCTGGGGACCCTGATGTAAGGGGGGCTTTCTGGGGACCCTAATGTAGGAGGAGGCTCTCTGGGGACCCTGATGTAAGGGGGGGCTCTCTGGGGACCCTGATGTAAGGGGAGGCTCTCTGGGGACCCTAATGTAGGGGGAGGCTCTCTGGGGACCCTAATGTAGGGGGAGGCTCTCTAGGGACCCTGATGTAAGGGGGGCTCTCTGGGGACCCTAATGTAGGGGGAGGCTCTCTAGGGACCCTGATGTAAGGGGGGCTCTCTGGGGACCCTAATGTAGGGGAAGGCTCTCTGGGGACCCTGATGTAAGGGGGGGCTCTCTGGGGACCCTAATGTAGGGGGAGGCTCTCTAGGGACCCTGATGTAAGGGGAGGCTCTCTGGGGACCCTGATGTAGGAGAGACTCTCTGAGGACACTGATTTAAGGGGGGCTGTCTGGGGACCCTTGTGTAAGGGGGGCTCTCTGGGGACCTTGGTGTAAGGAGGGGCTCTCTGAGGACCCTGATGTAAGGGGGGCTCTCTGGGGACCTCATACTGTTCTATATTGTTGTACTTATACTTTGACTGTTTTGTTTAAAGGAGGGAGGATTGTTTTGGGAGCACTGAAGTTTCAGGTGTGACTGTGTGGCAATGGCAAATGGTTTACATAGCTCACGGCATCAAGGGTCAAGTAGAGGGCCACTTAGCAGAATTTTGCTTAGGGCCCCAGGGAGGTCAGGATCGGCACTGTGTGCAAATATGCAAATGAATATGTGTAATTATATACACTGTGCAAACATGCAGTGGAACTGATTTTATATGTGAATAAATCAATATTTGATGAATACAGGGGGTCCCCGACTTACGAACGCCCGACCTACGAACATTCCCTACTTACGAACGGGACGCTGCGGGGACCCTCCGCCATTTTCCGCCATCCTCCGGACGTTCTGCGCATACGGAGCCTTTAGAAAATGCCGGCAAACTTCGGAAATGTCCGTAATTTGCCGCGCATGCGCAGAACGGCATTAGACGGAACATCGGAAATGTCCGTAATTGTCAGTCTGCGCATGCGCGGCCGACTTACGAACAATTCCGACTTAAGAACAGGCGGGCAGTCCCTAACAAGTTCGTAACTCGGGGACCCCCTGTAAATATCATATAAGTGGTATATTTTTATCCATCAAATATTGATTTATTCACATATAAAATCAGTTCCACTGCATGTTTGCACAGTGTATATAATTACACATATTAATTTGCATATTTGCACATAATAATGTATGATTACAAACATATTCAATAGATTTAAATATTATATTGAGGACTACATTCTATGCTTTAGAATATTACGGACCTGCGCTTATCTTGCTTCCAATTTTACTAAATCAAATATGTCAAGTATTAAAATTTTGTGTGCCTGTGATATCCAACCATGGTACCCAAACATCTCTAAAGGTAATTTGCTTATCTCTCATAGATGTCTTTGCTCCTGGCAACAGTGTTTTGGCAGTAAAGACGCTTGATGTGTGTAATTGAGTGTAAACACGTTTAGGCACATCAAGCGCTTGGACATTCATTTGTTTAATTGGCCAGAATAATAAGTTATTCTGGCCATTGAAATTAATTAACACTCACATTTAGATGCATTTAGATACATCAAGTGTTTTTTTTTTGCCAAAATGCTGCTGCTTCTGAACGTGATGGCAGTGGGTTTTTTTCTGCCTCTAAACGCCTATGCATGGACACATAGGCTAACATACATAGGAGTTTAGAGGCAAAAAATGCCCCTAACAGCAGCGGTAAAAATGTCCAGTGTGCATTGGAGCCTTAAAAGCCTTAAAAGCTTTTACAGCTCATTAGTTTAGAGTTAAACCCCTAGCTTTGGTGCTAGAATTATTGCTCTAAACATTCACAGCAATGCCTCGTGTGGTGCAAACACAGTTTACATACATGTGCACACCCTGTGCTTGTATTTTCATTTGTGGTATGTGCAGAGGATTACATTTTATTTTTTGACATTTTTTTTTATTTTTATTTACTATCACTATCACAAGAGGTTAACAAAAACCCCCATGTGATAGCATTGGGCAGGTGATAGTTACTCTCTATGGAGATACTGAGGCACTATCATTAGACCCCCCAAATGTCTTCAAATGCTGTATCAGCCAGAGAATGACAGCTCTGAAAACAGAAGTGACAAAATCATCAAAGCTTCCATCCTAATTCATTGCAGGGGAGATTAAGGAATGGAGGTTACTTGGTCTCCTCCCACTCAGCATCCTGAAGCCGATTGATGTGGTCTCTCTTCCTCGTAAGAGCTGGAGAGACCGGGAATCACGTTGGCCACCCGCACTGTAAAAGCTGCTCAGATCACTTTTACTTTACAGCCAAAAGCTAGCTTATGCAGCCATCAGCTTGTGCTTAACCCTTCACTCTTTGGACGTACTATGTTTGTCCAAAGAGCTGAACTGGTTAAACAAAGTTTTGGTATTTCCAGGGGGAAAAGATGAATAATTCTTAGAACAAATCTCTGGGGGTCCAAAAACAGGGGTAGTGCTGTTTATTTAAGAAGGAGTAAAGTGAAGACGGCCTCTCACCACTCTGAAGTTGCTCCGGGGTAGGGGGTGATGTTGGTACCAGATTTTCAGTGGTCCTGTCTTCCCTTCTAGGCAGATGTTATACACTGGCAGACCAGACAGTTGTCTGCAGATTGGAAATCAAAAAAGGAAGAACTCCGGACAGCCGCACACCGAGAAAATAAAATCCAAAAAGTTTATTTAAAAGCAAAAAACACTGCAATCCATACACCGCAAAAAAGGGGGGTACAGAGCTGACGCGTTTCGCACCACAACTAGTGCTTACTCATAGCTGATGAACTCACAAATGAATATCAAATATATATGCTTACAGGATGTGCATCACATGATTGTTTGATGGAAAAAGGCTGTTACCAGCAGCTGAAAACTAGGCTTAATTGGATATCAACATGTGCTGCTAGGCTAATTCTGCAGAGTGAGAGTGACCACTTTAAAAGAAGCCTGATGTTGTTTAAAGACAAACTTAGGTGAAAAAGTTATAAGACCTGATAAGGAAATCGCATAAAAATGCATAAAACTATCAAGTGTGCACACAGTGTTATGTGTACACACTTAAAGGGCCCATTCAATAGAATAGCCCAACCCAATTGCGATTTCAATGAATGTTATAGTGAAAAAAAAATCTTTTTTACGTGTGTGAAGGAACTAGTGAGATACATTTAAATAAAAGAAATATGTACATAATATTCAAAAAATGTGGAATGTATATAAACTCTCCAAAAATAAAGTCTATATATTTGTGATAGCGAATAGGTGAGGGGGTGAATAGATAGTGAGGTATGTATATAACCATTTATTGGTATTATATATATCCGCTAACCAAATCGCTGTGATGAAATCGCTAACCAAATCGCTATGATAAGGTTTGTTGAACAACACTTGCCGAAAACCACCTAGTGAGTTGAAGTTATATTTAAATACTATACTGATGATACTAATACTTAATGGTTATATTGTGTGTCTTAAGTTATTTTAAGTTATTTTAAACGTGATTCCTGATGTGAATTTTAGTACCCAAGACTTCACTTGTATATTGTGTGGATAGGCATATTCAAAAATGAAATGAAATAAAAGATAAAAAAAGATAAATGACAAAATATATGAAATGTGAAGAAGAAAAGTGAATAGACAATTGTGCACTCTAAATGGTGTGTCTATATGTTTAATTAATCGTTTTTGTATTTATTTTTGTTTTTATTTTTATTTTGTATATCTAATGTTGTTCAATCGGGTTGATAGCCTGCATAGTGTGCTAACGGCTATATCTTCTTTCAAAGGGTTTTTAGCAAAACCTTACTCATTGGCTACTGGCAGTGTCGGTGATGAATATATGCATTTTATACAATAGTTATACATGACCAGTGGCTGTAATTAATCCTTTTGAGACTTCGTAATTGTGTATCTATGGAACAATCCGTGGACCCGGGCGACCAAATTAGATAGAAGTCCCGACCAGTGTCGGTGCTTCTATGGGGCGGCGGGCTGCAGAGGCATCGCAGAAACCTCCCAATTTAATGTTATTGGGTTCTACGGGTCGTTGACAGCTGTCTATTTTGATGAACCGTCCCATGACAATTGGTGAAAACATTGAGAGGTAAGGCGGATCAATGAATTAAATGTGGCCCGTATTACACAGCCAGTGTACAACTCGAAGGATGCAAAAAACGGGTTGTCACTCTGATAGTGAGCATTGTACGATAAACCGCTTCAATTCCAAAATGTTGTGCAACCAATCACCACAGTTGTTCACAACTCTATGGACACTGCAAGTGGAGGGGTTTCAGCCAGTCCCTATCTATCTGTGTGTACACATAGCCTTACAATGTGGATTTAAAACTATTTATTCCACTAGGTCTGAGATGATACGGCTCTTTATGCATGGGATGATGTGAGACTCTATAAAGATAGAAGATTATTAGTTTGACAATAGTAATGATCATAGATAATTACATGTATATGATAAGTTTGCATCCAAATGTCAAAAACTTTGAATGCTGATGACTGCAGATGCCATGTATCCAAATTGGTAACAAAGTTGATATAAAAGGCATCAAAGGCAGTGGGTAGTGGAGATAATGTATATAAACGTATATCAATATACGCTATATATTGTCATCAGGATGCAAATAGAGTCTATGTGGAGGGAAATCAATGTGTTTGACCGACATGCATAAATAATACTATACTACGGCAATAGTAAAGCCATGGTATATATTGCCTGAAATCAGCAATGATAAAGCCGTAATTACCACCCGTTATGTCAGTAGTGGTGTCTGCTCCCTGAGGACAGCCGTCTTCCTAGTTTGCTGCACCTGTGTCGGATCTTAGTTTATCCAATGTTGATGTGTGTATGGAGCCTTCAGAGATCTAACATTTGGTGTATGCATTTGACTGAAAGTATCCCTTTAGTCTTAGTAAATAGCGTGTGTGCTTGGATATTCAGTGGAAAATATGTTTTATAAGTGACATCCAGCATATTTGGCAACTGAATAGGTCCATATATAAATGAACATTGACAACCATCATAATAGGGAAGCCAAATTTAAACACGATATACACAAAGTGTCTAGAGGATATTTTAGAAACAGTAACAATAAGAGAACTGTTTCTAAAATATCCTCTAGACACTTTGTGTATATCGTGTTTAAATTTGGCTTCCCTATTATGATGGTTGTCAATGTTCATTTATATATGGACCTATTCAGTTGCCAAATATGCTGGATGTCACTTATAAAACATATTTTCCACTGAATATCCAAGCACACACGCTATTTACTAAGACTAAAGGGATACTTTCAGTCAAATGCATACACCAAATGTTAGATCTCTGAAGGCTCCATACACACATCAACATTGGATAAACTAAGATCCGACACAGGTGCAGCAAACTAGGAAGACGGCTGTCCTCAGGGAGCAGACACCACTACTGACATAACGGGTGGTAATTACGGCTTTATCATTGCTGATTTCAGGCAATATATACCATGGCTTTACTATTGCCGTAGTATAGTATTATTTATGCATGTCGGTCAAACACATTGATTTCCCTCCACATAGACTCTATTTGCATCCTGATGACAATATATAGCGTATATTGATATACGTTTATATACATTATCTCCACTACCCACTGCCTTTGATGCCTTTTATATCAACTTTGTTACCAATTTGGATACATGGCATCTGCAGTCATCAGCATTCAAAGTTTTTGACATTTGGATGCAAACTTATCATATACATATAATTATCTATGATCATTACTATTGTCAAACTAATAATCTTCTATCTTTATAGAGTCTCACATCATCCCATGCATAAAGAGCCGTATCATCTCAGACCTAGTGGAATAAA